>VZRR01014189.1:352882-539576 GCA_013398015.1 Oreocharis arfaki | reverse complement strand
ATCAGCCCTCTTTTAATTTTTTTAATTTTTTTAAATTTTTTTTCCAAATTTTTTTTTCCAATTTGGGGGGAAAAATTTTTTTTTTTTTTTTTTTTTTTTTTTTTTTTTTGTGGTTTGAATTGACCAACTGCATATCTCCCCCCGGCTTTATCAAAGAAGCCACCAGTACCAGAGCACATCTAATTTTAAGAGGGCTTTAGTAGGCAGACTTAAAATTGATCATGCATTTTAGTTTCAGTAACTTGCAATTTCTGCACGCTTTGATAGCGCACTTTAAAGAACAAGTCTTTAATGACAAAGGCTTAAAGGAAATGACCTTTCTGAAGAAAATATCAAAGCTAGGAAAAGATAGCTCCTTGGAAAAAAAAAGGCTGAATTAAAATGACCTTGTGTTCTGAAACTTCTTCATACAATATCTGACGTCTTACTTTTCCTTTGTACCCTCCAAATGGGACCAAGTATAATTTAGCAGTGTGGTGCCTCCAGTCCATTCTGTGATTTGGGGAGAACTTGCAGTGCATTAAGAGAATTAAAAAAAAAAAACCTCAGATCCTATAGAGATTCTTTATCAAGGACCTCTCGGCATCAGGATCAAAGCTTTGCGTGTTTTCCAGAAAATTCAATAAATATTTTCTTCTAATCTTTGTAAAATATTCTTCTGTGCAGCAATCATTTCTCAGTTTGAAACCAGCAGAGTCAGGAGAGATTTNGAAATGACCTTTCTGAAGAAAATATCAAAGCTAGGAAAAGATAGCTCCTTGGAAAAAAAAAGGCTGAATTAAAATGACCTTGTGTTCTGAAACTTCTTCATACAATATCTGACGTCTTACTTTTCCTTTGTACCCTCCAAATGGGACCAAGTATAATTTAGCAGTGTGGTGCCTCCAGTCCATTCTGTGATTTGGGGAGAACTTGCAGTGCATTAAGAGAATTAAAAAAAAAAAACTTCAGATCCTATAGAGATTCTCTATCAAGACCTCTCGGCATCAGGATCAAAGCTTTGCGTGTTTTCCAGAAAATTCAATAAATATTTTCTTCTAATCTTTGTAAAATATTTTTCTGTGCAGCAATCATTTCTCAGTTTGAAACCAGCAGAGTCAGGAGAGATTTGGGCAAGTACCAGGAGTATCTGCTGTCCCCAGCACAATTAAAGCTCTGTTGGGGACGCAAGAGGAAGGAGGGACCTTGTATCCCTTTTCTTCCAGCTGGGCCAAAAAGGAGCATTTTTGTTCCATGTAACACAAGAACTGTGAGTGGCACTGGAATAAAGTGTCACCTTGATAAGGGTCACCTCCCTTGGTACTGGTGAAAAATGTTACAGTGACGTTTTCTTGGGGGGGTTTATAGAGGGTGAAACAATCTTCTCTCACAGAGCAAAATGGGTGAATTAAATAAATATAAAATAGAAACAAGGTTGTAACCACACTCAAGCTGGTTTGGCCAGAGCTTGTTGACAATGAAGCCAACTCCTGGCAGCTGGCAATTCCTTACCAAGTGGGAGAAAGAGAGGCAGAGAGCAAGTAATAACTATGGAAATCTTTCTAATCCTTCAGTTTGGACTCTAACTCTCACTTGTTACAAAAATGGTCAAAGCAATGTTAACAACCAAGAGAATTCTACCCAAACTTACATTTAAGCTCTTACAAGGTTCATAAGCACCTTCAAAGTGGTCCTCAAGCTATAGTTGATGCTGGAGAGAGTTTCACAGAGTTTTGAATCCCCCTGACTGACCAACATCTACTTTTTTCAAACTGCTTTATGACCATCAGTGACATCAGAAACCCAATTCCATCAAAAATATGGAAATTGAGGAATTCCAGTAGCTAGAAGAGGGTCCATGTGTTTCTTTATGGATGTACACCCCTTCCTGCTGTCAAAAGCACTAAAATCACCCAGATATCATGGAAAAACACAAGCAGAGAAGAAGAATCAAAGATGCCTCATTTCCCTCAGGCATGAGAGGAGTTGTCACTGTCCCCACCTCTGCCATTTGAACATGGGGCCATGCCCAGTGGGTACATCCCAGTGCCCACAGCCTGTTCCTCCTGCAGAGCCCAGCCACTGCTGCCCTGCCCCTTTCAGGTTAAAAACATTTTACTGCCCACAATTAATGCATCCCAACGAATTCCTGCTCCTACATCTCCCCGTTCCCCCAGGCGAGGCTTTGTGGCACCTGCCACAGCACCTCCTCCTTTATCAGAGGAGCCGTGACAAGCCCTTATCTGTAATTAGAAGAATCACTTGTTGATTCAAGGAAAACCTGCCCAGGCCCTGACTGGGCTGACAACCAGCAAAGCACCCAGAGCCAGAGCCGGGGTTTGGCACGGAGCGTGCCGGCGCTGCCAGGAGGAGGGGTGGATGGAGCCAGCCTGCCAAAGACTCTCCTCCTTGATCTCGGTGCCAGGAGCAGATAAGAGCCCAGCTGGTGAGCCGGGGCTTGGCGG
This sequence comes from Oreocharis arfaki, assembly GCA_013398015.1. Classification (NCBI taxonomy): domain Eukaryota; kingdom Metazoa; phylum Chordata; class Aves; order Passeriformes; family Paramythiidae; genus Oreocharis; species Oreocharis arfaki. Next base: position 537,132 of record VZRR01014189.1, on the reverse strand, counting down.
CACAGCCGTCTCCACCACGGGCACTCGCGGGAGCGGGATCCTCTGAATTCTGCCCGGCTGCGGTGTGGGAGCACCGGTGACACCGGGGCGAGGCTGGAAAGGTGGCCATCCCCGCCAGCAGGGTCTCACTGGTGCTGCCAGGGCCACAGCTGGACTTGGAATAGGAATTTCTGGCCCCTCCTCAAGCACTGTGCCTTGATCCCAATACCACGGGCAGGACGGTGCCCAGGGAAAACAAAGCCATTCCCAGGTTGGGCAGATCTAAATGCTCACATTCCAAAGGTACCAATGTCCACTCTGGCTCACAGATGGCCAGGAGATAACAGCGCTGTCCCATGGCTGAGAGGCAGGGCCAGCTCTGAGGGCCGACCCAGTCCTTCAGCTTTCCATTGTTCCTCAAACCTTATCCCAGAAAACCCTCTGGAATCTGCTCAGATTTCCCAGGATTGTCGCGGAGAGCCGGCACACGCCCACGTGGCACCAAGGCCATATCACTTATGACTCTTCTCCAACAACACCCATGACTGTGTTATCAGTCCATGAGGAAGGAATTCCCTGTGCCCCGAGTATCCAACCCCACTGACAGCCAGAGCTGCCTGCAGTGCCACCGTGGTGCTCTCATCCTTGTGCCAAGATAATCCCTTGAAACACAGCACGTATTCCCACTTAACAAAGCCACACAAAACTCCCCTGGCTACTGAGGTGAGTGAGATGCTCAAGCAGGACAATAATGTCAAAACAAAAAGATAAGAAAATAATAATATTTTAATATTATGTAAACACATGGACACAGAACAATGTCAAAATATGTTAAAATATCTTGGACAATAATAATAATAGAAAATGGGGTTTTCTTCATGTTTTAAAGTGAAAAAAAATGGTACTGGGAAGGAGTAACAAAAATATTAGTAGAGCAAAGTCTACTTGCTCGGTAAGCGAGCTCAGCGTGGCATCAAACCGTGTATCAAAAGCATAAATCTGTAATAAAATAATGATAAAAAAATAATGGAAGGAAGATACAACAAAATCCATGCTGGCATGAGCTATGAATATGTTTTCATGAAGTTCATTTTTTTGTGCTAACAAAAGAACCACTAATCTTTGCATTATAATTTACAAGAGCCAAATCTTCAAACCTATTCAAAGCAGTCCATTTGGCAATCACAGAGATCCCACCGATCCATCAGTTACCTGCAAAGGAAGAGATTTTTGTTAGTTATACCTTATTATTCTTATTATAAAAACACAACAGACTGAAAGCAAGGCTGAGTCCAGTGGGCAGCGGGTCTGGAGCTTTCTATTCATCTAACAAAGTTACCTATGCTGGACTTATTACCAAGGATCTATGACATTTTCAGTTTCCAGTTAGCTTTAGTTAATTCCTGAAAACAAGTAACTTAGGATTAATATTTTCACACAACTGTCACTCTGTTAACCTTCTCACAGTTGCTTAAATATCTCACAAAGGCTGAGACTATTTTTACGAGCACGCATTCTTAGTTGCAGAAACCCTCATGTGAGATATGAAACACCAGCAATGCCTATAAATACAGCAAGGATGGAGTGGCTTTCCTAGGAAGTTTCCTTGTACTCACCTCTCCATGTGAATCACTTACTCTAAAGGCACAGCCGGGCTTTTTATGGCTGCAGCACTTGCCATAATTTATATTGGAGGGTGTAAACGCCTCAAAAAAAAAAAAAAAAGCTCAGGCTTGTGGAGATCCGGTGCTTTGAAGATGTGATCTGTAATATTCTGCCTTGCATCATTGTTTTCTATCTTAAAAGGAGGTGGCATCACCGCAGAGCCGCAGCTGTGCAGGAGCCACCGCCTCATCCTCGACGTGCAGGCAAAGCCCAGACTTGCAAGGCACCTGCAACTTCTCTAATCTTGCTCTAGCAGTACTGACTAAGCACTGGGGAGAAATTCTCAGAGGCTTGTTTACTGAAAATAAGGAGCTTTTAAAACTGCGCCCATGTTGGAGGGTCTGAATGAAGCCGTAAAACTCCAAGAACTGGGACCCACAGGTGTGAAATGGTACAAACTGATCAAAGATAATCCCGTACTTTTTGGCGTGGCAGGCGGTCAGGTCTTCCTGGACGACTCTTTTCAGCAGAAAACTTACCTGTAAAATACATCCCACATGAAAACAGGGTACACAATTCCAATTAATATATTTAATTTTATTAACTAATTTATTTTTTATTAATTAATTTATTTTATATTATATAATACTCATTTCATAAAAGGAATTTTTCTGGTCTCTCCTGCCTAAATAAAAGGCAGTAACACTTTCGCTGAGTAGAATAATTAATATTTAATAGAAGACTGTTCTCTTGGTTTCCCTGGCTCTGCTCTGGCTGTGCACTCTCTACTCCTTCAGGAACAGAGTCAAACCAGTTGTTAAACCCAGCTGGTGGTACCATCTGGGTTGTGCAAGGGCTTGGGAGCTCCCGTTCTCCTCGCAGCTCCCACGTGATTCCTGTGCTCTGATCCCTGCACTTTTGCTCTTGTGATTAAATACTCACCTGTTCTTCAAATTAATGCTTATTAACACACTGCATCCCCTGTTGGCCATCTCACCAGGAGCAGACAGTCAGGCAGCAATCCTTTATACTTAGCAACATGTTTAGAAAACTTCACCCAAGCCTTGAGTATTCTCTTTTTCTGCTGTTTATTTTTATCCCCGCACGGTGCTTTTACCCAGCCTATCCTCTTCATCCTCCTCCAACAATAAATAATCCTGACAGGTGCAGAGATTCCAGTGCCCTTTTTGTCTGATGTTTTCAAACAGGAATTTCAACAATTTTCAAAGAGCAGGACACCTGTGCTTCAGAGAGAGCCCAGCTCCCCGAGTGGTCTCCGACGCCAGCGCGTGTGGAAACACAGCCAGCAGCGATGGATTTCTGGGAGAGCACCCAGGTTTTCATGTGTGCAGGTACTTTTACTCCGTTGAAATGCTGCTGCTGCTGCTGCTTACAGAAGCCCTGCAGGTGGATATCAGATTCTAGTTTTTCTTTTTTAACTCATTAAAAGGTGTGGTATTCTTGTATTAGCTCAGAGTGACGCTTCCCACCAGGCAGTGCTAAGAATTCTTTTAGGAGTCTTTAAAAATAGCTTTTTACTATCAACTGGAAATAGATTTCCCCAGTAGACCCTTAACTATTTCTTTCCCACAACTATTTAAATGAGAAAGAGCATCACCCCCATTAGGGAACTCTTGAGGTAGAAGCAGAATGTTTACAACCAGAGTGTTGAAGTTGTGTCACCAATTGCACAGGGAAATGTTGAGTTTCCACTGTGAAAATTTCCTACTTCCATTGAAGGTGGCCTCTGACAGGAGAATTGTCTCATGCAGAGCAAAATAGACTATAGAATAACCCTTATGTATTGCAAAGAGAAAAAAAGGGGAAAAAACCCCAAATACACTGAATTACCAATCATCTCCATAGAGAAGATTGCATAGGAAAGAGAAATGAGATGTTGTAGACCAATAATTTCTTGGAAAATGATCCTGACAATTGGCACAAGGATGTGATGATAATGGGCCTAAATTTGTACTCAGTGTCCTCAGGTTCCTGCTCTTCCCAGAGCTCAGGGCAGCTCTGAGCCACCAGCTTGGCACTGTCCCTGTCCCAGTTCTTCCCTTCAGCCAGGACAGATCCCACATCCCAGTCCTTCCCAGCTCAGTTACATGCACAGTCCTGCGAACACTGATGGCATTTTCCTTGGATTCCCATTATTCCACAGCTATGATCACCCTTCTCTCTGGCTATTTATCCTTCTTCATTGGAGTTCAGGCAATGATGACATTTTGTTTTCTTCCAGCTCCCAATACACTGAATGGAAAAGCCCCAAATGACTTCTGTGGGAACCATGTGCAAGAAACACACCCAATTAATCAACAGTTCCCTATTTCCAATGACATTTGGATATTCCTATTAGGCAATTTAATAGTCTAGTTCATATAAATCATACTGATTCTGCATTACTGTAGAAGAGCTGGTGGTTTGCAATATTTCAGACAAAACATTACAGACCCTCTTTATACAGGAAAATGTAGAAATATCACAATGATCATTTAGACAAACACGTTTTAAAAAATATCCCATTTGCTTTATTACAAGGCTGGAAAGAAAATTATTTCTAATCCTCGTCTTCACTCTTTATAGGCAGTCTCTAAATGATTCCTTCAGGAGAAACAGAGTAAGGGAGATGAAAGATAACTGTGAGTTGTACTTGAAAGGCTGAGGAAAAAACCCTAATACTGAAAAAAGCAGTTTTACCTGGAAGAAAACTCTGGGACCAAAAGATATGACATGGTAGCTCTCAAACTGGAGGAGAAAAGTTTTGTGAAATATGACTGAGTGAAAAGCACGTGAGTGCTGCCATAATTTGGTGTTGAGACTCATTCAGTATTTTTGGGGTCATAACCTCCTGTCTAGAAGAGATGGCTTTTATCTAGCCCAAAATGCTCAAGGTGAATAATAAGAATTTACCTGAGATTTTAAAGATGAAATGGTGTCTTCAAATTCCTTTTTGGAAGATGCTGGCATCAGCCCTTTGAGTATTTTTTCATATTCTTCTCGTATAGTAATCAACTATAACAGAATAAAGAGAAATTTACATAGAGATGGCTGCTTTTAGATGCTGGAGAGTAAATTTTTTTGCTTCTTTTGCCCAAATTAGAGGCCAAATAAACACAGGATTGTTCTGTCAAAAGGGAGAGGGAAGGAGGGAGAAGAAAGATTAGTGAAGACCTGTAAAGAGCAAAAGAGGTTAAAAAAGACAAAGAAAAGCAAAAGAAAACACAAGAATAAAAATATATATGGAGGTGAAAAAAAAAAAGAGAAAGGAACAGTAAGGCATTTGTTTGGGACGTGGTCTGAAGAAGCAATAATCATTCTTAAATCCATCTGAACTGAGCATTTATACAGACACACCTTGCAAATTGACAGCCAAAAGTTTTCTGTCTCTCTTTGGTGGGATCTGAACCAGGTCAGTGGGGTGACATTTGCCCTTGCTCCCTTAGACAAGGTGAGTCACTGTTTCCCAAGATACATTTTACAAAATTTCTCAACTTCTAGGTGCTTTTGTGGACTTTTTGTTATTGCTATTCATCCTGCAACTATTTTTTATCGCACTTTGTGTCTTCCTCAGCTTCATGGAGACTACAGAACTTCCAATGAGTAGATTTGAGCATCTTAGACCTGTTGCAAGACCCCAAAATGAGGAGGTTTGAATAGGGGGAAATTTTTATCTCCAACTTTATTCAACAGATGCTGAGTAAACAGGAGTAACAGAGCAGAGTTACATGAAGAGAGATCAGGTGGAAGGGTTGTGCTTCTTATCTCTCCAGAGTGGTTGGATTTGATGAGTCTTGACCTGGGGTAACACGGAGAGTGTGGTTCAGGTCAGCCCATCACGTTCCTTCTTGGCTGAATCAGGGCCTCACATCTGTACTTAACTCCCAATAGGATTAACTGCTTAATTCAAATTAAGCAAGGACTTTGGTGTTTTTCTGGATTAGCAGCTGAATATGTAAATAAAGGATCAAAGGGCTTCGATATCAGATTAACTCATAAAATATCTTGAAACTTTCAAACGGAATCTTTTTTTTTCCCCCCATGGCTTACACACCAAGGCCATTTGGTGCTGGTTTTTCATTCCCAAAAGGCTGAAATCTACCACTGCAACCACAAATCCAACCCTCAGTCTTACACCTGAAGAAGCCACGAGTTCCAAATCCCAGCTGCCAGAGCTCCCAGAGCTTCCTCACGTGAGACCCCGAGGCCGAGTTCATCCCGACACCATCCCATGGGAACAGCAGCTCCTGCCAGCACCTGCATTATGCAGCGTGCAATTATCAATACAAAGGGAATAAAACAATCTGATGAAACGTTAGGAAAATTCTCCCTCTGAGTCACCCCGACAGGCAGGAGGAATCGCCAAATCTCTATGCAAATGGGCAATTAGAGGCTTTCCTTGGGAACTGCAAGGAAGTGATGCCACTATGCAAATCTGAAGGGAAAAAAAGAGGTGAGACAGGAAACCTCGTTTGAACTCCTCTTGAGCATAAGCCAGCGATCAAAATTTATGTTTTTGCGAGCTACACCAATAAATTTATGCTACTATTTCTATCAAGGCTTCCAAAGTTATGCATAAGTGCCGTGCCAGGATAAATATTTTCTGAGCCAACAGCTCATTTGGGTGGGGACCTTGATAGAACAGAAACATATATTTCAGTTGATTCAACATGTTCCATTTATTCTTAGTGAGACGAGGCCAGAAAGAGGCAGCCAGAGCAGCAAAATGCTTTTATTTCCTAAATTTTGATTAATAAAGATCTATTTAATGGGTAAGAGGATCTGGATGATCACCTGGCCAATATGCAGATGCAATAAAAGCTTTAATACATCTCTGTGAGGGAAATAATAATTTTCTAATCGTGCAACAGTTTTCTTGCAACCAGGTCACCGGTTTTAATAGTTTAATCTGCAGTTATCCTCTAAATAAGTGCTTTCACAATGCTGGGAACATTTGTTATTAACTTTGCAGAGCAGCAGAGGATCATTCCCTTCTGACAAAGGTGTTTCTTGGAAAGTCAGGAAGAAGAAATATTGTATTGTGCTTTAAAGTATGGAGATATCTTACAGGGTCAGCTGAGAACGGAGAAAGAAAATGAGAAACAAGCCCTGGTAGCTGCAGTTTGGCTTGGGGCTGATCCCTCACCCTATTTCAGAGACAAGACATGCACTTTTTTGCAATGAAACCTGTTCTTTTGGATACAATTCCAATTTGTTTGAGAAGACAAAACATGCTACTTTCAGCTCTGCTCACTGGTAATTGCATCACAATAAGATGAAAATAAGTGCCCAGCTGTTTCCTGCCGTTTTATGGTAAACAACCTGCTGGTATTTTTGGCTGAAGTCACTATCAAGGTTTATTGACCCAAGAGATTAAAATAGTGCATGGCAAAAACCTAAATCACTTCTTGCAACTGAAAAATAACATTGAGTGCGCTCATGGATACTCATTTTAATGGCAGAAGGTTTTTATTTTTTAACACTTATTTTTCACCAATGAAAGCTGTGTCTGCAGGGGTAGGTTTTTTCGTGCCTTGAAGGCTTTTTTGTTCTTTTATAGCCTCAAGCTGCCTCCCTAGGATCCACAAATACTGTGTCTCCTCTTGCACTCTTGAGGGATGTTTAAAATTGCAATTCTTCATCCCTCAGGAGGGCTTTAGTCTGCTGTATGAGGATGGCTCTATTTCATTTACTTGTGTTCGTTTTTCTTCGGCCCTGAGAAAGCTTTATTTTTGAAAATTCATTTTGGTGAGTTGATTTAATCCATGAACCCCCAGGAAGGTTTTATAGCTTTTAATATTAAGCTGCCACACTGGTCTTTGTTTATTCAGGTTGGTGGCTAATATATGAGGTTTTGAGTTTGACCATCAATCATCTTTGGTGTCAGCAGAAAGCTGAAGTTGCCACACATAGCTCATGTGTGCTTGGTCATGTGGGAAATTAGTGAAAAAAGAAGAGATAAATGGTGACACAACTACACAAACTGATGCAAAAAGCAGGGGACTTGGAATTTCACAGACTACACTGAAATTGTGTTGGGCATTGACCATTCTCAAAGAGAGAAAAGTTGGGTTTGATGCCCAGAAGAGAAATAGCCAAACCTGAGCTTTCCAAACCAAGCAGCCAGGCCTGGCCCAGTGCTTATCAGCAGAATCACAGAATTGTTTAGGTTGGAAAAAGCCTTTAGGATCAAGTCCAACCATGAACCAGCACTGCCAGGGCCACCACTGCCCCATGTCCCTCAGCACCACATCCACACACCTCTGCAATCCCACCAGGGATGGTGGCAACCACTGCCCTGGACACTGCTGCAAGATGAGCTTCAATTTTACTACTCCAAGGAGTCTTCAGGTGGCACAGCTCGGTTTTGCTGCCACCCATCTTCTCTACAAACCTCAGAAGGATGTTTTGGGGCTGGATTAGGAGCTGGTGGGAGCACAGGAACACGCTCCATCGGCTCCTCGCTGTGCTCTGGTCTCTCTCCTTCCTTTCTGAAAGAAACAACCCAGGCACATCCAGGAGGAATACGGCGTCTTCAAGGTGACCAGATGAATTTTAGCCACGTGCTACTGACAGCCTGCAAAGCACAGGGTGTTCTGTGTCTGTTCCATGCCCTGCACCAGATCCTACTCAGGCTCCCAACACCCAACTCTCCCCTCCTTACATCCCACAGCTCTGCGATGCTGAGTTCATCCCTGGTGCACAATACCCATCTCATTAAAAAAAAAAAATCTAAAATTCAAAAACCCCAAACAAACACAGTCTTCTCCAGACCTTCCAGCTGTAAAGGACTTTATCAGAACCAGGGGAGCATNAGTTCATCCCTGGTGCACAATACCCATCTCATTTAAAAAAACCAAAAATCTAAAATTCAAAAACCCCAAACAAACACAGTCTTCTCCAGACCTTCCAGCTGTAAAGGACTTTATCAGAACCAGGGGAGCACAAGGAAACTGCAAAAGAAACTCTGAAGTAAATGAAGGGACCACAGAAAGTTGTTCAAGTTCCTTTCAAAAGAAAAAAAATCTTGTCTTGAAAGGAATGAAGTTAACATTGTGTTTATGTCAGATAAGAATCAAAAGACAGTTGCCTTAACCAGGGTGTTGTGGCTTTTTTAGTATCTTAATTTCTGCCTGTTTATAATGTTTATGCAGGATAATGTGTGCCAGGGAACACTAGGATAGTGACCAAAAGGCATAATTAGGATCTTTTTGTTGTTATCAAATTTTGTTCATGTTTCAGAGTGAATAAGATGAGAAAAGTAATTTCCTCTCTCTCCTAAATCCTTTCCTATTTAAACAACTGTGTGCTATAATGCTGTTTAAAAGAAAAAACTCTTCAAAAAGGTTACGGATCTGTTCTGCAACATCTCTGAATGGAGACAGGAAAGATCTGCTCCAATAAATCCGAAGACAGGTTAGGGTTCCAAAAAGGTAAAAATAACCCCTTCAGTCTTAGGGAGATCATTTAATCTCAGAATAAAGTCCCACCACTGCCCCAGAGGATACTCCTACTCCTACTGCTACTACTACTACTAATAATAATAATATTGCATAGGTCAGCTTCATTCAGGTGGTTTGAAGACTGCTGAAGGAATTTTCTGAAAGCATTTTCAGAAGCGCAAGTGAATGACAAAATATTACAATGCCATCCCAATTAAAAAAACCTAATCAACAGAAAAAAACCCCAAAAAGAACCCACCAAAAAATAAAAACCAAAATGCAACTAAAAACCCAAACAAACATGCAAAGAATGATTAATCACTTCTTGTTTGTGTCCTCCCTAATTGCAGGGACTACTCCTTTGCTTCTCAGCACTCCTGAAGTTTTAAGTGAGAACAGCTCCACTCTCACAAAACCTCTGAGAGTCCAGATGTGCCCTTCCTCCCTCAGCTGGCCTGGGGGATGCTGAGCAATGTCCCCAACCCAGGAACAAACCAACCAAAATTTGCAATTTCCTTAAATTTCAGATCTCTCTGGTTTCTGTCGTAAGAGAACATATAACTGGAGCTTAAAATCTTCTGAAATGACTTTTCCTAACGAAGAATCCAGTGATGCATCAATTGTCTCAGTGAGGATCAAGGTCTGAACATTTGTCTTTTCAGAAAATCATCAAACAAATATCTGCTGCTTTTGAGTCCACACCCTCTCTGGTTTCAGGCACTGGGAATTTCAACTCTCACTGTGCAAGGGCCGCTGAAATATGGTTCTCCCAGATTTAGAGGAATAGCATGCAACTCGATACAAATGTTCTCGAGTTCTTAAGAAAAGTAATGAATGCCATAAATCCCATGAATTTGGCTCAGCTGAAAACAGCGACCGGGCGAGATCAGCTGAGCAAGTTATTTTGTCGAGTGAACACCATGTTGCTCTCCACTGAGAAAATCCTGCTGGAGCACCTCCCCTGTCCTGACAGTTCCAATAAAACATAAATTGGTGGCATAGCCGTCCCCTTTGTTTGTCTGTCTGTAGCCAGTAAACCATCCCAGCATCCAAGACATTTTTGCCTTGTTGTTTTACTAACCCACGGAGACCTCCAGCCCTGCCGAGCTCCTCGCTGGGCACTGAGTTTGCTGCTCCAGGTCATTTTTTCCTTTTCCCAACCTGCATCCAAGTGGCCTTATTACTGCAGTGGCTTGTGTTTCCATCTCTCTTTTCTTAACCAGGATCTCCCACCTGGAAAATCCTCTGTTTGTAGTTAAGCAATCTGAGTCCATATAATTCATAGCTGCAAAAGAAGCTTTTTGAAAAAACCCACCACTGGGCTGCATATGGCAAGAACAGCATTCCTGGGATTACGCGACTTGGAGAGGAATAAAAGCTTTCACTGTCAACACCACGGAACAACCAGGAATCTTGTGGCTAGAAAATTCACGCTGTTCTCTCAGCCTCCCCCTCTCCAGGGCTCTGCTATTGTTCCAGCTGGGATTTGGAGGATCCCGGACTTATTTGCCTCTCCTTCCAGATGACTCATGGCAGATGCCATCTTTGTTCCCCCAGCACTCTTCCCCTCAGTTCCTGTCACTGCCGTCCCTCTGCCGGCCCAGGAGGTTGGGATTGCAGCAGGAGGGTTGTCCCCTCCATGGGGTGAGCGGGACATGGGGGGAGACCCCACTGACACCCCCTGATCCAGAGGAACCAGACCCAAACCAGCCCAGCTGCTCCCCAGTGCTGCTGGGCCAAAGCCGAGAACACAGAATCACAGAATATTCCGGGCTGGAAGGGGCCCACAAGGATCATCAGGTCCAACACATGGGGTTAATCTCTGGCTCTGGCCATTCCTAATGCACTATCAGGATAATTAAGTCTGAAATAAAGCTCTGAGCTTCCCTGACACCACTGCTGGAACACATTTATGTGTTTCAGTCTTACATTCCAGCATGTGTTACCTTCCACACAACCCCTCCCATGCGGGGTGGCTCAGCAGGGAGAGGTTTCAGTGCCTGATTCAGGAGGTGCCGAGTGCTCCCCAACGCCAGCGAGAGCTGACAAAGCTCAGCAGCAGCAGGATCAGGCTCTGGATTTTCACACTGCCTGTGTGAACAAGCACATCTCTGTAGATAATAATCAGCAGCTACTTTTACGACCACCATTTCCAAGAACAAAAATCCAACCAGCGTCTCAACTGGAAAAGCAGCTGGCAGAGCCTCAGGGCTGGGCAAGGATGGGCAGTGCAGGAGAACCACGGCTGCGCTGCCTGGATGGAACTCCCATGCATTCGGTGCTGATTACGCTGACAACAAAATAGTACCTTAGAATTTACATTAAGGTAAAGATCAGCATGAATTGGGTCTTTTCCAGTCCTTTTTACCTCCCCTGCCTCGAAAGAGAGACTGGGACAGCTCCCTAATTAAACAGGCATTGCTGGGAGCACAACTGGAGATGAGGTGCTGCTGCTCTGCTCTTCTGTCATCCACTGGCTCCTCCAGACATTCCCATTTCTTTTCTTTTAATTCCATGCTTTAAGCACCAGGATCACTGTTCCTTGTAGTCCTACTTTAACAGCTTCTGAAAGAGCAAAGTTCCCTTAATGGATAATATGTAAGCAAACCACAGATGCTCTAAAATGAGGTACTGCCCTCTTAAAAGAAAGATCTCTCTCATTCACTATTATTTAAGACAAAGAGCAAGAACAGTGACATTTTAAAATACTCTCTAATTCCTGCACACTGCCATATGCTTCTATTCTCTTTTGGTAACAATTCCCTTTTCCCTTTTAACTATTTGTCCTGTACTTTCTGTTTGCTGTCTTTCTCCAGCTGGCCACCAAGCTCCAATAATTCATTCTGTTCTATTCAGGAGGTGAATATTTGTGTGTTTTCCAGTTGTGTCTGATTACCAAAGCTAACATTTGATCACTGACTTCCACACATGCACCATCATCCTCCACTCTTTTCCCTTTGACAGTTGCACAGTTGGTGAGAGCCTCCTCTCCCGCAGTTCCTGCCATATGGAGCTCCTGGGAACTTTCAACTCCATTGATTTCCAGCTCCTTTCAAATCCCACCTGCAAACCTGTTTTTCTGTGCTTGAATCTCAGCTTCTATCTCCTCCTGCTAATCTGAAACCTCATGCTATACAGAATAATTTACTATATTCATTGTAATTCTCTTTCCTTTCATAGTCGGCCATTAAAGGAAAATGATACACAAATACAAAATGTGTCAAATGCAAAATCATGATTTATCCTAACAATTTGTCTTAATTAAAAACTGAGGAGTGCTGTTGTATCAAAGTGATTAATGAATATATCAATGGATTTGAGCATAAGGTAGACACCTACTAAGGTAAAAAGTGGTAGAATTGAGCTCCAAATAACGTCTGTGGTCATTTATGGTACCTAAAACCATAATGCCCCATCCCTGGAAGTGTTCAGGGTTGGGTTTTGAGCAACCAGGTCTATGGAAAGTGTCCCTGCCCATGGCAGGGGCTGGAACTGGATGGTCCTTAAGGTTCCTTCCAACCCAAACCATTCTATGAAGTCAACATTGCCATAGACCTATGGGGCACCTGTATCTGTGAAAGGTCCCTTCCAGAGGTATAACCAGGATCAGCCTGATTCCTGCCCACCAGCCTCTACTGGGAAGGCTGAAGAGAGACCCAGAACCCGCCCAGAACTGGATGCTGAGGTCTGTGTGTGCCAAACAGCCCGAGCAGTGCTCCCACTCCCATTGAATTCTTCACTGCTTCTCTGCGGCTCTCCAAGATCTTTTCAACAAAAACACTTTAAATTTGAAATTTTCTCACCACAAGTTCTTAGCAAAGAAATCCTCTATTGTGCAGATGTGGAACCACCAGATTTCCAGCCTTTGGGGAGCTATGTCCCTCTGCCTGTTGGTCTCCTGCATTTTTCACAAGGTTTTATGGGAGGAAAGCAGCTGAAGCACACGGGTCCCTCCCGAGCCAGTGCTGGGGGTGTCAGCAGAGCAGTGGATGCAGGAGATGACACAAAGTCCCTCCTCAGCCACACAGAGCTGCACAAAAACAAACGCCCTTCAAGTCCATCCTCTCGGGTCCGTGCTGGTCACAGACAGAAACTGCAGGAACTATTTTAATGTGACAATATTTGGTGGTGTAGTTCCTGAAAGTCACAGTGGAAATTTCTTCCAGGTTCTCACTCTCTTCCCCACAGCTCCAGAAGCTGCCGAGCCCCAGCAAGGGCTGCTCTCAGTGAATCACTGCTGAGGTTTAAGATGATCCACAGCCAGGCTGAGCTTCCCATTTCTGTGGGAGCAGAAATGGGTCTCTGGGGGAGAAATTCTGGAAGCGTTTCAGTGACGTGGGCTGAAGCAAGCGAAGCAAACAGCAGAATTTCATCACCACCTCCAGCCCTGCTGACTGCTTGGATCTCAGTTTCCAAAGTGTCCCTTGGCTCACAAAGGCTCCCTCCATCCTCCTCACCTGCAACTGGCCACAAAGCCAACCTGGGCTTTTGAATGACCTAACCTAGAGCTTATTTGCCTGATTCTGGGAGACCGTGACATGTTCTGAGAAAGACAACACTTGGAGACTCAAAGTCTGGGAATTCGAGGCAGGGACCCCAGGCTGCCATCTGATGGTATTTAAAACTCTCTGATACCTTTAAAAATCACAGAATCATGGAATGGTTGGGGTTGGAAGGGACCTTAAAGATCCTCTCATTCCAATCCCACTGCCATAGGCAGGGACAACTTCTACTAGATAATTTTTAAGAAGAAATATGAACAAAACTAAAGGGCTAAAGCCCTAAACTAAAGGGCTAATATTACTCAAGTGTTCCAGCCATCAGATTAAGAACCCCTTGGGACTCATACCACGGCCATCAATGTCTATTGCTCATCTGTGTCTCACTGATTCCTTGCTAGCAGCACTGTTCCCAGCAAGGAGAAGGTGTGGCAAACCTTAGAAGTTTCTCTGTGCTACACAGCAACTGAAATTTCAGAAGGATGCATCACAGCATTCATCTGAGAACAAATATATTTAGTTGGCATGGAAACAGTAAGTTGGGCTGAATGTGGTAAATATCCAGCAGTCATAAAAAATCGAGCAAGTCAGGATAATAAACATTAGAAATGAAAACTGGCTGAACGCTTTTGAATCATGGCTCTTTTACAATTATCACTCCTGTTCTCATTTGAACATGAGTGAAATCCACTTAAACTAAGCTGTTCCATTTTATGGCAAATACTTCTATAACATCCTCATTCAGATAACTCCTTTCTCCTTTTTTTATAATCTGTTTGAGGAAAAAGAAATTAAAGGGCTGAAAACCTCCATTGCTACTCTCCTTCATTTCCTCAGCAATATTAATGAATTGAACATAATTGATTTTCTGTCTCAGAATCTCTCTCCTTTAAGGCTCTATTTATGACTTGACTGTTTGGAGGTATCCCTATGGTTTGAGTATCAATGGTTGTTTGTAAACACAAAGAACTTTTTCCCCCTCTATTATCCCAAAGCTTATATCATACTCAATACAAAAACATTAGGACAAGGAATGAAAAGAATAGGATTTTTTTTCTGAGAAATTTCTTGTGTATAATTCCCAAATGACAGATTCTTGGAGCTTTTTAGTAAACTGAGTTGGGGTGATTACCCTTCAAAAAAGAATTTGAAATGAAATGAATGCTAAAGAAATCTGGGTAGTATAGAAAAAAAGGATCACTACCATGAATTTTTATGCAGGCCCCAATTCAGCAAAACTTGTTGCACATGCCTAAATTCCTGGATTCATTCATCTCTCAGTGATGTGTGTCATTTTTAATTACACATTCACAGGATGTAGAGTCTTCTGTATGAACAATGGAGATTTTTAAACTATGACTGAAAAATGCACAAAGCCACAGGACTTCAGAAATGTTTAGTAGGAAATCTTGTCTCACATTAGATCCAGGAACACATCAGAGACAACCAAGGGATACATTCACTCCAAGAGTACACGATACAGGAACACAATGGGATCACTCGGCAGGAAGCTGATCCCAGAGTTATGGAGGACTGAGATGTAAGAAACGTCAGTGCTGCTTTGCAAGGAAATGGTTTGGACACACCCAANACTGCCAGCTTACCACTTCCCATGAATACAATTATTTACGTTTCAAGAAGCTGGACGTCTAATTTTTAAAGAAAACATCCAACATTTTGCCCTGAAGAAAGATGATACAGCTCTGAGGCTCCACTCTCGAAGTGCAGCATTACTGAACACTGGAAAACCAGGACAGAGACAGGATAACCTCCATGGAAAAGATAAAATTATTTAGGCCAGCACTTTTGACAAATACGATTGGAACCCATCATCCAGAGATCGTTGCTATATGGCACCACTGGTGAGACAACACAGGCACAAGGTGATAGCACCAACCCACACTGTAAAACGGGAGAGAAAAAGTAAACTGGAGTAAACATGAATTCATCCAAGAACACAAGGTATGGGAACGGAAAAGCTCCATAAAAACAACAGCTCCTCTCCAACTGCAGCGCCACACTCACCTCCAGAACAGCTCAGGGCTTGCTGACAGCCCAACACATTTTCTCCCCTTTATTTATAGGACAGTTTGTCTCTTTGGATAATTACAATAAGGAAAGGTTAAGCCTGTGTGATCACCAGAGGGTCACTGCAACAAAGAGTTAAACTTTGTGGCTCTGTCAGCCACTCTTAAGGGCTGAAGAGTTATAAGGACATTGCACTGGAAAAACGGCCAACATGGAGCACGAAGATACCACCCAACAAGCCATAACGAGAAACAGCTTTTTAGTTTTAATTAAAAGCACAACAAAATGTTTTTTCATGTCTCATTCATTTGTTTGTTGTTGTTATAGAATCAAAACACAAGATTTTTCCTTTTAATGAAAAACAGAAGCTCTTTAACCCTCTCTCCTCCTTATTTATAGACATGTAAAAGCTTGGAAAAGTGGCTTTTGTAATGGCGCCAGCACAAATCTCCATGTTTTATGCAATTCTGATTCACACAGTACTTGGTAAAAGCAGAAAGCAAGTTACTGCCCCGAATATTTCAACTCCCTGATCAGCTGATGAGTTGTTAACTACTGCTAACACTTGATGAACATGTTTACAGGTAGCCTGGCCAAACCTAGTAACTGGAGACGTGTCAGAGCTGTCACTTTCGCGTTTTTCTTCTGGAGAGATAAGCAGAACTAATGAATTAACCGGTCACAGAGAAGACAAATAACAACTTCCAAAATGTTTGTCTGCAAAATAGACTGAAGCCACCTAAACCAAACCAGCTCCAGCAGCTCCAGCTGCTTCAGAAAGTCCCAACGGATGAAAGGCAGAGACAAAATCATCGATGAACTTGGATATGAGCTCTACCAAATCTGCCAACACAACTCTGCAGGAAAAGCTCAAAGATGGACAGCACACTGTAATTTCAATAACATTCCTGTTCCATTATACTGGGGAACAGGATGTTAGCATCTGAACTAGTCCTTCATTAATTAAGCCTGGACAGGAGAGTTCTGTAGGTTGGTTTGGAGTAGATGCTCATGTAGGAGGAGACTTTGAAGGCAAAAAGGGGCCTGCCTGTGAATCTGCATGTGCAGCCTTCTACCTCTGTATTTCATAAGTCATTTTTTATTTCTTCCTCTGGATCCTTCTCAAAATGGGTCAGAAAAAGAAAAAAAAAAGCAGAATGGCAGTGGCAGAGACTAAACAAAAACATAAAAAATGAAGAAATCTGGAAGAGGATGTCCCTCACAGTGTGCAGCCAGTGCTGTTCTCTGTGAGGGACAATCATGCATTAAAGAGCTGATTTTCCTCCTTCTTTTCTAGGAGACTCTGAAGCCAAAATGCAATGCTTGTAGGCCAGCTCACTCACTACACCAAATTCCTCCAGCGCTGCAGGCACTGCAGCTAAGGATGAGCCTGGCCCAACATCTGGATTTGGGAGGCAGAGGGGGAACAGAAGGGAACAGCTCATCACTGACACTCCAGAGAGGAAATACATGAATTAAACACCAAGGGTGACAGAGGATTCCCATGGGCTAGTAGAAAAACAAAAACTGATGAAAAAATATTTGAAATTAATTATTATTAGTCTTCTATAACCACCTCAACTGATTACTCCTGCAGGTACAGAGTTAGAAATGCTTTATGTAGGATATATGCTGTTGATACTGTTTACTCAGCACCAAATAAAGTTCTCAAATGCTTCAAAACCTGATTTGTATTAGAAATGCCTGACTCAGGTATTCATCTCCTGCGTATTTCAATTTAATCTGGTTTGAATGCAGGTCATTGACTTTCTGTTCAAATACTGCCTGTAAACAACACACTCTATTTTGCTCAAAGCACACTAAATAATCTCTGACTTCACTGGAAGTGTCCAGAAAAAATTCAGCACTATTCATCATCTGAAACTGTTTACAGACATGTTTGGACAATGAATGCAGAAGATCAGGACTAAAGATTATTTTTAGCTGTTATTGTCCAATTATAATTCCCTTCATACAAACCATTGAAGAACAGGTTCGAATAGTCTCAGAAACCTCTATTAAAACACTACAGTCATTTGAAAACAGTCAGTTCAAAATAAATGCATCATTTAACAGCTAGAATAGCTGAAATACCAACTTGCAATAGAGAGCAGCAGATAAGTATTTGCCTGAAGGGTTCAGACAGTTTAATTCTCTTTTATTACCAACAAAACAGAAAAGAAAGCTAGCAGAGAATTTTGCAGGAAAATATGTGCTTTTGCTTTGAAGGAAGGTATTATTTTTAACCATTGCACCTCCTTGCTCAAGGGATGGGGACAGCACCCAGTACCTGCTCCTGGGCCTTGAGCTCGTTGCGCTGGAGCCTCCTCTGAGCATCATAAACCTGCCCACGGTAATTCTCCACCTCGTCCTGCAAGGCCTGGAACAACACCAAGGGATGCAAAACACGTGTGAGAAACATGGCATGGCAGCAAAACTTCCAGGTCATGTCTTCCAACGAGCTGGGGAAGGAAGTGCAGCACTCTGAGTCCAGCTGAACTTGGTGCTAAGACGTGGCAGAGGCACTTTGGCCACTCACAAAAGTCACTCTGCAGAGGCAGGACCATTGACTGAACAGGAATAGTTACAACTTAAAAGTCCTATCTTATTACAGGCTACAAGTATTCATCCTAAAAATGTAATAAATACCCTCAAAGACTGGAAAGCAAATGGAAATATTGCAACATTTGCATTTGCAAATGTCCCAGGTTTTTGTTGTCATCCTCTTTGTACAACCTGAGCTTCCTAGGAGCAGTTTTGCAGTGTACCAACAATTCTTTCTTTAAGCCAGAGTAATCCTCTCTTTGGAAAACAATGTCTGGAATTTGCAGTGGAAATGTATTCCATATTACTGAAATGGGATGCTGGCCGAGATGAGGGGCTCCCCTCCTGCCCTGTAGTCAAATCTAGCATGTGATCTACAAATGAAGTATAAATGGCAATAAATAAAAGGAATATTATGATTGTGTCACTTTACCACAACTACCCAATCTTAATTTAGTTCAGAAGCAATCGCTCCTAAACCAAGCTCATAAAATGCATCGACAAATTTATTTTGTCGTGACTATTTTCCTTATATATTTATTTTTATTCCAGAAGTCACTCAGAGCCTTGATCTTTTTGTTACATGCTTAACAAAGGAACAGCGTGCCCCAAGGAACTGATAGTCTGTGTTATTTCTAACAGATACACACCAAACAAACAATACAAAGTTTCAAAGATTTTTTGTTGTTGTTTTGAAAGTTTCCTACTCATTGTTGGATGTTTGAATACACGCTTAACATTTACTTACACATTTACTAAAAGCTTAGTGATGTTGTCAGCTTGAATAAAGGCATTGTTAACTGCAAGTGCTGACTCCAAGCAAAGTGCACAATGTGGATGGGGGATTGACACCAACACAGAGGCGGCTGTGGCTGCAGAAAGGGAATATTTTGAGTTATCTTTTGTATGGCAGGAAATCGGGGCATTGATACCCATCCGTGAAAAGCAGCACAGGGCTGGACCCGGGAAGGGGCTCGTGCTGCAAATGCCACTGAAGGAACCTCCAGCGCTGCTTTTAAAAAAGCTGAGCAGCACAGAGACCTTCTGCAGAGCACCCTGGAATCACAGAACCATTAAGGCTGGAAAAGACCTCCAAGATCATCAAGTCCAACCTTTGAGCAACCCTACAATGGTCACTAAACCCTATCACGAAACGCCACATTCACTTGAACACTTCAAGGATGGTGACTCCACCATTTCTCTGGCAGCCTGCTCCAGTTCTTGACCACTCTTTCAGTGAAGAAATTTTTCCTAATATCCAGCCTAAACCTCCCTTGGTGCCCCTGCCTTTCTTTGAGAGGAGAGATGAACAGCCCCACAGACCCAGGGTGCTTTGTAGGACCTGCCAGATGGTTCATGTTTGCTTCCTCCCAGCAGCCAGGATACCTGGGCACAACTCAGGATCATTAAAAGTCCTCGTGGTGCAAAGATTTAACAGAAGAAATGCCTTGCTCTTTTCCACAGCACCGAAATACTGTACCCTCCAATAATTTACAGGATAAAATTGCTATTGAGATAAGATAAGAGGACTACTTACGATAGATCTTGCACGCTGTTTTGAAGTGATGCCAGGCATTAACTTTAAAGTCTTATAGCTATAAGACTGTTACATGTTCTGATGCCAAAAATTGTAACCAGACCCAAGTATGAACTTCAGATCTGCCCAGGGACTTTTATGCTATCACAGCTTCTGAGAAATGTTCAAATCCAGGCTTTGAATATATAACCCATCTTCAGTACTCAACAAGTCTTGCAGGACCAGGAATTTGCATTAATATAATGAAATATATGTGGGAATCATGTGTGAATTGTAGGCTTTTTGCTTTCTCTTTGTACATCTATCTTATGAGGTAAAACACAAACAAGCATAAAAGCTAAAATGAGCAATGCAGAAATGCAATAAGGAGCAGGGTCATTCCATGTATCAGGAAAAAACCCAATTAATTTGACAAAAATCCTGCTATAACCCCAAAGTGTCCATTCATAACCAGCCCAGGATGACTCCCAGGAACATTCCTGGAGCACATTTTGGATAAACTACAAAGTATGACCCATCTTCTCCTGCTCTTTCAGGATCAGCTTTTCCAGCCCAAATGGTTTGGCTTGGTGAAAAATAAGGAGGCAGGAAACCTCATCACACATCACTCGTCCTTCCCTTGTGCTCAAGAGCAAGTTTGATCCTTCACGGGACTTTGAAGCTGGCCAAGAGATAGCAATGAAATGTACAAATACATGTGAGTACATAAATATGTCTTTTTGTCACAGAACAGATTTGTATCACCCCCACCTGCAGGTCCTGAGCACAAAACTGGAGCTCAAATTGCTCCTGCCAAAGACAGCAACCACATGGTGGCAAAGAACCGGTGCCCTGCTCCTTCCTTCCTTCACGTCTCCATTTTTACTTCTCTTATTTACAAAAAACTTCTTCTGCAGAGCATAAAATGAGAGGTTCCTTTAAATCTGAGCGTTTGCAATGCATCTGAAAGTCATTTAATTTGGGAAATTCAGATAACACAGCCTTTGTCAGGTTCACCTACTCTAGATAGTGTTTGCCAGCACGGAGCACACGTTTTATTTCATTAGGAGAGCAGAAAATGTCTTAAATTTAAATTTAGAAATAAGGTATTTTTACTATAGCATGTAAGTACAGCAAACTAACAACTCTTCCAGTTATCCATTCAACATTTGTCCAAACCAGAATTTATTGTACAAACTCACAGACTTTTCCAATCACATCAGAACTGGCTCTTGGCAGGTTTTGTATTGGGATGGCAAAAAATCTCAACTGACTCCTTGGATCAATCACAAATACCTTTAACTGGACCCTTTTTGGACTATTTCTGTGCTGCATAAATTCCATGAGTAATTAATGTTCATTTGAGTATTCCAGCTATTCTATCAGCACAATGGCAAAAAAAGTAAAACCAGAAGTTCAGCATTTGATCAAAGCTGTGCCAAAACGAAAAAGTAACATCAAAATCTCATGGTCGCTGTAGATTCCTGCATGGGATTAACTCTGAAAACAGCAATTAGAAGTAAGCAAGTTTGTTGCCCATGATTTTAATTTTCTAGGAGGGATCACGACAGATATGATGAATAATGCACCTTTTTGAAGATCACACCGAAAATCCTCTCTGTAGTCAAAAAGCCTCACATGCAGTGGCCAGAGCCTGAATGCTGGTGGCAATTCCTGAAGCTACCAGCACCCTCAAATCTTTCTCTGAATCAGACAGGGAAGCTTTTGCCATGTACAATACTCTTAAAAACACCAGAGGACTTACTCTAGGTACACCCCAGAACATTTCTTCTGTAAAACTGAACAATGTTTTGCTTTGTTTTGTTTTGTTTTGTTTAGAAATGCAGTTTTTACTCTATGGCTTCAAAGTGTCACATTTGGCCCAAAGAGCAGCAGAGCTTATGATGAATAACTGCTGAGGTGAAGAAAAAGGGATTAAAAAATAAAAATCCAGTCCAGCTTTCAAGCATCAGAACCTTTTTTCCCCCCCAAACAGAAAACAAAACTTAACTTATTTAGTGAAATTTTTCCAGGTTCGGAATGAATCCCTGTCCCTCAGCTGTGCTACGATGACTTGCATCACTCTTATAAAGACAATATTAAATTTTTTTCAGTTAAACGGGCTTTCAAATGCCATGTAAACATGTTTGCTGTTGAATGTCTACACCATACCTGACCTTGGAAGTGCTTTGTGTTGGCCAGAGAACAAAGAAATCAAATGTTTTGCTTTCCAGCCCAGATATCCTACACTTTGAAAAGCTCTTAAAAATGTAAATGAGATAATAAGCTCCACTGCAACAATGTGGGTGAATTACAGCTGGAGAAAGGGAAAACTCATTTGATTTATTTCTAAATATGGAAAGGATCCTAAAACAAAATCATATTGTTTGGGTCGCACACAGCATCCAGAGGCACGGGGAGGACGGAAGGGAAAAGTAACGGCTTTGAGAAGGCGCCGCTGGAATATTCCGGGAAGATTTTGGGACCTGGAGTGGAGTTTGTGGATGAGTCCATCCCAGTCGCTGTCATGCAGAGCTGTTGGACACTGATGTGGGAGGAGAAAGGAACCTCTGAACTGCATTTCTGGGTAGGCACCTTTTATTCCCCCTGTTATCCCACTGTGGATTGATTAGCTGCAGCAGAACCTTTAACGAAGTTTATTTCAGACCCAAGGGAGCAGCACACGTGGGGTTGCTGCAGGTGGAGTTGGGCCTGTGCGGCTCCAGAAAAGCTGGGATGAAGCACGGGATCAGAGAACTTCTGTGGGATACCTGAGGGGCAGACTGAGGCTGTGAACAAAGGTGGTTTTTTAAAAAAACCCTGACTTGTAAAGCACAGAGTTCTGACAAGGAGCCCTAAAGAGACAAAAAGGTGCAATGCCAGCATTCCAAAATCCCTTGCAAAGGCAGGAATTAATTTCTGGCATTAGTTACAGGGCTTAATCTAAATCAACTAAAAGCTGGTAAGAGAAAGAGTTTGAAGAATCCCAGGAACAAGTTTGGAATGGGAATGTAGGAAGGATTTAGTATTTAATATATGAAAACTGATTTGATTATCCTTTAACCACAGGATACTTTTGAGAAGTGCTGGATTCCCTGAAAGAAAGTTCAGTTCTGAAGAATTACAGAAACAGAAACAATTACTATTCTTAATTTCTTTGTATTGATTACAACTGTGAAGAAACTATTTACAAAGCTGTGATGTTTTGCTTCTTTAACCTGAAATAATTTCCTATTTTTTGTATGTTCCTGAGAGCAGACAAGGTTTGATTCCTGATCCCATCACATCGATGGGAAGTCATGGATCACAACCATTTATCTCTCTGGTCCGAGGGTTGAATAAATGAGTGACACCTTCAAGAAAAGGAAAATTTTCTAAAAAATATTAAATACCAAGGCATTTTCACCTTGAAACAGAAAGTGCCAGCAGAAAAGTTGCTGCTCATCTTGATCAGATTATGCCAGATAAAACAGACAGAGCCTTTTTTCAATGGAAGTATGTAATTTTTATTAGCTGTACCAGCAACTCTGCACACATGGATGTGCATCTGTATCAAGAAAAGCCCTCGATATTTATGACCAGTGCAGAGTAAAGCTACCACTAAAGGTAGTGAGAGTTAGCACTTTTCATCTTCAAAGAATTTTTCAAATGTTACCAAATTAATATAATTAGTTAATGAAAGATGCAGTAATAAAAGCTACCCTAATTACCTACTGTAGTCTTAATTATCTCCTTACTAATGCCCACAGAAGAAGGCTTCCACTTTACATCCTCAAAACATGTGCCAACAATAATTCTGAATACAGGCTTCTCTTTAAGTGCCTTCTAAATTCAAATTACATCCATTGATGTGTTTTCTCTCCTCGTTCATGAGAAGAAAATCTCTGGGACTTTGAGAAAAAAAAAACCAAACATGTGAATGTTAATAAAAATTAAAGCGAATTTTCTTCCAGAAATACACGTGGAGATGCTTTAAAATTTTGTCATTAAAACATTTAATTTTCAAAATCTTTATCTCTCCGTGAAGCCAGAATTATGGGCTGTCTGGGCAAAAACTTCCTTACATTAAGTGGTCTCACAATTTACAGTCAAATACAATTCTATCCAAAGGAAGCAGGCCAAGAATCTCATCCAAATTTATCACAGATTTTTAAAAACAATCATTAATTTTGCAAAAAATATTTCATGGAAACAAATAAATTTATCTGGGCTTATTACAACTATAACTAAATTGGGCAAATATATCTGTGAAGACCACTGATGTAATGCCATGAGTCAGAACAAAACAAGGGTGTTCTAAAAAGTGAAATAGTGATGTTTGAGCCAAATTGTTGGGGCATCCTCAATGCTTTTTTGGGTTTTCACTGAGCTCTTGCCCATGACACTGCAAACAAAAACCTCTGTACTCGGAGTTCTTTCTTGGTTTTGGTGCAAAGCAAAGGAAATCTTCTGGTTTTAACCTAATACATATGTTTGCTGCTCACATATGGCAAAATTCCTTTCTGGTGGGAACTTTTTCGCTGTTGTTGCAACACATTATATATCCAAAAAGTCTCCTTTGATGTTGAACTATTGCTCCACTACTCATTATGCTACTGATTCAATATGAAAGGCAAAATTTCTGTGGTTTCTGTTAAAACAATGGCTTTGTTTTTGCAAACAAAGTTTTCCACAACCTATACACAGGGGCCAACATTACTGCAAGAGAAAAGAAAATCTATTATTTTACCCAGAAAATAGTCACAGTGTTTAATAACACAAATTATTTCTCCATCCTATAGGTATATTACAATTGCTATTATGACTGTACAGAAAATTTAGGCTTTATTGCTCCTCAGGAACAGAAATTAAAATGCCTGAAGCGATATTTGACATCTCTCTTTCCTATTTTACTTTCCTTTCACTGACCTCCCAGCCTGTTACCAGCAGTCCAGCTTCAGGATCTGGTGTTGGGAACAACCGTGGATGGATGGGGGAAAGGGGAAGACCTGCAAAGGCTCCTCTTCACAGTGTCTTACTGTGCAATGACAGCAGATCTGTGGATCTTCATGCCTAATATTTAATTTTAACCACTAAACACTATTTCATGAAGAGTGAACATGAATTACAACACAGAATGAAAATGCAAATTGGTAATACCTTTGTAAATGTGTCCCTACAAGAGTTGGTTGCCCATGTTCTGCTGACATTATGGAAAAAAAAACAACCAAAAACCAAAAGGTTTCCTTGGTTAGGAATCAGATAAAAAGTGTAATTTCCAAAGGCATCACAGAATTCAACAACTCCCACTTGGAATAACATGAGCTCCCATATACACCACGGCACGTTTGGAAGTTTGGCTCATTTTGCTGACATTTCAAAATGGGAATGGAGATCTTGCAAAATTCTCCAGGCTGGGGGCTTTGCCCATCCCCACCAGTCAAGCAGCTCCCTGTTGCACCAGGTTTTGGCTTCAGAGATTTGCCAGAAGGAGATGCCCTCGGGAAGTCTAACAAATCCTTCCCTCGAGGGACTGTGGGAAGAAAGAAAGGGGTTCAGGAACAAAAGGAGTAATTTGACTCTAGGAACAGAACCAAGTCTCTCCAGCAGTAGGGGAAAAAAATTTAAAGTAGGTCATTTAATATAAAAGAAAAATACATGCAAACATTTTGCAGTGTGGCAGGCTCTAACACAAGCTGTTTTCATTTTTGACAATTTGTGGGCAAGAGACTGACTGGCAGTACATCATAAACTTGGGATCATCAGCATCAGCTCCTGAGCAGTCCCGTAACACCTCCACATCAGACTTCATCTGGATGGCTGTCTTTAGGAGATTCCCTGAGCACTACTGGAATTGTCAATATGCCCATTTTTCCTGCTTTGCTCCTGTAAGATATTGATGTGTTTTCAGCATGTTCTGTACGTACCTAGTTGAGCTGACCACAGTTTAAGATAATTTTCCTGCAAAGTCTTTAGCCCTATTAGAAATTCCTGGCTGTGGGGGTGGGGGGGCCCTGGCACAGGGTGCCCAGAGAAGCTGTGGCTGCCCCTGGATCCCTGGCAGTGCCCAAGGCCAGGTTGGACGGGGCTTGGAGCAGCCTGGGACAGTGGGAGGTGTCCCAGCCATGGCAGGGGGTGGGATGGGATGAGCTTTAAGGTGTTTTCCAACCCAAACCATTTCAAGATTCTATGATTCTAAGATATATCCCTAAAACACCTCGATGGCACCAGCAGGGCTATTTGTAGACTTCAAATTAGGCAGGGGCTTAAGCATTTTGCTGAGTCAGGGCTTCACTGCAGGACATTATAAACTCCATTCTTTTGAAAGGCAAAGGATGCCATAAGGTCCTGCAGAGATAACAGTTCAAAGAAAACAGCAGCATAATTGTAAAGTCGGGCATTTTTTGTCAAGGGGAGCCAAGGAGGGAATTGTTTTCGCTTTGTTTTAGTGGCTCAGGTGACAGGAGGGAAAGGGAGGCAAGGTTCAAAGGCTGTAATAAACTGGCTTTCATCTGCTTTTCTCAGTGGGCCACAAAACCCAACAAGCAGTTGCCGTGCCCAAGCACCGCTTTGTCTATGACCAGGACACTTTGGGGCCGTTGTGATGAAGTCAATCAAAAGCCTGTGATATTTACCTGGAGTATTTTGTAGTTTGCTTTAACACTACTTCCCCTTTTTCCAGCCTGCACGAGTGTCATGGTCAAGAGCAGAGCAGAGGCTGCCGAAAGGAGAAAAGCACTGAACTGCTCCCCCTTGCACTCGCCGAGGTTTAGGCAGAAACACCAATGGTGCACATTTACCAGATAAAATGAATCTTTTAAACCCAAAGATACCATGACATCTTAAGCATATAGTTATGAAGGGAAAGTTCAGAACTCCATTTTAAACCACTTATGAGAGGATTTACCAAGATTCTGCCTAATGTTCAGCTGACGCTTTGTCAAAAACATTTATCACGAAGCTTTTGAAGTTTCTTAGCTCCCCCCGAGTTACTAAAACTTGAACTGCAGAGTTTGTTATCAGCCTCAGAGCACACACAAAATACATCAGGTATTTCTTCAGTCAACCTTTCAGTCTGATTTTGAGACTATTCTACAAAATACAACATTCCCAATCAGGTTAATGTCTGGCAGATAACGCTGAGCGGGCGGAACTGCTGCGCCTGATTGATCCGCGAGACAATTTTCATTTCCTAATTTGCTTTTTATTAAACACTTTGCAATCAAAGGGAACAGCGAGGAGTCTGCCATTCTCCAAGCAGGTTTCCTGTGAAGACCTGATGTCAGCTTCAACGTTTTCAGGCAACTTCTTGAATTTTTGATGCTCTGTCACAAGAACGTCTAAAACGTCGCGTCAATGCCGTGCTGGTGAAAAACTGCTATTGTGACTACAAATTAAGCAGTAAAACATCTGGTTCTGCTGCTTGCTGTACTCTTAACAACAGCTCTGCAAAAACAAACACCAGGCGTTCAGGCAGAATTTCCTGCAATGACTTGGAGAACGCCTGAGCAGGGATAAAGCAGATTTATCAATCACTCACTGAACGAGGCAATCTTCCACTGCCTGGGGCTTCATTCCCAACCAAGTTTATCACCAAACTGCCACTTTAAGTGGGTGTTCGGACACTTCACACCTGGAGCCAGCCCAGAGGTTCCAGCAGACCCCTGGTGATCTACAAACATCTCTTTAAAATGCATTGCTCGTCACAGATACATGAAGACCTGGAAATATAAACATTTCTAACTGGTCTTACAAAGCCTCTTATTTTGTTATGCTCTTTTAAAACAGAAATATGAAAGGCTCAGTTATTTCTAATCAATAGGCCAATCTGATTCCCAGCAAGAATGAAAGAAAAGCTATTTATTTTGTGCAATCGAGTGCTCAGTATTGCTGCAATTCCCCCATTACATAAAATAACACCCATTTTCTTGCACACAGGCACACACAAAGAAATCTAATAATGTCTTTTTACCTTTCAAAGTAACCTTAATCAACAAAATTAACTCGCAAGGCAAACCACTGCTTTTTGAACTGAACAAGAGCGAGCTTGACTCAACACATGTGAGATGTGAGAGGCAGCAGAGTAATGTCTGCTAAAATTATGTCTGGAAGCCAAAAATGGGGTGATTCTTGACAGGGGAGGATGCACACTTGGAAACTTGGAAATTCTTTTATTCAAAGTCTTTAATGACCTCCAACCCAATTACATCTGCAACAAGACATGACAATGCAGTTGCTCCTATTTAAAAGTACGTATGAAAACGGAGCATTTTTGAAGCCTGAATTTTTTTTTTCACTTTTTAATCATGTTGAGATGAAGCTCATTTACTTAAAAAGAAAAAATGAAACAGAACGTCCTCTGCAGCTGGTCAAACAGATTACGAAACTCTAATCTCAGTAGCCTGAGGAAAACCAAAACTGTTTTTCAAGTATCTATTTTATACAGCATTAGCTTTATACTTTTTAAAAGAGGCATTAACATAACTGATCAGAACATCCCAGAATGTTTCTGATCTAGTTAATCATATGACGTTATGACAGAGATTCTTGCTGTCATAATGCCAATGTTTCTAAACATTTCTAAAATCCTTTAAGTTCTTTTTTTTTTTTTCCAAATTAGACATGGGTAAGATCTATTTCAGTTTCTTCAGAAGTTTTTCCTTCCATTTTAGAGCTCTATAAAACTAGTGCAGAGTATTTTAGACAGACAGACACATACACACATAGCAAGGAACAATGTCAGGCTCCATGACCTATTTAAATGTTTCTGTTAGCTTTTTATACAAGACATTTTACTCTAATTCCTGCATAACTTATTTCTGGGAGTCCTCACCATCTTATTCCTTTAATTCTGCTGTATTCTTTACAGCTAAACTGGAATCATCAATTAAAAAATCAGAATTTGTCTAGTTTAAATTTATTTGGTTTATTTCCCTTAAAAGCAATTACTTAAACATTCAAGCCACACTTGTTGCAGCTCTGAGGATCGAGGTTTATTGGACAAACTTCCAGCGTGTCTGGGCCCCTCCAAGCCAGCCCTGGTAAGATCAGACTGAGGATTCCTGGGAGAGATTCCTGACACGAGCACCTCTGCAACAGCAACTGCCTGCTCTGGAAACAAACAGCCCGTGCTGGACCTTCTGGTGCTGACAGCTTCTCCAGTATAGGTGAGAATAAGGTGGAATTTACACACAGGCAAACTAGGAAGAGGATGAGAGGGAAAAACACTCACCAAAGCTATGGCTGTGCCTCAGATATCGTTTTAGTGGGGGGTCAAGAGCTCTTATCAGGGTTGTGACAAAGCAGGTCTGATTTCCATTGAGTGCTTTTGGGGTTTGTTTGTGGGGTTTTCTTGTTAAGTCTGTTTCAACTCAGTTTTGAGCTGAAAGACTCTGCTGTTGCAGTGTGAAGGTCTTGCTGCTGTGGCAGAAAAGTCTTACATGAAAATGCACAGGCAGGAGAGGACCTCAGTCCCACACAGCACAAGTTCTGTTGAGTTGCTTGTGAATCTAACAAGCACCCACAAGATATCCTCCTGCTTTTGCCTCCCAGGAGCACCCACAGGGTCCTGACAAGGCAGCTGAAATATCCCCGTAAAGCACACAAAGCCTTTTTTAAAAAATATACGGAAACAGTCACAAATATTCCTGTATGGATGACATTTTTAAATGGAAAAGCATTAAAAAAACCAGAAAACAGATCAGGTTCTGAAGTGCCATGAGTTTCTCATTCGTGTAGCTACACATTAATGTCTCTCAGCTGAACTGCACAGCTACTTCATGCATCCAAAAACCTTCCCCTTATCACAACTGAGACAAACACTGCAGGAAAAACATTATATGGCACAGTGTGAAAGATCTAGGAATTCCTGTATTGGTAAAGTTGTATAAATCTCAATCTAGGATCTGATAGGGAAGCACAAATGAGCTTGGCCTCTGCTGAGATGGAGAAGGGACATCAGCTCTTCACTCCCACCACGAAAGCTGAGTTAGAAACACAAATGAGTGCTCAGCAACACCAAACTTGATTTGCAAATGCACATTTCCATACAGTGATTATGAACAGGCACAAACATTGAGTAGAAGCGCTGTGTTATTCTGGTAGGAGGAAGAAAACAATACTCTAGGTAGGAGTCCCTCCTTGGGGCTCAGAGCACAGCTGTGGTCAAAGGTGTTTCCAGGCAGACAATTAAAATCCACTGATAATATCCAAATTGTTAAATAGTCTTCAGCAATTGCTGCTCTACCTTGCTGAATTACAAGTGCAAAACTGGAAAGGACACAAATGATATTGACAGTAGAAACAAAAGTAAGAGGAATTTAAATGCAGCACATACAGCTGTTTTCTGGAGCCACAGAGTGTCAATACACATCTTGGATTTCTCCTTCCAGCTGCCTGCAGAGTCCTGGCTTGGTCCAGTGGTGCAGGTGTTCCTGCAGGTACCTAACATTTGTCAGCCTGAGTTTTTATTTATACAGTTCCATTCTGGTCTTCCCAGGCTTCTCAGTAAGCAAACAAACTCACTTTTCATGTTCAGTGTTCTCGTTTGTACTTCTACCCTTTCTTACATAACAAACCTGGCAGAGAGCAGAGCAGGGAGAGCGCCTGGGGCTCCTGCTGTGGGTGCAGGGGGTTGGGCACTCATTGTGGGCATCATCCCTCCCTGAGGGAGCACATCCTCTTCCTGGGTCCCCTCCAGGTCAGATCCTGCTGTGGAAAGGTGGCTGCAGGGTGACAAGGGAGTCACGCTGGCAGCAGGAATGAGAAGGCCAAGATGAACCATGGTACCACGGGTGGGAGCTCGTGGCAGTCCCTGGGCACTCACATGGAAAATGGAAAGGAAAACATTACAGCACTTCAGGATTTAACATATTTTCAACAATTTTAGTACAAAGAGATAGCACAACCTTCTATTGAAATGAAAATGTGCCCCTGAGACAGCGACTCTCAGGAGCCTGGGTGGACTCAATGATCTCAGAGATTTTTTCCAACCTTAATGATTCTGTGAGTCTGGAGCAGCACCACTGCTCACGTGGCAAGTGCACAAATGATGTGTTTTCCTAAACCACAGGATATCTGCATGAAGTTCTAGTGCTGCCATGTCCTAACTAATTATTTCCCTAGAAAAGGGACTGGTTTGTTTTCCCTTGATCTGGTTCTAGAAGGACTTGCATCCACTCCTTTTTTATATCACAAATGACCTGATCTGTTTTCATGATGAGTGATGCTCTCCTTCCTCCCCACATCAGGTTTTATTCCTTTGGGATGGTCTGAACTGTCAGACAGCAAACCCCAGGGCAAAACTGAGCTGGGAATTCCTGGCAAATCTCAAGAAGGAAGTGAACAGGGCATTGCATGTTTTGTCTTCTAAGGCCAACATGGCCCAATTTGAAATCCATGATCTCATGCCATGCTGGGCCAGGAAAATGGCATATCCAGGGCATGGGTTTCCAGCATAAAATACAAGTGAAGTGATCTGATGTGACTCTATTCACCTGCCAACAGCCCTGGCAGAAAAATAAACAGGTTCTGGGGATGAGCTGCTGCTGGAGGCAAAGCAGGAACCATTAGAAGAGCTGCCCTGACCTGTGAGGAACTGGTGTTTTTGCTTTGAACTTCAGCAAATCTTAATGAATTCTTCATAATTGGCAATCTGGGGTTTTCACTGAGGATTTATTTCTCTGGAGGTGCCAAATGCAGGAGACAAATTCAACACTGGAAATACAAATTTTGGGTCTCGCAGTTGGTTGTCCAGGCTGGTGAAGGCAGTTCCAACACCACTGCAGGTCACTCTTTGTGCTGTATCAGGAGTTACATTTATAGGTGAATATGCATCAGTGCTGAAGAATTTGGTCTCCTAATTATTAAAACATGTTGATTTAATTGAAGTTATTGACTTCAGTGCGGTGAAAGCTTAAACTAAAAGTAAGAAGAGACAGTTTTGGTAACAGAAGAAGTTAAAAAGTGGTTGTGTCCTCCTTACTCGGAGGAGTAAGGTTTTGCTTGTGCTTGACTCATCCCTGCTTTACTGCTCTTCCACTCCTCTGTTATCTGGCAGTTTTGGAGGGGATGCTGCCAAGAAGTTCATTTAAAGTCCTAAATTTTATCCTGTAGGCAACACTTATTTCAGTTTCCTGAGAATAAATTTCACAGACAGACCCCCTGAAGAAGAAAACAGGTGAACTCTCTTTGCCCCATAAATCAGTCAGGCTTCCCGAGGAGGCCAGAGATACAAAACTACAGACACCTGCACAGAAACACCTCAGAAAACGCTTCAGCCTTGAGGTTCACAGTCCTCTCCATAAGCCTCAAGTCCTCAGTCTCCCTCGTGCATGTTTTCGAGGGTCAACAAATCAAATATTTACTGTCTCAGATCCTGTTCATCAGTGAATCAAGACATGATGGTGCAAGAATCAGCAACAATGAACTACTCCCAGGAAAGGCATCCCATACCCCAATGCAGGATGGAGTATCAACAGGAAATGCATATCCACATGCAACAGGCTCAAAGAATAAAGTACATTTTCAATAAAACTTATCTAGTTTTCCATCTTACACACACGTAGAGGCAGTTCCTCGGGCAGCAAGGCAACAAAGTGTACGAACAGAAAATATTCACTGTACAAATTTTAATGGGAAAAGGAGCAGAGAACAACACACAGAATAGACTTTTTCCTGTTTCTGGACTCCAGTGCTATTTTGGCTGCCAAGAGTACACAAAATTTCCACTGAAGGGCAAGTCAAACCAATTTCCCTGAGGATGGAGGCATCCGAAAACTCGCTGAGGTTATTCCATTAGTGCCTACGCATTCTCTAAGCGGATGAGCAGCTTCACTTTGAATCCATGTCAAACCACAAGGACTGGCTGATAATAACATTCAATTAAAATGATCTCGTCCTTCTAGAAAAAACTGGCTAAGAGCTCCACCTCACCTTTTCTAGCTGGGCACAATGGGGCGATTGATGCTGCAAGGAAACGGGATAGGTTTGTACTGAGGAGCCGACGGGTCAGGTTTGGTGACAATGTTTGTAGGTTTAACCTCTTACACAAATCTCTGAGATGAAAAAGCCACTTCTGCTGAGCACACAACAGTGAGAAAGTCAGAGTTAGAGCTGGCAAACACCAAGCTGAGCTAATTAGACAGGTGTTTTGAAAAACCCCAAACTTTACACTCGACGCATATTTGGACCTTTTGATGTCGTACTTGGTGCTGCTTCACACCACTCGGGGCTCCAGAGAAAGGCAGGAGCTGCTCCCCTGCTCGGCTCTGGGGGTGAGTTTGCCATCTGATCTACTGAACACACAGATAAAAGTCGCCGCAGACTTTTTTCCCCTTTCAAGTGCACTACTGTAACTTGGAAAGTTCTTTTATTCTCAACTCCACTGACGCAAGAAAGTGGCAGGAATATGGCAGCTTTGGCTGCTTTCCTTTGGTAGCTCTTTGTAAGTAATCCTTTAATGCTAAGAAAACAATAGGTATTTTCATTTTGGATGGAAAAAACACTTCAGTTACAGAAAATTAAGGCAATGCCTTTCAAAAAGTCTAAGAGTGCTACTGACCACTTGATTCTTCTCCTACCCTGCCTTTAAATATTGGTAAATAGTTACCATGCATAGGTATCAGATTCCCCAGGTTCCTCTTGTTACACTTAAGAAAAGCCCAACTGTTATGAAAATGGTTAAGTTTAACAAAGATATTTCTATTTCCCTGTGATCTGCCATTCAAAAGTGTTAGCCAGTCATTTTTTAAAAAACACTCTTGATATTTGATCTTCTTGAGTTTCAGTTACATATAAAGCTGGAGAGCCAGCAGAAAATTCTAAGTGGAATCTGAAGATTTCTAAAGTCAACACTCATTTTGGCAGGAGCATTTTAATGCAAAAAGCTGAAATCCTCAGTGACTCTCTCCTACTGATATCCCTGGAGCAGCCAGCACCAGGATTAGCACAAAACCAAAAGCAACCTAGAGCAGAACACGCAGCTCTGCAAAAAAAGGATGTGGACACAAACGCTGGAAGTGGTGTAGGCACAATGGGATCAGCCAGGGCAACCTGGGGCAGTTCCAGCTCGCTCCTGGGATGAGCCACTGTAAGAAAGATATCTTAGGGAAAAGAGATGTTGATAACAAAGCAGGTCCACATCCCCAAATCCCTGCTTGCCAAACCCTGCAACCTGCCTTGCTGTGGCAGGCTCTGAAAGCCTTCACTGCGGAGCCATAAACGCCCGTGGCCCGCGGAGGGTTGGCTTTGCAGACGTCGCTTTGCCCGGCACTCTTTTGTTGGTGGAATCCACGGCTCTCGCAGATTGTGTTTCCACCTCCACGGCTGGACAAGCCCTGCAGTCAAGGCTGTTCCAGGAGCAGGGAAGGAGGCTGCGTTCCAGGAACTCACTGGAACTGGAACAAAGCACAGCCCTTGGAAAGCCTGCGCAGCCCAGCGCACAGACTGTTTTACAGATGCCCCGTCTTTGGACAGCATTAGACACTTGTTTTTATCTCGATCTTTTTTTTTTTTTTTTCCCCTCTCCCGTAAAGTCTCAGACTTTGGAGCACAGGCTCTTCCTCCCAGGCATTCTGCCTCCTAACTCCTGGGTATCTCCCCAGCTCTGTCTTTTTTAAGCACCACTTTCTCCTCCACATAAAAGTCCTTCTGCTCTTTCGAGAGAAAAACGTCTTTGAAATGCAGCAGTAAACTCTGAGCATCACAGCAGCCTTAAAAGAGCTAATTTCCATTTTCTTATACCACAGTTCTAAACACTGTCTGCCCTTCTTTACAAACTGTGTGGGCTTGTATCAGTATTACTTAACACTTACTAATTAGAGTGTTTTGTCTGCACCTTCTGAATTACCCAGGACCCCTCTCAGTGTTATTACTCCTGTCTTGTCAACTAAAAGCAGTGGATTTCATGGCTGGTTTTGAATTTTTTTCCCCACTTTTCCAGTGCAAAATTAGTGTAGCCCACATCATTAAAAGAAAGATAGTTTAGCTGTATACGACTTTATATTTTATTACGCATTTAGAGAATCTGTAACTCCATAATTTGGAGACAGGTGGCATCCCTTCCGGGGCTAAAAAGGAATAAAAAGGACTTCATGCAGCAAAAGGAGCCTTCTGGAGGGAAAATAAAACACTGAGGACAACAATGATAATGTAGGAAAAAGTAAAAATACCAACTTTTAAACCTGTCAGATAAATCTGGACTGCAGTTCAGAGGAAAAGGCAGGCACTAGCTCTAGTCTTTTATAAAACTTGTAAGTCTGATTTTGCTGTTGGCCATGGTAAGTTCTTCAATGTGTTGAGACATGAAAAGTCAAGAAAAATGCCAGAGTGCAAAGCTTGCTGCAGGAAAAAAAAAGATGACTCAATTCTTTGTCTCACAAAGCACGTCAAAGATATTATAAAGTACTTACAGATGCTCAGCCACTCGGATTGCCTGGCTGGCCAAACATCTGAAACCCTGTAATTTTGAAGAGAAGGTACTATGCTTCAGACAATGAAATAATTTCTGTGGCAGGAGAAAAAGAGAGATGATTTTGAAAGGAAAAGTTTTTTTTAAAATCAGAATTTCAGTTGTGATCAGTCAATATCTAAGCTTAACACAAAAGTCAGCTTATTTTAATTCTCATTTATAATGAATGTGACAACACAGGCTTTTAAAGATAACTATGTAATGGAATCATGAGACAGGGCAGAAGCAAGAGTTGAAAACCTCAAGGCTAAACCCTCATTTATCTAACAGAGGGAATTCAGGTGAAACTACTATTTACATCAACAAAGACTGTGAAAAACAGGTGCCTCAGAGTTTGGACTCCACGAAACAGAGAAAGCAAAGCCATAAAAGCCCTGCAGATTTCATTTCCCTATCTTTTGGAAGACATGACCTCATCTGCTGATCAGAATATAGGAAGTTATGAGCAAGATAAAGTCATTTGCCTGGTAAATTTTAAGCTCTGCTTTACAATGCTAAAGCACCAGTGTTGGTGCCTTGTAATTCCCTGCTAATAAAAGACACTGCAGAGTTATGAGTGTTATTACAGGCTAAAGGCAGTGACAAAGAAATAAAGATCCATGAAAAAGCACTCCACGTATTTAACATCAAGATGGTCCCTTACAAGTCTTTCTCTCACCATGCCAAATGGTTTATCATGGTAATGTTTAGCCACAAAGGCAATTAGAAAGATTTGAAGTCCCTCTGGAGAACTTTGTGACACGCACATCTCCGAGGCTCTGCGGTGACTGACAGAATTTGGCACGGCTGTGGCCACAGAACCACCACCGACAGCGGGGCATGTTCTGACCAGATGTCTTACAAGACATGAGCCAGTGCCAACAGTGACATGCTGACCTTCTTTTTAAAGCACTGNAAAAAAAAAAAGACCAAAAGACCTTAATCCAAGTTTAAATGCAACAAAATACTTTAAAAATCTTATTAATAATGTGGGTCTGTGGACAAAAGTTTATTCTGAGCTAGTGGGTGAGGTTGTAGGAGTTAATTCTGCCACTTCAGTGCATCCTGGGGAATAAAGCAAGTCAAGACTCCCTTACCAAAAAGCCCTTGACACAATATATGTCTCCACCCAAAGTTTTAGATTTTCATTTAGAGTTTACACTAACCTTTCAGGGCTTTTTTCCCCTAATTAATGTCCTCTGTGCTATCAGTTACACAGACTCACAGCCTTCTGAACCACCAGTCATTACAGTCTTAATTTCCACCTTTGCCACAAACCTTGGGTGAAGTCAAGGCTCTGCCCTCCTCTGTCTCACTTTTAAAACAGGACCAAAAATGCTTCTTCTCCAGATCAGGGCAGCTTAGGCTGTGTGCCCTCAGATGCCTCTCCTCCTTTAATAAGCACTAATTAAGGGCATTTAAACCACTTAGATTTACCTTTGCTTGGGACTTTTAAACCAATAAATTAGAATTATTTATTTCTTACCAACTCCAACCCTGGCTCTTGCAGAGTGCAAGACTGGTGTTCCAAAAGGTGTTTTGAGGACAAAAACGAAATACCTCTGCAGGGCTGCAGTCACTCAGTTCATGTTCCCAGAGACCTAATGTGCTTTTCCTTTTAATAAAGAATATTATTCATAGTTACAAGTGGAATTTGCTAACAAACGTGGCTGATAATGAAACAGAACTAAAAGCAAAATTAGCTTTTGCATCAAGTTTTTAAAAACACAGGGTTTTTTGATAGAGAAATTTGGTATTTTTTATAGCTGCGTGGATGATATTCACTGTGTTGACAAAACCCTTAGTACTTAGCAGAAGAAACGATCCTTTGGGCTCCAACATACAACAGCATCTAACAAATACAGGAGGATGTCAGGAATAGTCAATACCCACAAAGGCCCAGACAATTTAAACCCAGAAGTTTTCCCCTTTGTTCTGCCATGGTTATAAAACCCTTTGACTTCCCCCCCCCCCCTCAACATTTTTAAATATAACAACGAAAAACAACTGTTTCAAAATTTTTCACATGAAGGGGAACATTATTATAGGCCATTCTTTCCTAGAAATCTTTTAAGTCTTATTTATTAACAGAATTAATCTGATCATAAGCTGGCTGACATACAAAGTGTTGAAATATGTCATCTTCCAACCATGCTTTGCTAATGAAATTTTGGTGCTAATTCAGGGATATAACAGAATCCTAGAATCTGTAACAGGAATCAAACAACAATTGTGGTTCATCTGGCAAAAAAAGCATCATTTTCCCCCTTTTCTGTTGTGGGTTTGTCGCTGTATGCTCTCCATCATCCATTTCTTTCCAGAATCTCCTTTTTGATGTGGAGTCCCCACTTGGCCATCAACTTCAGCATTAAAATGCTCTGAGCATGTTCTGCAGTTCCAATCCCAGGAAATGTTTTCTACTTTCAAGCCCAGAACCCAAAAGGATTCCATAAAAAAGTAAACAACTAAGCCTAAATAACTAAGGCTGGGATTTCATAAATAACCTCGAGGTATCTTTATGATGCCACCAACTTCTAGTTCTGCCCAGTGCAGTAACCAAAAGCAGCAGAGAAGTTTGGTAAATGCTCTGACCATTGGAATTATCCAGCTCCAGGCTGCTGTGGGTAGATCACTACAGGGATGCATGAAACATAATTTAAAAAAAAAAAAAAAGTTTACCCCACACTTCAGGGCCCAGAGAAGCTCCTGCACAGACATTCCCAGGAGTTCAGCACCCAGCCCCTCACTGGAGGGTGCCTGCTGCAATCCCAGCCTGAAGCAGCACAAAGGGGTCAGAGACGTGGCAGTTCAGGCAGCTTTTCCCAACATCTGCAGGGCATTAACACAGCTCTGATCCCAACCCATCCCGGGGCCCAAGGCAGTGGCTCCTGATCTCTGGGTGAGCACAGGTGAGGCACAGCCCAGCGACCAGGGGAGCTCTGCTGATCTGTCCCCTCTGCCCCAGCTCAGTGCCCTTGGGCTCTGCTCCAAAGAATTTAAGTCCTGGTAAGCTCCAAGTGAAGACATGTCCATGGCACTGAAGGGTGAGCTGGGTGTTTGGGCTCAGACCTGCTACTTTGGGCTCTGCCACGAGACATTGCTACTGCCTGGCACCCAAAGTGGTCACCCTATGAGCCACAAGAGAGGAATGTGATGAGCCAAAGTTTTATCCTGATTTTATGGGTGATAACAAGTTTGACTTGCCTTTAGGCCAGATCAACCAAGGCCTAACACAGAGGGCCAAGGCCTTCAAGCATTTGTCTCAAACTGACCCAAACTGAGGCCACTGAAGCCAAAAAGCATTGTACAAATTGGGTTTTTAGGTCGTCAAAAGAAGCAAAATGTTCTTGAAAGTTTCATTTATTCTTTCTGACTAATATTTAAGATACTACCTTAAAAACTATTGAGTTGAAGGAGATGCATGCAATTGTGCAATAATAACAAATCAGAAATCTTTTACTAGCAAAGAGAGTCAGGAATTTGAATTAACATCAAAATCATGTATTATGGCATCCACATCTGGATATCACTTTACTGCCTAAATCCAAAACTTCTCTGAGAGCCAGTTGGTTTCTGTAAAAATGTATTTCTCCCTTTGAAAGGAAATAATAATTGGAAGGTCTTACAGGAAGCCACCCAATACCAATAGAGGAAATTGCAATCTGTTCCTCAATGTTAGTTTAAATCAATGTTATATTTAGCAAAGGCTGTTTTTTAATGATAGTATTTTCAATAGCTTTTACTACACTGAGTCTCCTCAAAGGCTGACATTATATTAAGAACTGCTTTGTTTGTAGAATGTTTCTTTAATCATCCCTCGAGGTCTTCAGCTTACCCTAGGTTAGATGTTGTTCCCCATCTCCAGGACATCCAGAATTTCACTTTCACCAAAACCCTTTTTTTTTTTTGCCCCAGGCTAATAAAAAGCAAAGTATTTCTGCATATGCTTGCCTAGAAATATGTGTGGTTCTTCAAAATACTAAGTGATCAAATATTAAAACCACCTTTTTCTGTTTTCAGAAGTATACACAGCATTTTAGCTTCCTAGGAATTTTCTGCTTGGGTATCTGGATTTCAGTAAATTTCCATTAAATCAGTGGTTTCAAAGGAAGGTTTTTTTTTTAAAAAAAGTACAGTATTAATGGTACTAAACAAAATTCAAGAACTCCAAGCAAAACATCTCCTCCAATTTCTTCTCCAAGTTGACAGAATCTTTTAAAACATACTCCCAGCACCAGTGCTAAAAACTCTCTGGGACACTGCTCAGAAATCCTGTGCAGAATTTTCCTGTGGTTTTTATGGATTTCATTACAATGTGAGGTAATAACATCAAAATTAAGTTTATAATAGCTGAACACAGATTTACACGCACAAGGGTTTCATACCACCTATAATCATTAGTGTTCAAAAGCTGGTGCTGCCAACAGCTGAATTATTCCATTGAATGTAACTTAAGTGAATCCAGAAATTCAACAGTAGAATTTTCAGCAGAAGAAAAAAGCTGCTGAAGAGTCTAAGCCATGTTTTTCCAACATGTAACTCAAGAAGGTTCC
Source organism: Oreocharis arfaki (assembly GCA_013398015.1). Lineage (NCBI taxonomy): Eukaryota > Metazoa > Chordata > Aves > Passeriformes > Paramythiidae > Oreocharis > Oreocharis arfaki. Next base: position 497,539 of record VZRR01014189.1, on the reverse strand, counting down.
ATGATAACTTGAATTACAGTGTATTTCTGACCCTGTGGAAGATGATTCCACTGTCCCAGGGTTTCTGCAGATCTTGGTGGCCACTGGAAAAGTGAACCACAAACAGTCCATGCTCCTAAGTGGTAAAAATTCACCTGTACCTGAAAATAATGTGATTTACCTGTGTTCTGTCTGCAGAGCCTGGTGATAAAATAACCTACCTGTGGTGATTCTGTTTGGATAAAAGATCAGAGGCAACGTTTTTATAGTTACACCTTTCACAGAATGATCAGAAAGAAAATTATTTTCCCCAACAAACACACAAATAAAGGCAGACATTTTCCTTAAGAAAAAAAAGATCCTTAAAAAATTGATGAAGAAAGGAAAAAGCACATTGCAGATGATGAGACAGTAATGACAACCTAATGCAAGTTGTTCCAACATACAGGACAGCATTAACTGTACCACAATCCAACAGATTTCCAACATTTAACAACTTTCATGGTATCTTTTAGGCACAAAAAATTAGGTAAACTGTAGGAGCTCATTTTTTCACGAGTTTTTACATTTAATAATATAATTCTTTGGTAAGAGTAAATGTCTTTACGAAGGAAAAGAAAAGGGATTTCCTTCTTCTACCCAACTTCTCATGAGGTGTCTTCATTACCAACATGGGCAGATTACATGAGTTTCAAATTTTTTCCATTGCTCTTTACTACTCTAAGAAGGAAAAATGTTTACAAATTAATTCTGCTCACTTCCACAGGTGGGATCCTCTGCAGCCCCTCTGAGTCAAGGTGTCAAAGCAGCAAGAACAGAATCTGGCTATTCAGTCTTAATGAAAAAGGTCAAAGAATGCAATTCCAATGCAAAATATGTATAAATCTAACAAACAAAACTACAGATAACAAACACTTTATTCCATTAACATTCAGCACAGACTTTACTTATGTTTTTTCAATGGAAACTATGGACAAACTTTCCTTCAACGCAGCCTTAAACATGAAAGTTGGGAAGGTTTGTGAAAACCAGGCTGCAGCCCAGGCCATGCTGCTGCCTCACTCTCCTATTTTTCACCCTTCCTCCCTTTCAAGCCCTGAAAGCACAGCACAAAGGTGCTGAAAATACACTAAAACATCAGGGCCAGTATAAAAAGAAAGAGAACAGGAAAGATTCAAGTATTTGACTGACGTGGATGGATTAGATTTGCCAAATGCAGGCGCTTTATGCAGGCACAGGATCAGCTAGAGGAAAGGGAGCCTGAGTCATCAGCTCCATCAAAGCCAAGGTCTGGGGACGTCTGGGTGAGCGCTGTGTGAACAGGAACCATCCCTGCATTCAGAACTTTTAATTACCCTCACCCAGGCAGCAGCATCAGCGACTGAAATCCCCAGATTACCTTGATTGCTCTGTCATTATCTGTCATCAGCTGCTGCTTCTCATCTTCCAACTTCTGTGCAACTTCCTGGAGCCGCTGCTCCGCCGCAAGCTGCTGCCGGCTGTTCTCCTCTGTCAGGGAGGAAATGGTTGTCTTCAGTGCAGCTATCTCCTGAAAAGAAACCAGCATGTTAAAGCTCCCCTCAGTAAGAGACACGTATTTTGCATGGTTTTTTGTATAAACATGGCACTGGCAAGCTCTGCTGTGCAAGCTGGATGTTTGAAATCAGCATACTGCACACTAGCAGGGCATGGAACTCCATGCAGAGAAAAGGAATAGAGCAAGGCTCTAAATGACAAGAATCGCTGAACACAAAATATTTGGAAGTGTTTTCCACTATGACATTCCAAAATATTTACTCATGAGAACAAAGCACATCTGTGATCTTCAAACTCCAGCCTGCTCCCCGTCTTCCACGGCTCCGAAAGCAGGAGTGTGAGTTTACATTGGGCTGGGGGTGCTCCTTTCCAGGAGGAAATTTTACAGCTTGATACTGCTGAGAAGAAAAACGCCCACATTCACACACTGGACTGAAATTTAAACTTGACAGTGAAATTTCTGAGCTGCTGAAAGGAGCAGATTTTGCTGAGCAATACAGTGGAGACCTGACTCCACATCCAGGACCTTCATGTAGGCCTTCTAGGTGATTCACTTGTGATTTGTTGAACTGTGTTTGTTTTACCTTTTTCATCACTGGGGAAAGTCATAACTAACCCTGATCCTTTAGGCATATTTACAGAATTTTATACTGACATGTCATCACCCAGCAAAGCATTTAAACATGTGGGAGAGTCACTGACTTTAATGTATATATTCAAGCTTAAGGTTAAGCTGCTGTAGCAGCATATTTTAGTCTAGTTCTAAAAGCACTTTAGCACACAGGCAGTTCAATATTTGCCAGGCCTCCTCAGTGGTAGAGAAACGTTTAACTATATTAATTACATGGTTATTTAGGAAAAAAAATAGTTAAAAAAACCCCTAATAGTAGGCCAGGACTAGTGAAAGAAGAAATGTGCTACAAATGAAGGCATTAAAATCAGAGAGAAAGGTGAAAAGGCCTGATTAAAACCCTGTAGTAAATTTATTTCCCTACCTACCTGAAAAACCCAGGAAGTAACACAGATTATATGTAAAACCTTTGTATTTCTGTATTGCTTTTCTAAAAGCAAAAAAAAGATATCTTTTATTTNTATTTCTGTATTGCTTTTCTAAAAAACAAATACGTATTCAAAAAGATAACACCCATCAAAAGGAAGGTTTTTTGAGACCAATATGCCAAAGTTTAGAGATCATCTGGACAGAGTGCAACTCTTTAGCCAAAATTAAGCAGTGTCTCTGGGTCTGCAGTTTAGGTCATTGCTTAGAAGACAGACAGTTTGCAGAAATATGGTTTTACCAGGTGTGTAACGTGCAGAAGAAAGAAGAAGAAAGCAATGCATCATATAAATTATTATGATAACAACTTGAAGCCATGCAGATCTATAGAATTTTGTGTCCCATTCTGTCACTTTAAAAGCAAACAAAGTAACAAACTCCTCAATATAACACAAACCTGAGATTTAAAGCCTTTACTGGGTTGAGACCCTGGTCTAGCACAGGAGTTCTGCAATGCATGCAAGGAAATTTCAGCAGGAATCGATGAAGAAAGATCCGCTTTGTGCAGTACTTTTCCGAGCAAAAATTTCTATTTACTTTGTATAAACTTCAGAGGAAATTTCTTGAAATATCTTCTCTGTGTGGGTGTTAAAAGTGAATGTTCCAAGAGGCCACAGAGAGTAAGATTAGACAGATGCTGTCAGCAACGCGACCACAAGAAAAGTTGCGATCGACCAATTATTAACAGCGAGCTGCAAAAAAACCCCAAACCCAACTCTGTCCAAGTAACTTGGGGGATTTGATTTAAACCCACACAAGTAAAGAAATGCAGACATCAGGGTGAAATCGCTTTATTGAGCCAAACAGCCCTGACAGATGATGGATGTGTTGTGTCTGCCCCAGAAAGTGCCGAGGAACCGGGTCCAGCTCTCCCCAGTGAAGTGTCTCAGCTTCAGCAAAGCCACCTTAATACAAAACATGTCCCCAAATCTTGGGACTATTCTGCAGGCCAATAAATGTCAGTCTGACAGAATTTATTATGACATTTAGGTTAAAGAGTTCTTACCTTGCCCTACATTACCTACGTGTTCCTGCTGCAACAATTAAAGCAATTTCCCTCATCCCTTGCTTAAAAACTCAGAAATGCTTCAATTATTCCAACTGTCTTTAACAAACGGACCAAGAACCATTTTTGTATTGACATTAGAATGTGTCTGGCATGGAGAGGCTGCCTTGATTCCACTCACATGTGGGTGACAAAGACAAAAGGTAAAACAGAGGCAGCAATGGAAGGGATCTCTTCCTTCAGGTCTGACATGGATTAAATGTTACTTTTTGAGCTTTAACAATTTCCTGCTTTTCAGGTTCAGTTGGGAAGATAAAAAATAAGAAGTTTTTCTGTTGTTGTCTCTTTTTTTCTTTCTTTATAGATAGGGCTCTCAAAAATCACTAAATTACTAATTTAAAGTTACTGAAAAGGTATCTAGCAGAGAGAGAACATTCTCTCTGATTTACCACAGAATCGTGGAATTGGTGAGGGTGCAATGGACCAGTTTAAAGTAGTATCATCCAGAGCTGGTTGTTCAGGATCAGCCCAGTCAGGTTTTAAGTATCTCCAAGCATGGAGACCCTACAACCTCTCTGTATGCAAATAAATGTGTAAAAATACACACTAGATTTCAGAAATAGAATATAAGACATATTTCCCAATGATTCTGATCAATGCAGTGTGAAAAAGTGACAGCCAATAAATGGCACGTAAAAACAACCGAAGTCACAATTTTGGTCAAGTGTTACAGGAAATGAGACTCAAAGGAGCTGAAAAGATGAAATTAAGGATTTCAAGTATTTGGAAGTGTTGGTAAAACAGTAAAGCTTGCAGTTTCTTGTTATTGTCTGACTGATCACTTCTGTCTAGTTTAGAGGCTGCTAAACCCTTCTTTGTAGTGTTTTTATTGATTTTACATGACTATTATTGGACTATTGGCTGCCAACACACTTTGCAATGCAAGGCAGACATTCTGCTGTGGCTGGGAGCAATGAGGAGAATGACACCTCCACACAAATCCTCGTGGCAATTTTCTTCTTATTAAAAGCTCAACTTCTGGTTGCATCTCCATCATTTTTCACACTTCAGTACTACCTGTCAGTCAAACTGAAAGCTGAAGTATGTAAAAATCATCCTGTCTAACCATTTTTAAGTATATATGTAAATTCAACACCAGTTTCATCTTCCGAGTTCTCTGAAGAACAAAAACTCAAGTCAAAACCAGTCTGCCTCCAGGACACTGACGTTCCCCAAGGTGTTGTTTTGGGCAGAAATGCAGAACTGGTGGGGATCAATGATTAAGATGAAGAAACCTTGGGTGACACTGCCTTTAACATGAAATGCAAGTCCTGGCTGTGCAACTGCCTCTGATCCTATGAGATGTGCTGGCTGATGGAGCACCTCACCTTCCTTGCCACGGGCTGAAGGAGGACTCTTGGGTCCTCAGGAGATGACAATGTAGATAAAAAAGATGAAATTCAGAACTCAAAAAGCCCCACCTGTATTTTCTAGCCAGCTTAAAGCTCTGTGGTTTTTTTGGTTAAAATCTGCAAGAAGACATTGGATGTTTGATTTGGTAACATTTGGGCTCTGACTTCTCTCGGTTGTCAAGACTGAAGAGCAGAAGCAGCTCCACTTTCCATCAAGTGCCCAAGTGGAGCAGGTTCACCTGAGCTCCCTGTCTCCTGGCCACCTACCTGCGAGGACCTGGCCAGTTTCTGGCTGTACTCCTCCTCTGTCCTCTTCAGCCGGCTGCTGGCCTGGAACACACACAAAAGACAGCCCCGTTAGCTCAGACAGAGGACGTGTGCAGACACTTTGCCACCGGGCCCTGGGCTTGGCACCTCCTCCACACGCCTATCACCGAGCGCCGGCCCCGCGCCAGCCCCAACGCCCTTTTGTGGCAGCCAAAAAACCGCCAGGGCTGGGCTTTGATCTTGGGCCAACTATTCATCACTTAAAAGAGGGGAGAAATTGTACCTCTGCTGCCAATTATTAGAAAAACATAAAGAGTTCTGCGGATTAAAAAAAGGAAAAAAAGGAGAGAATGTGTGTGTGTGTGTGTCTGTGTGTGTCTGTGTGGCAGGGGAAGGAGGCAACACACACAAATGAGTTTATCAGGATGAATTTGTCTCTGAACAGAGAGGAAAAAATGAGGAGAAAGTCCCAGGCAGAGGCTGCCAGGGTGCAACGTGACATGGGGGACACAGCTTCACCTCTCAGTTCTGTGTCTGCAACTGTCCTTTGTCCCATTGCTCATCCCTTCCTAGGGAAAGGTGGGGATTACACTGAAAATCTACCCAAGATGCAGCTGAACCAGCTTGGACATACAGCTCTTTCCTTAGCCCAGCACTTTTTTTCACAACTCAAAGCTAAAGAATGAACCAAACTGAAAACAAGGCTGCTTGGTCATGTCAGAATCCAACAAGCAAATATTTCTATAACCCCAGGAAAAATTGCTCTTAAGGTTTTTTTTCCTCAAATAATTTAAGTTCAGAAATAATTTGATAATAGTGATATTAATAAAAAAGTAAATGCAATTTCATTTCAGGAGAGAAACTGGATTTGTATTTTTCTTGCAAAAACCAGCCCAGTCCAGCCCCACCACGCTGTCCTCAGGTGAACTGCTCGGCGCTCTCGTCTTCTTGGCTCTCAAACTTGAGGACAGGTGTCTAAGACAAATATTTTCTTAGGGGGGACAGAATATCACGCAGCTGAGATCTGAAGCAAATTTAAGCTGATTAAGTTTTCAAAATCTATCTGACCTCCTGCTCAAACCTTTGATCTGTCGTCCTGAGTTTTACGGCACCGCATCCAGCGCCCAAACACCGGCTCCCGCCAGCACCTCTTTGGGGGGACCACAAAAACCACAGGGGCCCCCAAAGCCTCTGAACCCTGCGTGGATCCAGCTGCAAGGCTCACACTCCATTTCTGCAAACACCAGGGATTTCAGGCAGCCAAAGAGTCTTATTGATTTCACTGGGCTATAAATTGAGGAGCTTAGAGCTGCAGAGCGCTTGCGGATCGTCATGGTAGGGCTGGAATCATCCTCGGCAATCCGGGCGCTTCTGTAAGGTGCAGCTCAGCATAAGAGTATTACAGCCAGTTCAAAGTAATCCTAAACTTCACATGAAATTGCAATTTCAGATCCCGAATCCCTTCAAATTCCAAAATTATGAAACATATGGATGGCTCCGTCTGTTTGCTGGTACTAAGGAATCTACTAAAAAAGTTATTCCAAACCAATTATCAAATTTGTGCATCGTTTTTGAGATAACATTATGGTTTAGTAATGAGCAGAGATAATGGCAATACACATTGGTTTAAAACAGCATCTAGAAGAATTCTAGAAGCACCAGACAAATTAAATTTCACTTTTTCCTCCATTTATCACTCAAAAGTGAACCACAAACATTGTAAGGGCCCATGGTGGAGGTGCATAAATAAAAGGAGTGGTGACACAGCACCAGTTATCCCAGGGAGCTCTGTCCATGCTCTGTTTCTCCTTGTACTTGGGCTGACCCATGTTAACACTCGTTCCGTTGTACTCCAGCCTAGTTTCAGGTGATGTTTTACCACCCCTGCACGTCATAAAGTGACTGAAACTGCCAGTTTATCTTTAGAGAAAAAAAGTAAAAAATAAATTACAACAACAGCATAAATTACTGCTACTGCCAGAAAGGGAGAGGGACTCGTCAGCAAGGCACTGCGCAGATCACGTTACAGCTGCTCTCGCTCAGCTTGCCTGGGGTAAAAGTCCTCATCTTTCATAGAAGCAGCTTTATAACCTCCTGAACCCACTGAAGAAATCCCAATAAATAATAAAAAATCACTCACGAGTTCCATAAACAAATTAGAATTTGTTTGTTCACACTGAGTGGATTCAGGCTGACCTCTGAGAAACAGGACAGAGGTGATCCAAAAGAAAGATACGCCGAATTTCGTGTTTTATTCCTAACTAAAGGCAAAGAATGGACATCCTACCAGTTTACTTAAAAGGTATTGCAACATTTTATTTTATAATGGCTTTAACAACTTCCAGTTAGAAAAATATTTATAAGCTTTGTCTCCCGGTCACCAACAAACCATAAATTCTTGCATTTACTTCCAGTCCCAAACATCCCTAATTTCTCTGAATTTCAGAGTACTGAGCTACCAAAGCTTCCCCTGGGGATGGCACGAGCACATCTAGAGGGGCTCAGGCTGTCTAAAACTGGTTATATTGGCCCTGTGGCACTAAAAACTATGCATACTCCCTGCCAGTACCTTAAAGAGTCTTACAGGAAGGCTGGGAAGGGACTTCTCACAAGGGCATGTAGTGATAGGAAAAGGGAGAACGGCCTCCCACTGCCACAGGGCAGGGATGGATGGGATATTGGGAAGGAATTGTTCCCTGGGAGGGTGGGCAGGCCCTGGCACAGGGTGCCCAGAGCAGCTGTGGCTGCTCCTGGATCCCTGGCAGTGCCCAAGGCTGGGTTGGATGGGGCTTAGAGCAGCCTGGGAGAGGGGAAGGTGTCCCTGCCATGGCAGGGGGGGCACTGGATGGGCTCTAAGGTCCCTTCCAACTCAAACCATTCCATGATTCTGTGGCTCCTGCTGACTTCAGCTTTTCCCTGAGGTCTGTAACACCCAAGAGCTCTTGCATCATCACAAACCACACGAGCAGCTCTGATGAAGGCAGAGACCACAATTTACAGCACTGCTCAGCTGAAAAGATCCAACTCATGGGGCTGCCTGGGCACCATCTTTTCCACTGCCATCTTTTAACTGCAGAAATACGAAGCTTCTCCTTTCTTAAAACCTGCAACTAAAACTAATTTAATATTTCTTTATACAGGTTGTTGCTTTGCAGCCAAGGGAGACAGAAACCACCTTCCCTGGGGCAGAGGTAGCACTGCTATGCACAGAAAATGCCTTTTTACTCTTTTTTGTTTAAAGCAATGAGTAAATACACACAGAGCTGTAGACAGGGAACATCAGGGGGGATTTATGTCACGTTTGTCTCCACAAGGAGAAGGTTCACACTGGCCTGGTGCACACACACAGCAGTTTCCTGGGCTCCTTCTTTTCTATCTGCCTGCTGGGCTCATGTGCTGGAGGAAGCACGAGCTGTTTCTGAATTATTTTAAGGGCATTCCCTCCCTTTCAGGTTACATGCTATTTCAGAAACATAATGAATAAGAATCCAAGTGGAAGGTGAACATTTGGAGGGTCAGCCAGTGTTCATTAAAGTGGAGCTCTTTTTATAGCAATGGGCAGCACTGCAAATAGAGCTAATGGTCTGAAACCAGTTTTCCATGTGCGAGAGGTGGCTGCTGAAATTCCCACTTGGCAGAAGCTTGTCAGAAATATCAATCGGAATATCCATTTTTATAACGAAAAAGGTTTAAATTGGATAAGCTGCAGAGGAATTCCACTGATTCAAAAATTAACTCCTGTTTAGTTTCACAAAGTTAATACATATTTTAGTTAAAATTATCTGATTATGACGATTTTACATGCAGTTATTTCAAATTACAGAGCGAGGACTTTTGCATTAAGTAGATTATGTCCTTGTTGCAGTTAATTGGTTTTAAAAACCAACTGTAATTCTTTAACAAGCCTTAAAGCATCATATTGTGGTTGCTGAGCAAAACTGCATCGACTTCAACAAAACATTTCACGTAAAAATTAAAACTGTCCTTAGCACTAGAGATGTGGTGTCTGAATTGATGGCTGCTCTTCTAACACAGCCCCATTTTCACTTTCTCCTTTCATGAAACAGAACAGCATCAGTAAAAGAGCACAGGATCCATGACAGGACCACACCACAAAAGCACACCCTGTCCTACTCTAATTACAAAGTGTTTATAAGCTATTTTTAAGGTCTGAGGTGTATCAGAGGGAACTTTTAGTTCCAGTTCCACACGATGGAGCACAAGCCCTAAAGAGCCCTGAGGCTGCTCCCGGGTCCATCTGCTGCAGCTGCACCCTGGGGTCGGCAGCCACAAGGACAATTCCATCCTCCAGCAACATCCATGGAGGCATTTGGGATGTTTTGGATGCTTATCACAAATGAAGGTGTTCAGAATCTTTGGAACATTACAAATCTGTGCACGGTGTTAGATACTGGGGAAAAAATCCTTCCCTGTGAGAGTGGGGAGGCCCTGGCACAGGGTGCCCAGAGAAGCTGTGGCTGCCCCATCCCTGGAAGTGCCCAAGGCCAGGTTGGAAAGGGCTTGGAGCACCCTGGGACAGTGGAAGGTGTCCCTGCCCATGGCAGGGGGGGCACTGGATGGGCTTTAAGGTCCCTTCCAACACAAACAATCACGGGTTAGTGATGAGCTTGGCAATGTTGGGTTTATGGTTGGACTCAACAACCTTACAGGTCTTTTCCAACGTAAGTAATTCCATGTTTCTCTATCTTCCAGCTCTGGAAACAGCTCTCATAACTAGAGTTTTATGTATATATACACACACAACACCATATTCACTGATCGAGAAGTAGCAGATTTAAGAACTTTTCTGCTTAGGGTACTAGCTATGAAAGAATCATTTTTCAAAATGCCTGCAACTAGCTAAAAGTGGCCATTCATAAGCTGATCCTCCATAATTAGTTAGATAAAAGTGTAAGCAAACTTAAAAAAAAAAAAAAGAAAAAGAAAAAAAAAAGAAGAAGAAAAAAAAGGAGGAAAAAATCAAAGGGTCGGGGAAGAAGAAGAAAGAAAACTTGCTCCAGGGAAGAAGCAACTGTTCTCTGATGTGCAGCAAGGAATTTAACATCAAAGAACTAATGTAAATGGGGCCCATTTACCTCAAAAAACAACACACCACTCCACATTCTGGAATATTTCTATTTTAAGTTTGACAGCATTATGCTTTGTACCAAAATTCAAGATTGTGTAATTTGATAGATGTCAGAAGAAAATGACCTTCAGAATGGCTAGCGCTGGCAATCTTTGTTAGTAAGTATGTTAAAATCCTCTGTACATTATCTGTTTAAACTTCAGAGATCAGCAGATCACCTTTAAAGTTCATCTGATTGTACATAAAAATTCCATTTTGACTCAAAGCCTGAAACATGCATTTTCCTCATGTGCCTCTAATACTGACAGTGGGTGACTCCCTACACCAATACTCCTGTTCTTTCTCCTGTTCTCCCCACCAATCAGACAAAAATGAAAGCTGCATCTCTGTTCAGCAGTGAAAATAGCACACCAGTTCAAATATGTAATCTGAACCACCCAAAAGACCATTAAAAATAGTTGAATACCCAAAATGATGTTAACAGAATAATTAGTCAAGTACCAAATGACTTCAAGGGTTTTGAAAATGAATGATAGAAATCCCAAAATCCTATTAATATTCTATTTTACATTTCACTTTTGGAGGTCTACAAATCTTTTCCTTTTTATTTTTTTCATTAAACATACATCTTTAGGAGAAAAAACCCTCTCATTCACGTGTGAAGTACTTTTCATTGGGAAAAACCCAAGAATGAACAGAAATGACTTTGACAGTACCTGCACAGAGAATTGCCTTTCTGCAGCACATTGCAACTCTGTGCTTAATGGGAGCCCACTGAGAAACTGCTTCTGCAAACTGTGCCTTAGGAAAACTCTCCGTTCCAGACTTTTCATTTAAACCAACAGAGTATTTCTAATAATCCTGAAATTATGCAGAGGAATTAAATACAGACATTCAGCTCTCCCAGAAAGTCTTCTGTGGGACTCCAGCTGCAGGGTGGCTGACGCCCAAGTTACACCAGCCTTACACCAGGACCCCTTACACCATTATTACCTTCACCTAAATGGATTTACTGAGCATCTAAATATTCCCCGGCATCACTGATGCTGATTTCCAGTCAATATTGCTGTCAGCCAGGCACATTATTTAAAACAAACTGGCCTAAAATACAAGCCTTGCATACAAGACAAGGATTTAAAACCAGATTAACAGCCTGGGTTTGCCACATGCAATTGTTTAATGCTTGAACTACCCTTTACAGGAGACAATACTGGTGAGTGCATCAGGCACTTAAAGGACTGGCAGAGAATTGTGGTTTAATCTGAAGCTGTTCTGGGACATTTTGCCAAAAGATTGCTGGGTGTGACAAGCTCTGGGCTGGGATCATGGGCAGCACAGGCAATGACGGCCAATTTTCGTTTGATTTACTCTCATCAATCAATCATGTGGGAGATGACTATCGGCGAAATCAGTGCTGTGCTTTGTGGTGACAGAGATTCCTGCAAATGAAGAGATTCAAATGATCATCACAGATGTCACTGCTTCTCATCTGCCATCCATCACAGCGGGCAGCTGGGTTCAAGATCTCTCAGTAACTTCCTACTCACACCAACTTTGGGCCCAGGTTTTACATTCTGGCACAATCCTTCCTACAGCTCAACACTCAAGTGAGATAGAGTAAACCTGGTGAAGATGGGGAGACTGCAACACTCCCCACTTTAGGGTCCCCAAATCACAAATACATTCCTGGATTACCATTTTTAATATTTCCTGCTTTTCCTCTGTTCTGTCCAACAAAGATGGTTATTTACACTGGGTTTCAGACATCATATCAAAAGTGGTGGCATGCTCTTTCTCAGAGGTTTAACAAAGAAAACATGCACCCAACAGGAATTATCTGAGCTTTGACAAGCTGCCTTTAACCCTGAGAAATACCAGGCACTCTGCTACAGAGGCACCTCACTCCTCTCCCCCACTGTGACACAAAGAAGTTTCCCAAATCACTCCGGCCCAGGTGTTTCTGGTACCCACACAGCTGACTCCCAGCAAAACCACCAGGGGACAGGCTGTGAAACAACTTGGAAGATGCAAGCCAAAGCTAAAGCTTCCTCCACAAATAGAAGGCAACAGTCCTGAGATGTGACACTGATCCACTACTTGATTCAGTTAAAGATTCTTTAATCTGAGCTTTACAAAACATAATTCTTTCCAAAACTGGAGATTTCTGAGACCCAGGCACTTCATCATTATTTATCAGCTAAATTCACATGCCTTGATTTTTGCCATGGAGAGACTTAAAGGTTCCTGAAAGAATTATACAGGGATAAGAATGAGATTTTTGGTTTTTAGATTCTGCATTGCTGTTTTAAGTTGAATTTTGTGGCAATAATAAGCATTTATTAATAAGACAATGAGTAGAAAAACGTTCTATGTATGTATTTTAAGACAGAATCTTTGCTATTAAATAGAAGAAAAACTGGGAACAAAATGACAAACTCTGTGCCCCTGAATTAACTCAGTACCACTAAATCAACTTGGTATCATGAAATTAACTCAGCATTATGAAGTTACATCATTAGATGAGAGCCCAACAAAAGTTAAGCTTCTACAGTTGGAAAGAGACACTGAAAATACAACCAAATTCCCCAACAAATCTATGATCTGAAGCCGTCAGTGCTCCTTAGCAAGATTATGCTGGATTACTTTTTGTAGATTTAAATACGACAAAGCTTCCCCAAAAGAACGACGACTTCCCGGAGCCAGAACGTGTTACTGAGCCGAGGAGAAACTTCCCAAGTCCAGCAAAGGCCCAATTAAAAAGAAAATGGAATATATTGCTCAATCATCAAAGCAATTAAAAACATAAATAAGGCATTGCAAGACTCTTAACATTCCCAATGTTTCATTATTTATCTGTTCTCCATCCCGCAGCTGTAGGTCAGAATTAACTCCTCTGAACTAAATACAGGAGAACTCTTTTGGGGATTTGTACCTTATTCATTTTCAAGGAAACACTCAAATTCATTTCAAATTCACACAAGAACTGCAACAGTTTCACCTAAATCAGATTTTCTACAAGTTAAACACCCCTCCTACACTCAGATGTGATTGTGAAACTACTTTGATCTCTGTTCCCAAATTTATTGCTCTGTGTAATCCATGACAAAATATAATGTGATTTACTGTATCTCTATATGACAGCCCAGCAGCTGACAGAACTTAATAATTTAGCATAAGAAAAAAACCCTTCTGGCACCAAAATATACAAATCATAATTGAGGCACTTTAGTATCACGTTACAATAAAGCACAAGCAGTCTGATCATAAGAACTTCAAAACAATTAGAATTCTTTCTCACCCATTTAATGAAGGTGGGTTTTACTCCATGACATGTTCTGCAGCTGTAAGCAAGTCATTTTTGGAGCACTCTTCTTTCTTCATATTAATGACTCTGAAGGACTAATAACATTGTTTTACCCCTTCCCTATTTCCCAAACACTCCCTCTCCTCCAAAGAGAAGAAGAAAAAAGCCACCTGCAGCTTTTCTCTATTATAATGATATGAAGAAAGAGCAAATGAGTGTAAACAGTGTCTTCAAATCGTGCCAGAATTGAAATATGCAATTATTATGTTTTGTATTAGTTTGGTCTTGATCGCTGAGCATTTTTTCTAAATAAAGCTATTTGGAAATCTGGTTATTTTACTGTGCTGACCTGAGCAGGGGTGTGATGGACACGTTCCATGGAGCACCTTTTGCAGTGTCTTGTGCTGACTCTGGGGTTTCGGGGACTTGAGAAAGGCTTTGTGCAAAGGATGCATCACCCCAGAACCTTCCATACAAAGTAAGAATGTGGAGCTCGTGGATACAGGAGAAATTTCTACTTCTAATTCCAAGGAACAAACACCAGTTACTGTTGTTTGCACAACCAAAGCCATGGAGGAGCCCCAGTGAAACCAGCAGTGATGGCTGCAGGGACTGGGACCCAGGAGCAGGGAAACCTCACCAGGAACTCAGACCTCACTCAATAATTCTGAACAAATCTAAGAATGAATTGGCTAAGTTGTTAAAATAAAAAAAATCCACCAGTAAGCTCACATGACAGTCATCACCATACTGGAAAACAGCCAATGTTTCCCAAATACCACCTCGTACCCAGGAATGTAAGGATAGGTAAAACTGGCAAATTAGAGAAAACTGTACCTACAAGCAATCAGCCTTTTCCAAGACACAAGGTATTGGGCAGAAAGGGAGAGAATGAGGTCATGGGCTTTTAAAAATATTTAATAAAGCTGAAATAATAAGCAATTGTGTATTACAAGATAAAGTTGGTGTGTTACAGGTTGTTTGGAGAGTGAAAAAAGGCCTGGGAAACGATTGAAAAAATAACTACAACAGTTGTTCTGCCACTTGCAAAACCTCAGCATTCACCTTATCCACCATCCCCACGACTTTGTGAGTCTTGATCTCATGAATACCCTCCAAAGGATAAAACCTGGCAGCTATGGGATGGAGAAGAGGCAGCGTGTGCCCAGGTGCTGCAGAACGAGGAGGGCTGGTCGGACACACACTTGAAAAAGAAAAGAGACAAAGACAACAAAAAAACCCCACCTGTGAATGCTTCTTCAACAGATATTTTAGATTAATACCAGTTGGTTAAAACCCCACCAAACCCTAAAAAACCCAGGCAAACTTCTCCAACAACTACCCAGCTATAATTGATATGACAGGACATGAGTCAAGTGTGCTGAAAGATGGGCCACATGATCAAGCTCTAATTTTAATCATATCAGTCCTTGCCCTGCTGAAACCCGTCTTTTAAATTCCCTATTTTGTCATAATTTATCATTTAGCTCTTGTCTGGTTCTCATTTCTTAACAGCATTGCTTCAATCACTTTCATTTTTAACCCTGTGGTGCTATTTGTGAATGCAAATAATGGTGCTTGACCTCCCTTCAGACATTAATGAAGATATTCGAAAGTGAGCCTGTTGCTCATGGGTGCACATTTTTTTCCCCACAGTGACAGTTACACCAACTTCTCCTGGCTCCTAACTCTGGAGCCAATTTATAAATACAGCTGATGAGCAGACATCTGACCTGTTGATTTCTGGTTTGTTTTTTCTGAGTTTTTATTTTTATTTTTTTAAAAGAGATAGGAGCAGAGTAACTCTGTGAATAACTGCAGCTCTTGCCTTGAAACATCTCCAGTAGGGAGAGGGCCATAAATTCTGTTTAGTCTTATTTGAGTGAAATATCCCTGAGATGATTCTACCATCTTTTTCTTCATGTTTGGCTCTGTTGATTGAAGACTCTTCCAAATGGCTCCCCTGAGGGATGATGCAATTCCTGTGACCATGTTCCTGGTCCACCATCATCCTGCTTTTTCTTGGGAGGAATCAGAAGGAGCAGTGCAAAAAGGGACACACTAGAGAGGAAACTGGTTTTTAAAAGATTTGTTGAAAGGTACTACGAAGGCAGATCAAATCATCTCCATTTTTTGTGCTAATATACACTAAAAACATTTTCTCTTTTTGAAATACATTTCTTTTTGATTTTTTGGCACTATGTTTTGCTTTTACTTGATCTTTTGGCATCACATTTCTGATTTTGCTAGATTTTCTCCAGCAAAGCCAAAGTACTACGCTCATTTTTATTCATATTAGTTGGTGAATCACTATCGCTGTATCAGAAACATTCAAGAACCAGATGTAATTTAACGTACACAGGCTCTACAAAACAAAAACAATAAAAATATTACTGCTCTGGAACAGAGAGATAATATCATAGACAATAGTTCTTGGATCATAATGAAAAAAAATTAAGAGACTTGGGAAACACCCAACTCTTTTTGGTAAGAATTGGAGGCTCTTTAAATTATTCATAGCTGGGGCCTAAGCTAAATAATTGATGTAATAGACTCAAAACAAGCTTAAAAAAATGGCACATCTACAAGTGGTAGAGAACCTGACTGCATTCAGCAAGGACACAAACATAGGTCTGCATTACAATTAGACACAATTTAATGAGATCATTACACTTGGGAAGAATGCACGTCCACATTTTATGGTTGACCTATCTGCCCCCGTGTAAACAGGGAATCACCGCAAGGAGTGTGAAAACAGCTCCTCTGAGTGCTCCCACAAACAAAGTTATCTGCAAGTGTGGCTTCAGTCTTCGAGTTAATGAAGTGAAAGGTGTCAGATCAAAGGTCCCATCGCATCCAGTTCTCAGAAGGTCTTAGGGACAAAGATGGAACCGTTTTTGGTGTTAACGACATGTGGAGTTGGCAGAGAAGAACCAGAGCTGGAGAGACAGGACTGAGAAATGTGAACTCATAGCAGGCACAAGAATTTTTGTACTTTAGGAGCAGAAGTAACTGCTTAGGGGAAACTCAATACTTTTAACCAAGTATCTCTTGGAGTATCTTTCATCTCAGAAGATGTCATATTCTTTCCCTTCATCTTCTATTTCTTTGCCAGTGCTGAACAGTGTGACATCATCTGCAACAGTGCCAGAACAGATACTGTGAATCACAGATATTCCTGCATATGCAGCATGAAAATACGCCCAAGGAGGAACATCCAACTGGGCTGGGGGAGGAATTAATCCAGCATCACAGAGCCTGATGCTGAAGGAGAGACTGAAACATTCTCTAGGGCACATTATCAGTACCTTATTTGCAAATCATACGCAAGAATTTGCTCAGAAATTAAGTATCCAACTGCAGGACACTGAAGAGTTTTGAAAAGGGCCCCATTACAAAAACATTAAATTGCAACAAAACTGTTATACAGAATAATTATTCATAATTAGAGAAGTGGTCACTTACACAGTGACCTTAACTTTAAGGTCCCCAAGCATCTTAGTTTTATGTGGACTTCACACCAGGTACAGGTGGAGTGATTGTAACAGGTAAAAACTGTAAACATCAGATTTGATTTAAAATCACAGAAATCTCAGAGTACAACTAACATCAGCATCATTGAATTCTACAAGCAGGATCTGCATGGCTCTGGCCAGGTTTTATGCTGCCTTGGAGTCCCACCTCTCCAGAGGGAACCACTTCACAGCTTACTTCCATCAGAACAATTGCAGTCCCAAAACTAAAGTGTTTAACTCATTCTTGGGGTTTTTTTGACTACAGCTTTGTCCTGTAATCAAATATCATGTGTGTTCAGTACAGTCAATACACAAAAATGTAAATTACTTCTCCACAAGAAAAGCAGCGCTGAAAGAGAATTAGATGTTCCTGGAACCTGCATAAACCTTCGACAGAATGAGTCAAAATATCTATTTAAATATAGAAAATAAGTCAATAAAAAGCTAAATATTGAAAATTATTTAAAGAGAAAAAAAAAAACCCATCATCATCTTCTCCCACTCCAATTTACTCATGTGTGCTGCTCAAAGGGATTCTTTTTACGAGATATTTTCAGTGTTCCAAGGCTGCTTCCTTGGAGCATTGTTAGCCTGTCCACTGCTCTGCTCGGGCCGTGCTGAATGCTCATTTCCTCTGCCAAGAAAATCCCACAGAACGTTACAAACAGCGGCAGCCAAGCCCCACATCTGCACACACTCAGACTTTGTCTCCTGCTCTCAGTCACTCCTGGCAAACCTGGAAATGCTCCGAGGTTTGTGCAGTCCACTGCACCTGGCTGAGGAGTGCCCGTGCCCCAAGTGCTGCTGATGCAGCCTGGAGCACACCTGGCCCTGCCCAAGCCAGGCGTCAGCAGAGCCCAGCTCCCGGCCTGTGTGTTCCCGAATATCAAACAATCATGGAATGCTTTGGGTCGGAAAAGGCCTTAAGATCATCCCATCCCACCCCCTGCCTTGGCAGGGACACCTCCCACTGTGCCAGGCTGCTCCAAGCCCCGTCCAGCCTGGCCTTGGGCACTGCCAGGGATCCAGGGGCATTCTCTGGGCACCCTGTGCCAGGGCTCCCCCACCCTCACAGGGGAGAATTTCTTCCTAATAGAGTGAAACACTGCAGAAAAATGATCCTAACATTTTGGTCAGCTCAACTAGGTATGTAAAGAAAATGCTGAAAACACATCAATATCTTACAGGAGGAAAGCAGGAAAAAACCTGCACAATCCTAACAATGTCCCAGGAATCTCCAAAAGACACCAGTCCTGATGAACCCTGAAGTGTAAAGGGAATGCTCAGGAACTAACATTACAATAAAGAATGTCCCAGCTTTAAAGCTGAGATTTTAAAGCAACAGAAAATTACAGACCTCAATAAATCATGTGTCCCTAAACATTGAAAAGCTGTCTACAAATACCAACAAATATTTAAATGTTCTGTAATTTTGACTCTTCCTTCCCCTCACTCTTCTCCTTGCCATCCCCACGGCAGCAGGACTACGGGGAGGGCAGTGCCAGAGGAATCCTGGATCTTCTTCTGCCCATTTGTAGTTCTGTTTTTCTTGCCACTGAAGTATGAATCATTTCTTTTGTATTTCCTCATGTCCACATTAACAACAGCCCACAAGGACACAAAGCAATCCACACGGAAATTAACATTATTCACAGAGCAGATCACAGAGGAACAAGATCCTCACTTGAGAATGGACTGACCTTCAGAAAATCTGGGCAGTCAGATGTTCCACGCCTAAACTCTGAAATTCAGCTTCCCATTGGATTTTTAAGCAATCTTCACAGAATTGGCACCAAAAAAAGGAAATTTAGAGAACAAATTTTTCTCCCATATTGTCCTAAATTTCAAAGTAACAAGATCTGGTAGAAAATATTTTCAAAAACAAGTTTCAAACTCATGCTGCAATTAAGGTGCTTTTTTCTCCCCTCTTGGATAAAACCATCTTCATCAGAGTTCTGTGGACTGTAACAGGATCAAGATTTGAACTAAATTAGCTGAAACTGTTACTTTTGAGCTTTAAATGGAGTTTGCCCTCTAAGCCACTTTGAGTTTTGGATTTTGTGGCCAATTGCCACAGCTCCACAATTGCAAGACAGGAATGAAATAGAATGGGGAAATGGAGATTTGAAGGTAATGCCAGGTATTTTCACAGGTCTGTGAAAGGCTTTTCAACAGAGATACTTTTTTCTTTTCCCCTCCTATCTTTTACTCAACATGTGCTCCTCAGATTAGGGTAAAAATAGGGAAGTAGGTTAAAGAAAAAAAAATATAATAGCAGTTAATGTAGCTTAAAATTAGCAAATTTTTTGAAAAATGGAAAAAAAAATCCAACAAATTAAAGAAAACCAGTATTTCTGACAGAAATGACAATTGAAGACTATTAAAGATATTGCACTATGAAGGATTATTTGTAACTTTAATTTGAGGATGTAAAGAAGTTAACTTTTCTTTTGCTATACTACACATGTAAAAAAAGATCAAAGAAAGAAAAGAATTGAGATTCAAATTCCATTTTTAAGCAAAAATGACAATGTCTTCCTGAGTTAAAATTAATCCTTTAATGATGAATTTCAAAGGTTTAAATACTTTCTGTGACCTTGGCTTTAAATAATTATGCCAAGCGGAGCTTTCCTTACATTCAGAAAAGATTCTGAATTGTTGATCACAGCCATTTTAATGGCTTCAGGCTGGCTGATTTCCAACATAATCCTCCGAATGCTCTTTAAAATTACAGACCAAGAACCTGACGCAGGTAAATGAAATGTCACTTGCACAAAGGCTGCTCAAACACTCCATGCAGATTGTTAATTCGTGCCACTGCACATCCCCTTGCAAGGAAATGTGTGATTTAGTGCCTTAATGCAACATATAAAAGATTCTTCAACAACTATCTGCTTACATGTACACAGAGCCTACCATAAATATTAAATAGGGTGTTTTAAGTTTAGCTTTTGAAATAAAACTCACATGTTTCAGCTCCCTAATGGGGGGGGAATACTTGAATTCGAGACATGGGTCCAAGGGATGCTCAGCAAGCAGGGATGTGGGCAGTGACCCCACAGAACAGAACGGGAGGGAAGCTTTGATGAATCTGAAACATTAATTTCTATTTTCAAATCTTACCCAGAGTCCTTTCTCACTTGATGTACACAGGCAGAATCAGACCAGTCATTGTGGCAACCAGACACAACTTCCTTGCACTCTGAGCCTGAGTTCTTTCCTCCTTCAGAGCTCACCCTCTTTTGATGGGAGAAAAAGCTTGAGCAGAACCACCCTTTCCACTGTCTCTATTCCAGCAAAGGAAGATTAGCCTGGGCCTGGCTGGCTTTAGCTGTGAAACCATCTGTGTTTTTAAACTGCTGCTGGCTCCTGAGCACCTCACGGCACCTTCCATGCCCGCTGGAGGTGCTGCCCAGCCCCAGCACATCCAGAGCAAAGGTTTCCATCACAGAACCACAGAACATCCCAAACTCATGCTGTGCCTCTGGTATCTCATAGTCTGCATCTGATTTTTCAACTGAAGTGACCCTGAGACATTTTTCCTTAGGGAAACTTTGCTCAGCTGACCTTTGGGGTGATCGTTCCCCTTCTGCCCCACAGAGCTGCTCTTTGTGAATCCCTTACCTTGTCCAAGGCCGCCTCTGTCTCTGCCGTGTGCTTCTTTTTCAGGTCTGATATCACTTTTTCCATCTCCATCTTCACACTGCTCAGCGTTGCCTCCATGTCTCGAGCTGCCTTCAGCTTCTCCTCGTCCCGCTGCAGGCTCAGGTCCAGCAGCTGCTGGTTCCGCAGGGCGTTCGCCTGAATCAGCTCTTCCCTCAGCTTGTGGATTTGGCTCTCCAAACCAGAGATCACCTGAGAGAAAAAGCAAACAAAGTGACAAAACCCAAACCCACAACACAAAACCCACTTGGTCTCCTCTGACAGGCTGTTAGCTGCGGTAGGAGCAGACTCAGAGGATGCTCTGTGCCTTTTCCTGGCCTCTCTTCTTGCTCTTCCCTTTCTCTTCTCACAGATAAATACAGCTCCCCCTGCCCAAAGCATTGGTGAGACGGATATTTTTGGAGGAGTAATTGAGTTTGTGGCATATAATCACTACAGATCCTATCCATGCCTTTTTTTAACCTTCAGAAATGACCTGCTGACTTCTAATGAGCTATCAGAGCATCACCAATCATTTATCCACTGCTGCCAGTCCCCAAAGGGGGGACACAAAGGGGGAGGGATCAAAGTGACAGGGAGAAGGCTGTGTCACTCCTAATCCTACAGAATTCACTCTGCTACTTTACACCAGGAGTAGATACACACCTATTACATCAGATTACACTTGCAGTAACTCTCACTAGTTACTTTCCTAACTCCATTTCTTCTGTGGGTTCTTCACTGAAGTACCAGGAGCATCACACCTGGGACATGAAGCACTGTCCTCACAGCTCAGTGTGAGGTATGACACTGAAAGCACATGTATGTTTCCATTCATAAATGTAATTCTGAAAATGAGCACTTTCACCAGAAAACTCACACAGGATTTCCCTCTTTGTCCTCCCTGTTTCACAACAAACTTTGCAGTTGCCTGGAATTCTTTCCCAGAGGATGTGACAATACTGAGAGCAGAAATTGATGTTCTACCAAACAAGTGCAGGTGACTCAGCTCAAGCTTATTAAAGGTTTCACAAGAAAATCTGAGGAAAAGCAGTGTATATTTAAAGTTCCCATTGTCCTGGAATGCCAGTTACTGATTCTAGAGCTCTGAACTGCTCTTTCTCTCCAACTGCTATTTTTCTTCTTCAGACATTTTTAAGACACTGTCTGTACTCAGCTACACCAGTTATTTGCAGCCTCTGAGAACCACATTACTACAAAACTTTGAAAAGGAAACATTTGTTTCTGACCAAAGTTGGGACATGAATGACTATCAGATCTATTGCCTTGTACATTAATCTCCCAAGACAGATTCCTATAAATACTGTGATCTGGGAGAGGAAAAAAAAAATCAAGGCTTGAAAGTTTGCCTGTTTTTCAAGCTATTTGAACTATATGGTGTAATAAAAGACGTCTTCTCCCTTCAAACCTTCAGTTTGTCCTTCAGCTATCACAGCTGTAACATGTATTAAATAATATCAACCATCTCAGAAACTTATTTTTCTTCCATGCCTTCTTAATTACTCATTGGCATTAGTCCCTACTATGTCAAAGGTAAGGCTGTGTGTATGGTGGAGAAGGAATGAGCACGTCATTTGTGTACAGAACTCTAACACAGGCCACATATTTCAGCCCTATCAGCATTATCTCAAACATATGTTTTATATACTGTAATCTGCACTAGATCCTTTCCTTCCTTTCCTGAGCTTTTCCTCTACACATGTTTAATTTCTTATTAAATCTGTATGCAGACTAGAAATGTAAAGTACGCCTCAGTGTGTAATTATAATCCACAATGTACCTTTATAATTCTTTCAGAAAATGATTTCATCTCAAGATCACAAGAACACGACAGCCTGCCTGGCTTTCCCTCACCCAGAGCAGCACTAGCTCAATGAAGATAAGAGCTGCAATTGCTGGTGGACGATACAGTCTGAGTTCCAAACTGACACACGGAGAATTTGGGGTTTTTAACAGCTGCCCCAGTGCAAGTCCTGCCTGGAACAGCCACAATCATCTCTTAATCTGCGAGAGTTCCTTTTGAAAGCTCATTCCCACACCTTCCTTCCTTTTTTTTTGCCTCCCTTCTATTTTAAAATAAAAAACTTCCTTAAATTACACCCCCAACACACACACATAAGTGAAACTAAGGAATTGCATTGCTCAGAAGCTCCCTAAAAACTTTGTTCAAATATTTAGGATAAGAAATCAAGACTAACTGTTTATAATACAGGGAAATTTCATTCATAAATGACATTACAAGCCAAAATAAAGACTGAGTGAACTCCTGACTCAACTGTCACCCCTTTTAAGCTTTACTTCATTCTTTATTCAATGGTTGTTATACAAAGTCATCAGAAAATGAAAAACAATCCAGTGTTTTCTGTAAGGAGAAAGTAACAGCTCCCAGCCTTGTGAGCCAAAACTGGGGACAGCCGATAGTGAGCTGAATGTTATAGGTAAAGTAACAGTAATTAATATGCAAAGGAGCATTAATGTTGGACCTAATAGATGGCAAAAGCAGATTCGGTTCTATTAGGGAAGAAGAAAGACTCTGAAGACGGGGTGATGGCAGCGAAACTAATATGATTAAAGGAGTCCCTTTGGAGCAACTTCACTGCGAGTAAGATGATGTTAAGAGACATCTAATCTCTCCAAAGTGACTGGGAAAAGCTTATATTTGGGATCACAGACACAGTTCTTGTCAATTACTTTTAAATAAGTCCAGTTCTCACAGCCAGATTAGTTTTCCCCATAAACAAAGTCAGTGGCAGAAGCAGCTTACGCCCGAACCACTCAGTGCCTGAGACAACTTTGTGTGACATGGATATCTCCCAACTGCTGCAGGAAATGAATCCCAAACTTTCCAGCACTAAGACTCTGCTATTCCACATGCCAGGTTTAATAAACTATTATTAGACTTAAATGTAGGCAAATTAGGGGGGAGGGGGAAGCCCCAAGACTACTTAATTCTCAGTTGTGAAAAATCTGTGAAATATAAAACTTATGAGCAACTGTCTTTTCTTAGCGATTCTGTGGGAAAATAAAAGCTGCAGTTACAAAATCTCACTTCTCAGTCTCGAGATCCAAGGGCAGGACGGTTCCTTTGTAACACTGAGTTCTCTTTCTCAGTATTGGTTTCTCAAATTCTCCTCTGGCTGCCCAAGTCTCTGTTCGGGAACCAAATGGTTTGCATGCTCCAAACAACTGCTTGAGTACAAGAGCTGCTGTGAGAAAAACACACCTTAAACAGCCCATCTAAGCAAATTATTATTGTGCTAAACAGGGATTAAACACAAGAAATAAAGGCTGACAGTATGTAACAGGGCCAAAATGTTACTGCCACTTGCTGCCTTTTCTGGATCAAAGTGTTGTAGTCTCTATTTCGGTTGTGTGGGTACGAGCACACGAAATAAGAGAGATCTGTATCTATTTTAGAAAGGATGCAGAAGTTTGTAGCAATTCCCAGGATGGCCATGCCACAGGAACATGCCCCAAACAAGGAAGCACTTTGTAAAACGACCATTAATCCACATACAGGACAACAAATAGAAAGACAACACCAGCTTACACAGTATCCCAAATGGAACAAAAATACAAACACATAAACTGTGACAGAGATTTCATATGAGTTTGTATGACATACTTGTATGTCCCTTAGATGAAGAAACTGCTGGCCAAGGTGGTGACTTCTATTTCTGTTTCAAAGAAACAACTTAGAATTCTAACTAAGAATATCTGTGCTGAAATAGTGTCATAAAAAGGGTGGGCCATAAGCCCACAGCAATTTGCCTGCAGGGAAAAAATAGACTTGAAAGAAAAAGAAGAAGGTTGGTCACTCACTTTGGCCTATTTAAAATGCCAATAAATGTACTGCGTGTTAGTTGGAAGGAAAACATGTGCTCTTAATTTTAAGAAGTAAATTGCATAAGAAAATATAAAGTTGGCAAAAAGTTTAAATTAAAATCTGTTGCTGATGTCTGAAACTCTGCTCCACTTACAGGCAACAAGGATGAGAAATGGACCAAATGACTACAGTCTAATTAAAAACAATAATAACACAAATTCCCTTTATTTTTCAGGAGCTCCTACTTCACCCCCATGAAGCATTTCCTTGGATCAGTTTCTGAGGAAGAGGCTGGAGCATGACGGCATCGTCACACTCACGGGGATGGAACACACGGAGCTCACTGTCTGCCTCCCCTCAGTGCATTACACACCAAACCACATCCACCCATCACCACACTCAGCTCCAGTGTCCAGGGCACTTTAAAGTCACAAAAACAAGGCAGTGGAGAGTTAAGATGAAATGCACTCCTAATTCATTCCCCAAGGCGCAGATCTAGAGTCACTGAGGTGTTGCTTCAGCAGATTTACAGTAAGTGACTAAGATCTCCCAGCAGATGAAGCTGCAGTAACCTCATTGCTCTGCCTTGCTGGGAGCACTCAGGCTGCTGGAACACAGCATCACTGTTAAACACCCCTGCACTTCTCAAGGGGTTCCTGACAACTCTTCAAACTGAGTTTCACAAGTTTTCTGTGTTGGGCTAACTTGGCTCCAGTCAGAGATGACTGCACAGGGCTCACTTTGCTGTGTTTAATTTTGCTGGCATGTAACATTTAACAAAAACCTACAACAACTTCCCCCAGAAGCCCTGAGCAGTAGCATGGACCAGGCTGGATGATCCCAAAGACCCTCTCTAGGATAATAACCTCAGATATCAGCCTGTAAGTCACAGCCCTATTTGACCCACAGATAAGCAGCTTTTGCCTCTGTGTGCCAAGACCTTCTCAGCATTTCCTCCTCTGGAAGAACACTAAAATGAGCAGTGTGTGCTGTGAAACATCAGCTGGGCCCTTCTCAAAGGGACATTTGTCTCTCTGTGCCTTGCCACGGTGCCGTGCTGTGACAGCCATGGATGAGGTATCCATAACATTTGTTATTGAGCACTGGATTATTTTTGAAAGGAGATCAGTCCAGTCAAGGGAAAGGCAGTCTGCAGCAAAAACAAATCTCACTTTGATGATGAAGAGGTGAAAGGAAAATAAGGAACCAAGCAGAAACACCCAGTGATTCAGTGGTGACAATGACTCCCTTTTTACCCATGATCAGTGCAGTGTCCCAGAAGAGGAGGATGAAGTGTCCTGTCCCAGCCACGCAGCAACTGGTGGCACATTTACTGTAAAACACCTTAGAGGGGATTATCTGCTGAAAGTGGAAATCTGAACGACTTCAGCTTTCTCGTGAGTGAACAAAGCTTTGTCAAATGCTGGGAAACAGATCATACAAGTTTCTCTACCACCACAAAAACAACCAATGCATTTAACACAAAAGAAGTCCGAAAAACAAACAAATATTTGCAGCTCTAAGCTTAGAAAAAAGTATAGCTGTAAGAACTTCAAATATGTGCAATGTTGATTTGTGTTTAGAACAAAATTGGTTTATATTAATGAGTTTTTCTACTGCAGCTTCTGCAAGGGACAACAATCCTCCTCTTAATTGATCTTATTCTGGTTTTCTGGAGCTATGCTCATGAATTTTACCCTCTGGACCCTGCCAGCCAAGGCCCAGGCACAGTCCTAATGGCTCTCTGATCTTTTTGTCCACAAATCATCCTACTGAATCTGACTCACTGGTCCCAGTATACCTGCTTTTCTCCATGCCAAAGGAATTCCAACTGGCCAGTCCAGCCAGCTGGCAGCTATTTGTGGCTCCTTTTTAACGAACACAATCATGTCCATTTAAACAACTATATTAAAAAATACTTTCTATACCATGGCAATTTCAATTAAAATATGTAAAGAATTTATTACCCTTTTTCTCTCATGACTCGTAAAATCAGCAATTTGTCAGTATTATGAATCCTTTAAAAGATGAGATTTCACTTGCAAAGAAAACCAGTGGCACATTATCACGTGGGTAATGATGTGGCAGAGCACAAATTAGCAGGGATAAGTAATAAACAGCTGTTTAGCTTTCACAGCACAATCTATTACACTGTCAAGTTTAAATGCCTTTTGGGTAAGAACACACAGGCCCATAAATGTGGTATTTAAGGGAGCAGATAAAGGAAATGGCGTGAAATGAAGTGAAAATGAACAACAGCTCCATGACTAGTAGGTTGGGCTTGGTTCCTAAGAGCACTGATCATTCCAGGAGTGGGGCTGTGCAAGCCCTTCCAGGGAAAATCACGGAAATTAGCACCCCCACCATTATAAATAGTGCTGGTCAGTGGCCTAAGACTTCCTGGAAACACTAAAATATCAGCTTCAACACTCAGAGATGCATTTTATCGTATGCTCATACAGTATTTTGTGCATACTGAAGTGTTCTCGTTCCTGAGGGGAAAAAAATTCTGTCCAGAATGTTGGTGATATTGCAGAGCTTCTTAAAAAGGAGCCATCTTCATCCTATTTACATAGATTTCTCTGTGTATATCCTGTATGTGACTACATTGCAGTGATTGGGGTGAAGTTATTAATACATTCATAAGTGAAATGTTCTCAGTTTATAAATGAGGTTGGATACGATCGAGTTTAAGTCTTGGAGGAAAACTTCCACAAACCAAAGCTGCACTCACTAACCTGCACTGCACAGCATGAGAAGAGGGGCAGATCTTGAGGCTCAGACAGATGAATGCCCAGTGTCAAAAACCTTCAGTAACAGCAGTGCAGGTGGCAACCAAGGGTGAAATGTGTGCAGTTCAGCAGGGCCACACCTCAACCCCCATATTCCAGGATTTATGCAAAGGTGTGTTGACTCCACCTTCATACAACCTCAACTTCTCTCACCTTTGCAAATGTATCTCTGCCATCTCTCATGGGATTTGTAAAGGGAGGTGTTGAGCTGCTAACTTGCATATTTATTTTATTAATTTTAATGGCATTAAGCTGCTTTTAAAGGTCAAACCTTCCTGGTAAGATTCTTTATTTGGGCTACTCCAGCACTGTGCATGCTCTGAAAAACGTCTCTAACATTTATGAATCTGATAAAAGTTTATTCCTACTAACCCTGCTTATCCTGTACCTACCAGGGTCTCACTTTGGGGTGGGGGCTGGTTTAACACCACCCTACCTGTACAGTGATGCTGGAGGGTAAACACCACTCACCTCTGCTATCCAAACCATGGCCAGCACCCCCCTCACCACAACTCCTGCACTGAGCATCATCCCAAGGAAGGTCCAGCACCCTTCAAGACAAGATTTTACTTTTTAGCAAAGTATTTGCTCTGTCTTGTTTAATCCTGTTAAGCATTTCCTGAAACACAGTGGAAGTGTTGACTCATGAAGAACAATAGTTACCTTCTGCTCAGCTCCTTTTCCAATAAAATTAATGAAAAATGAGTCTGCCTGTGTCATTCCTACAAATAAATATGCTTAGGCAACAAGTGACAGGTAATTTAACCCCCAAACTGTTCACTGACTTTGCCAGGTATTTCTAAAGACTAAAAAGAAACAAGCTACACACAGGATCAAAAAGCCAGCAGGAAAAGTTACACTGGAAATATTGGCTCCACTCTGGTTTCTACACCTTAGAAAGGGGCAGAACATTTTTGAGATCTGCTGTGACATGGCATTAAGGAAAACACAAACTTTGATGATTTTTTTCCCAAAAGAAGTGCACTGAAAGAGATCTGGACTTTTACAGAAGCCAGCCAGCTGCCTAAATCCCAGCTAATGTAAATGGCACTTAAGCTACAAACTGGGCTCAAAAAAAAGGGAGAGGGAGGAAGAAAGAAAGAAAATCAGACATCCATTTGAACAGCTCCACAAAGAGCTTAAAATTAACAGAGCTTATTTTGATTTCTTAATTTACATAAGTACATTTGATTCCAATTTAGTTAACAGCAGCTAGACAGCAGAACTTCATCGAGGTTGGTTATTGCCACTGCCTTCCTAACAAAATGAGTTGCAGTCAAAGGGAAGAACCTCGAGCTTACACGTGTAACAAAACAATGCAGAGAACTGGTGAGCCAAAGGATTACTCACCAAGTCGAAATTGAGATAAATGTAAATACATTTTCCATTTAACTGTTCTAAGACCTGCAACAGACTTGGCCCTCTTGCTTGGGAGACTGATCCAGAGCAGTTTCTTCTTCCCTGATTTATTGCATTTGCTTTGAAACAGATTAGTGAGACAAAAATTAAAAATTCTGCCTTCCTTCTCCTCTCCTTTTATCTGATGAAAGGAATGTTTACCTTCGTATTCTTCTTTGTACAAACAAAATGATTCGAATAAAACTGCTAAGGGACCTGCCAGGAAAGGACTCATTTCCTTCTGTCTTTCTACTCAGAATTTTAATGGAGACACTCAAATGGGCACATAACAACCTACATAAGTGCATTAATGGAACTTAAATATGATGGAGATAAGAAAATAAATCAGCCATAAATACCTGTTTAATGCAGTGATCTCCTAAAATAACTTGTGAGAGCAAAATATAGAAGAGTAGCTAAAAAATAAACGAAAATCTACATATAATAGCAGGTTTTCTGCATCCTACAAATCACAACAATCCATCTCTAAATGATGCTTGATGCAAACGACAACAAACATCTTCCCTGTCTTCCTTTATGGAAAACTCTAAAGCTTTCATTTCTGCATTTCAGGATGTGAAAGGAAAATATTCCTCTCAGACGAGTGTTAAAGATATGTTCAGTTCTGAAATAACATTGGAGTAAAGAGTGTTCTGAAAGTGAGGAAAAGCTACTGATATTTAAGAAAGGACAGGAAATTCCTGCAATGGAATCCAGAAACAGAGCCTAAAGATCTCTGCAGTGGACTGGGAAGAACTACCTGTCAATCTCAGAGCATTTTGCATCCAGCATCCCCTAAGTCAAAGCTTTTAAAAAACATTTGCATTTAAATTTTCCACACATTAAATTTAAAAGCATTAACATTTCCTGAACAATGTGTAATTCTGATTTAAATGCAGACACGACGTATTGCAGATTTAAGGATTACTACAGACATTCATCTCTATGAGGCAGCAAAATTAAACGAATTATAATTCCCAATTTGTCCCCAGAAGAGGAACATGCTGCATTGTCTATGAGAATGTCTTTGCCTGTCAGCTACAGAAAGACTTCACTCTAAGTATAAAAGCCGAAACAACCCCATGCCTCCAAAAAACACCTAAAAAAGCATCACACTCTTTTATTTTGGATGCATTTGTTGCTCAAAACACACATCTTTTGAATATTCCCAAGTTTTACCCCACACATCCCATGAGGGTTTTACGATGACTTTAATGGAAATGGCATCAGACACAAAACCTGACAGGACAAACCAAAGACAAGATGCAGATACAAAGCCTCAGTAATCAGCTGCTCATGCATAAAATATCTCCCATCTTCAATTTCTGAAGTTCATACTTGTAGCAAAGCCCCCTTTGGACAGCAACTCCTCTTCAGGCCTCTGCCATGAGCAGCTCAACAGGCACCTGAGGAACACTCCCAGCTCTCACCTCTGTCCAAGCTCTGCCCTGACCATTACTGAGGTGAAACAGAGCAACTTCTCAAAACCCCAGACCAATCACGGGAAGCCAACAAAGGAACCCAATGCTGTCATTCTCTGGGCCAGCAACAGAAGATTTCCATGCACCACCTGCCCTATCCTGCTGTGCCAAAGAACGCCAAGCAGCAGGGACCTCCCTCATTTCTGATGCCGCACTGCTACAGTGAAGGTGACAGTCTCTAACCAAACGTGAAGTCCTTGTTCTCGGGCTCATGAATGGCAGCATGTGTGGGCAGAAATCCTGAAATCCAGCAGCTCCAGAAATAAAAGTTGTGTCATTCACAGGTTTAGATGTGAAAGAAATAATCAGCTTCTAACTGTACAGATCCCTCATTTCTGCAGCAACAACGGCTGCAGTATTTCTGTTAATCAGTTGTGGTAAATTCTCATTCCCACATTAGCTGCTTACACAAATAAGATGACACACACAGGTCCAACTTTTGGCCTTCTCCTTTTCAAATCCATTTTTCATTGGAAGAAGCACATTCTAGCAGTTTAGTGTCAAGCCTGATATCAAACAGAGAAATGTGACAACTCCATCTGAGGAGGAAAATCCTGGAGAAGGTGGTTTTTAACCAGCTCAGGTGTTAGGTTGGAATTGAGGGCATCAGGTGATGGTACCTCTTGCCACACACCCCCAGCTGATGCTGGTTCAAGTCTCCTTCTCTGCACCTTCACCCTCAAGTGCTGGTTGAACAACTCCCATCCTCTTGCCAGTGGCTCTCCTGAGTTCAGAGACCTTTTGGAAGCCTCCTGCTCCACAGCTACCAGCTCAGAAAGATGAGATCAGTCACAGGATGATCTGTCCAAAAGAAATGAAAACTGTGCATAACATTCCTTCTCTTGAAATCGAGAGGGTCTCAGTATCTTCCTCTGGCACCTTTCTGTTGATCTCTGTCCTTTTCATCCTTCTCAGTCTGTCCTTGAATTCAGTTGATGCCACTTCGTTTTCTGAATGACAAACAGGGCACTGCATCCTGGGGCAGGAATTTCTTCAGATTTATTTATGCAACTGTTTTGGATCTACTGTACTCCGAATAAATATTAATATACAGTATAAATACAAAAATCTAAATACACACTAAACATGCAGACTCTATGAAATAGCAGTAAAATAAACTAACCCATTTGTAATCCATTTATATAGATCCATGTTTATATTTACTACTCTCTCAAAAAAGAAAAAAACAAACCCAAAACACAAAACCAAAATTGCATTAAGAAATCAGGAACAATGTACTACTCCTAAACTGAATATTCTGGCAGGGAACAACAGCTGTGGGAAGGGTTTGAAGGAGAAACTGTTGACTGAGGCAGAGCACCAAATGGAGCTGTCTCCTTTCTGTACAACAGTGAGGCACAGCCCTCTAAGGGGACATAATTTGCAGACTTTTGAAATCTGCTGCTTTCCTTCTCTGGAAAGCATCACTGTTTTGAAGGACACAATCTTACTCCGTAAAAATAAATAAGAAATCAGGACTTTGTAGCACGTTTTTACTAACACAAAGATCAGGGAACTAGTAAAGAGATTGTTTCTTGGACACCTTGAGGTGGTAGCTTTGACAAATGGCTTCTGATGCACTTGTGAGACAGAGATTTCTGTTTTCCCCACACACAGGCCTAATTACCACATTAATGAAGGCTATGGCTATAGAGGAATAGCAGGGCTGTCTTTGCTAAACCTCCTTGAAACTCAGGCACAGAAAAACAAACACTGCCTTCCATATAAATGGCCGCTTTAGGAGCCATTACTGATTAATCTTGTGTATTCCCTCACAGCCTGTGATGCCAAAGAAACCTTATCAGAAGGGTTTGTCTGCACAGCTTCAGCAACGAGAGTAATCCACCAAGTATCCCACACAATACTCAGGTAGAGCAGGTAAGAATTAATTGGTACCTTTCCCACCCACCCCCCCAGAATTTCTGATGCTGAAACTGTTTTTCCCTTCATTGAACCAGCTCGGCCTAGACTGCCTTGTCCCGCAGTGACATGTATATTGAATACAAATCAGACAGCAGAGCTTTAAATCTGTGTTGCAGCTCTCATTTCCAATTCAAGAACTGTACTATAATCATAAGCTTCTGGTGGATGAAAGGAAATCAGCTCTCTGAATATTAGCTAATGCCACATTTGCAAGTCCTGAAGAGATCNTCGTGAACCTATATATATGAATCGCTTTGTACTGCTCGACTGATAGAAGCGATGCCTGTGCTGGGATTAAACCCTTTTCATCATAAAACCTCATCTGGTTCGGAGTCCAAGTCCATCAAACCTTTTCCCTTTAAAGTCCCGCCTTTGATTCTACATCAATTTATTCAAACCGCAGCTGGGTGGCTGAAAACGAAAGGACAGCATCATTTAAACCAACCATGTTCCTAACTTGAAAGAAGGACTATAATTAAAAAAATGGGCATAAAAGAATGGAAATGGGATAATATTTTTTAATGGTAGTTCAAAGGCCGACAGATGTCAGAGCCTTTGAAGATGTCAGTACACTGAGCAAGGAGTTGCCATTAAATAGTTTGCCTGAGAGGTGAAGCAGCTTTTTAATGACTGAAAAAGCCCTTGCAGACACATCCTTGTGTTTTTAATTTGTCAGAGTTTCTGCAGTATTTTCTGATTAATGACACATGATTATAACTGCATAGCACACATATTTCTATACTTTGTTAAATGAATACTTTATTCCACATTCCTTCAGTGCCAGATAAAAACAGGAAAGCTTTACTACAGAGTCCAAAACTATTCAGATTGCTCAAATATTTATGGTAATTTGAGGGGATTGGCCAGATCCAGAGCTTCTATGTGTTGCTACCTTTTGTTCTTTAATGGAGCTATTACTACTGCCACCACAACGGGCATGCATTAAGTGAGCATGTGAACCAGTAATGCATTGTGCCCTTCTTGTGCCCTAAACAATCAGAGCTTTCATAATTCACTGATGAACAGAGTCATCAAATCAAAATAACATTTAGAAAAATCCCAGGGTTGATCCTGAACAATACAAACAATGGCTGCCAATGTATTGTAAGTGGAAAATAACTTTTCCAAGGAAAAAAGCATATTGCTAGGAAACATCATGTTCAGAAGAAAAACATCAATATTTAGAAATGCAGATAAAGTCCCCATCTTGGGCTGAGAAGATGCTCCTGCAGCATCCTTCAACTCTCTTTTAACATATGCAAATTTTTTCTATTTTCCCCATGAATGGAAAATGTAGCCTGAAACACAGGGACAATTTCATTTGCTGCCAGGAAAAAGCTCTCCCATCACTACAACAGCCTTTTGTGGATGCCTGCCAAGCTGAGCAGGTACAGCCCAGGGACAGCCCAGCCCTGGGCAGGGACAGGAAAAGCCAGCACTGTGTGCCCTGCCTTGTATCACACCTCAGAGCATCACCCACATGAGAACACGGTCATTACAAGGGAATTTGATTAATGTGCTGCTCCTTCTGCTCTTCCAGCCTACATTCAGCTTGTAATTGGATCATAAATAGAAATGTGATGGACTCAGCTAAAAGCGTGCAGAGATTGGAGGTACTGTAGCAGAGCTTTGTGAAATGAGCTGCTGTTCTGCCCTGAACATTGACACGATTTCATAAGTAGGAATATTCGGCTGGTTGCAATCCATATCCATCAGGAATCTCTCTGTAACACCCCCACTGGGAACCTCCTGGAGGGCAGGGAGGTGACTCTGGGCACTCACTGCTCCATGGATCTGCAGCGGGAGGTGAAGGAAGCTGTGAGCCAGGGGTGTTCTGTGGTGCGTCCCAAACACTGCACAGTTATTCCACTGCAAGAGCAAGCACTGGAAAGTTTGAAAAGGAAAAGATTATGGCTGCAGAGAGAAAAACATAATTCTGAAATGGAATTCCACCACATGTATTAATTGAATGAACACAGAGCCCTGCTAGGAAGAAACATGGCTGTGTTAGGATTCCACTATAAAGAACACGGAGAACTGCACCACCCTCAGCACAAACAATTGTAATCCCATTCCCAACCATCCTGCAGCCTTCCTTCTTGAGCCATTCCAAAGTTACCTTCAAAGATAGTTTTATTTAAAAAGCAAAACAAACCCTAACCTACCACACATCATTAGACCACTTGACTTTATCACAAATCGCATGTAGATGTGAAAACTCAGTCTGAATTAATGTTACATTACACACTTCGGCCACTTTTCCTAGAAAACAAATGACATGTGGGAGCAGCCAGGAAGCTGCTCAGCAGGATGGGGTGGAGCAGCCACTGGAAACACCCAACCAGACTCGTGAGATGAAGAGCTCAGAGCTCATTCCCTCTTCCATCCCATCTCAGGAGTTTGGCAGGTCCTGGATACCCAGGGTGCTCAGCAGGGGTGTTGGGACAGGGGCATGCTCTGGATGGAATAAAGCAAAGGAGCAAAATCTACACATCCAAAAGGCCCTTGATGCCATCGCTGTACAGAAATCTGTTCAAAATTCAGTTATTATTTTGGCACTGTGGTAAAAATAGCAGAATAAAATGTTCAATTCCAAGCAGTTACAGCTGAGCTGAAATAAACCTTCAGAGAATAAAGAAAAGGCACTTCTCTAAGCTGTGGGACTTCCTACAGAATTCCAAATTAATTATACATACTAAAGGAATGTTACTCACAAAAGATGCATCAGAATTCTGAATAAACATTACAAAATTCTTCTAAAATGGGAAATATCAGACATTCTGAAAATATTGTTTTGCTGCAAGCCCCATATAAGCAGACAAAGCTGAGCCATTCAGACTCTATCCATTAGAGGGCAATAATACATATACACACACTCACACACATATATATACACAAACACACTCCCTCACGCATCCCAAACTGATTTTAGCAGGAAAAAATTTGTATTTTCTCTCTAATATTACCAGTGGTATATCGACAGCTTGGGTCCTGTTCCCTCCACTCCCCCTGCACTCCCCAACAACAGCACCCAACAGATAAAAGGTACAGCAACAAATTATTCTTTAAATTTGCTTTCCCACAAGGAAATCTGTGCAATTCACAGCTTCAGAAGGCTTCCAGTTAGTCATTATTAAACTTGAGTAGGCTGAACAACCAGCACATCAGTCAGCATGGAAATCATCACAGGGGTTCCCAAACTCTAAACAGACAAAAATGTTCTCCACGTGCTCATCTCCCTCCTCAGTCAAACACTCTTCCTTTTCTGAACAGGCACCTTTGGTAACAGCAGCCACTGCAGACACAGCAAGGGGCCAGCACACCTCAGATGTCTCTTAGAGCTACAGACAAATCATGGAAGGGCATTTTCTGATGTCATTAGAGCCACTCAAAGGAGGCAGCTCATGTGCTGTGTCTTCTGCTTCCCTGCTCCAACCATGCCAACCCACAGAGAAACCAACTGAAAAACCTCCTTTATCTCAGGGCCCCAACCTTCTGCTGCCCCCACTTCCAGCATCCCCCAAGCACAGCTATGATATCAGCTCGCTGGGACAGGAACTGTCTGTTGTTCCATGTTTTCACTAACACAACATAGACTCAGACCCCCGAGAGGATTCCAGCAATACAAATAATTACCAGCAGCCCCTCAACTACTGCTTGTCAACATCTCATTAGTTACAGGACTGCTGGAGTTCACAGGGACACACAGGCAGCGGGATCAGTCACTTAATGACCAGTAATTCCTGTGAGCATCCACAGGATTTGTGTTCGGGGTGGCATTTTTCCATTTGTTTGTTTGTGGGCTTTTTGCTTGTTTCTGTTTTGTTTGGGTTTTTTAAAAACATATTACTCTGCAGTTACCAATCCCTACTCCCTTAAAAACAGCAATTCAGGTAACAATTTCATCTATCAGCTTACTGTTTTCATCCTCTGCCGAATAAATATTAATTTCATATTAAACTAGAGGTTTAACTGAAGATCTGAATTCAACTTCATAAGGTCCAAGATGAAGGTGTAGAGTAACACACTGGTCCTGACAGGACACAGGTGCCCTCCAACCCAGAAATCCCTAAGGATACAAAATACAGCAGGAGAACATGCAGCTTCCTTCAAATCTTCCAGTGTACTCTCTGTTTGCAGCAGCTGCCTCTCCAAAAATCACTTTCTCCGCTATTTCTCTTTTCTAAATTCATTTTACAGATGCCAATACAGCAGAAAGCACGGACTACAAAAGAACTCAAGCTGTCAGAGACAACTTTAGAAGAATTGTATCACCTGTGTGGAAGATGGAGCTCACTCTTCGTGGGATTTTCAGATCTGTTTCAAGTGAAAACACTGTGTCGGGGGTTTTGTCCTTTTTTTAGCCTTTTTGTTTTTTTAAACTACCTTAGTGATGATTTTATGAGCTCTGAAGAACAACTCTAAAACCTGAAAATGGAATATTCACAATCAGGCCAATATTTTAGAGGTCAAAACTAAAGTTTTATTATTTGCAGTATTTTAGGAGGACTTTCAGACACATGAATACAAATTACTCAGAGATATGTAATTGCAGTTTGAAATACATTGTTTTCTCCATGAAACAGAAATCTACAGCAGCCCTGACATCGATTTCTGTCATTTTGTCATGATAAACACTCAGGTATTAAGTACCTTCCACATCATGCACCCAGGCATGATTCCAATTAGTGCTGAATAGAAGACAAAATGTCAGCTTAATAAGCTTCAATTTGCAGAGTCTTTGAACATTCGATGATATCATCACTTTGCCAATCATTTCTTGTACTTTGGCTTCTTTTTTCCCATCTCACCCTCCCTGTCAAAAGGAAGTCTTTCAAATCCACAGAAAGGGAAGACATGAACAACGTCAGTCATTGGTCTGACTGAGCTAAAAGATCCAAAAATGACTCCCCAATACATCAACAGAGAACTATGATGTGCACAATATTCCCTCAAAGCTAATTTGCTGCCAACATGTAGAGTAATTGGAGGAAAAAAGTCTACTTTCAAGTCATACTGTGAAAAATATTTTCTTGCATGAAATCAACACGAAAGACCTTAAATCACTGTCACAGTCTGTGCCACTCGTCCAAATGAAGAAACAGTTTTTGTTCAGGTAAGGTGACAATCATTTCTTCAAAGGTGACTGGGCCAAAGAACAGCTCTGCTGTCTGACTCTGTACTGAAAATTATCACTGTATTTTAAAATAATGGATTTTATTTCTAATTTGTTTCTTAAGAAGAAAGGAAAAGGTTTCCAAGAAGAAAAAGACAAACTGCACAGAAAACATTCACAGTTCAGTGAGCTCAAATGTCCGAGGCCAGCACAAGTCCACAGCCCTCAGCTGAGGACTCACAATGTTTTCTCTATCTGGAATATCCCCAAATGCAGAACCTAAAATCCCTGCTCTTATCTGGGTGTGAGGGAAAACAGAAACACCAAATGGCAGCAGAAAAGACAAGAGATAATGAATCAGGGTGGGAAGTGTGGAGCGATACCAAGGCCCACGTGGGCTCTGCAGGGCTGTGCCAGGGCAGCTGCTCCTGCCTGAGAACCCACAGCAGAGCCCCAGTTCTGAGAAAGGGATGGAAAATGGGATTTCCTGAGCTGAATCCCTGGAGAAGGTGGTCACATAGCACACAGCCAGTGCCCCGTGGGCTGCACCACCCAGGTCCAACAGATTCCTGGCACTGCCCTGCGTTGTCCCATTTCTCTGGCGTGCACATCCCACAGAACCCAGTCAGGAGCCCCTTGCTGGCACCTCTTTGTTACTCACAGCTCAGAACTGGCAGGGGACAAACCCCAGCCCACCCTGTGCGGGGTGTGGTGCGCCCAGAGCCGGTGCTCTGGTGGGAAAGGGGCTGGAGCAGCTCGGAAGGGCAGGATCTGAGTTTCCTGGAGCTGGGAGCACACACCGGGCATGGCACTGGTGTGGGAGCAGGGCTGAAAGAGTGCAGAGCATTTGGCTGCCCCTCCACGGGATGGGATAGCAAATTCCATACTTCTGAGGCAGCAAAGACTTTGAGGAGTTGCTACAGATGCCGGGGTTGGGCCAGTGGGGAAACAGCTGCAGAGATTTTACTGGTGAAATACTCAACCCCGTGTCTGTGCCAGCAACATCATCCCAGACCCGCAGAG
This sequence comes from Oreocharis arfaki, assembly GCA_013398015.1. Classification (NCBI taxonomy): domain Eukaryota; kingdom Metazoa; phylum Chordata; class Aves; order Passeriformes; family Paramythiidae; genus Oreocharis; species Oreocharis arfaki. Next base: position 459,152 of record VZRR01014189.1, on the reverse strand, counting down.
AACCCACCATGGGAGCCCGGGGCTTCTCCCCCTCGCAGCTCCTGTCTGTGAATCAGAGGAAAACCAGAGGAGTCTCCCATTTTTCTTCCTGGCTAAAGCAGCCTGTGGAGGAACAGGCAGAGCAGTGGTGGAGCACGCAGGGCAGTGCAATTTGCCATAAGCATCTCAGCTGCAATTTGTTACTGGTTTTCCACTTGAAGGTTCCTTTATAACACTTTAATGTGGGAGCGTGCGGAGCTGTATGGATGGGCTCATATTTCTCAGCTGACATATCTTCAGCCAAAGTATGTCAGCTACAGGAGAGGGCAAGGCTTTGCACTGGCTCTGGGATTTCTTCTTCCCCCATCAGAAACCACATAAAAGAAAAACACAAATAAATCAGCTCTCCAAAATCACTATTTATTACCTCATCACGAAACCGTCTACTGGACCCTGCAGTGGTATTGAGTAATATCATTACTCAAACCATAAAGAGGTTGTATTTATTACTCAAAATTGGGAAAATTAGCATCCATATGGATCTTATTGTTTTACGAGCAGTATCGCTGCCAAAACAAGTGGTGTTAACATTCCAAACTACAGATTGTCACCATTTCTCGCCCAGTGTCTCATTCTTTCACTTGGTATTTAAAATACCTTTGAATTGAGGAACTGAGCAGATCATAGAATCTCTTCTATCAAGATATATATCATTTAACAGCCAGACTACTGTTCAAAACTTGATTTATGGTGGCAGTGAGTGAATGGAATTAACATCTGATGACCTAAGGAAGAGACTAAATTGATTTTGGATAATCTTCCTTTAGAAAAGGGATGAGAGAAAAAGCACACTCTAAGAAATTTAACTACTTAATTTGCAATACATAGCACCTTAGGAGGTAATCACAGACAGGACATCCTAACCTCCATCCCTGGAAAAATGATGGTATAAAACTCCATGAAATTAATTTCCGGGCATAGGAAGAATAAGAGGGTCACTGGGAACAGCCAGCCTGGATAAACCAGGGCAAAGCAGGCTTAAATAAAGTTATTATTATCTTCTGCAATGGAAGGGGAGAAGTGTCAGTGTCACTTATCTTGAGTTTAGCAAGGTTTTGATAAACAAACTGAAGGGACACGGACTTGAGGGGTGTCCTACAGTGTGAGCAGAGAACTCACAGGACCACGGGGTTTGAAGAGGAGGAGTCAAGAGCCAGCCAACAAGTGGCACTTCTCAAAGTTCAAATGGGGCTGATACAGCTGAACACCTGCTCCAAAGCCCTGGGTGCCAGTGACCCTGTGCCATACTGTGGATGGCATTTCCTGGGGAAAGCAGTCAGTATGGAGAGCTGAGTGCCAACCACAAGGACTTCAAACCCTGCAAGCTGAGCAATGGGCCACCAGGACCTGCAGGGAGTTCACCAAACCAAGTTTATTCAGCTTGGAAAACTAAACACCAAAGAGAAATCAATTTGCTGCCTTCAACTGAGCGCAAGGAATTGTGGAGAGGACAGAGGCAGACTCTTCCTGAAGGAAGGGCAAGAACCAGGAGATCCAAATTTTAACACCAGATATTCCAGCTGGATATGAAGGAAAAGGAATTGCACACTGGATTGGTAAAGCACTGGAGCATACAGCTCAAGAAGGCTGTGAAATCTCCACCAGTGCAGGTTTTTCAAAACTCAGCTGGACTTGGCCCTGAGCAACATGATGTGGTTTTGAAGTCAGACCTGCTTTGAGCAGGAGGCTGGGCACGGTGACCTCCAGAGGTCCTTCCAACCCAAATTATTCTGTGATGCTGTGAAAAAACTCCAGAATGAATGCTGGTCTCCCATTAGAGGATGTCCCTTCAGCACTCAGGGGAATGTTTGAAGTGGATGGCACTGCTGTTTTCCAAATTGCTGCACTTGTTCTATGGACTAGAAGAAGTCAACTTCCTTTTATTCAACAACTGTCTCAAACACATTAAAAGGTAACACAAAAAAGCAATTTTCAAAAGAACTAAAAACTGTTAATAAAGCTGTGAGCAAGCATTCCCTCCTCTGTGCAAGAGACATTTACTGAGTAAGTTTAGTTGTAATATTTGGAACAATCCAGGATCACAGAAACTACACTCTGAAGATTTAGACACAACTGGAAGTAATATCAATAAGCAAATTCAGAGTCTGGCTTCACCATACACTGATCTTTACATAGAAAGGACAAGCTCCTTCTGCTTCAAAATCAAGAGATTTTATTGTAAATCAACCATCTCTGCAGACTAACACAGCATCTTTGCCTTTCTGACTAGAAATTACATTACACCACCTCAAATGCTGCAGTTACTACCTGTTTGTACATGCACCTGTCTGTACTTGATTGTTTCTGACTTCAGCATTCCTTTATTATAACTTTAATGTGAGAAATCATTTCACACCATGTACAGCTTATTGTCTATCAGTGTTAATCATTCCTTGCAGCCATCACACACAATCCCTGCTTGTAAAGCCACACCTAGTGGATGTCTCAAAACCTGGCATAAAGATGCTTTACATCTCACTGATGAGCTAAACTGATCTCATTTCTATTCAGAGAAATTATTCTGTTTATTAACATCTATGCAGGAAATAATCAATTTTTTCTAATCAAGGAGTGCTGGTATAAAATAAAATTACTACCATATGATCTACACCCTGCCCCTAGACAAGTGAAATTATACACCACCTTTTCAGCTGCCAATATTTAAAATTAAACAAAAAGAATATAAAAATGCTGATTGCAATGTCATAATAACTACCAGAGATATTCAATTTCATATTATAGAAACAGAAAGTCCATTTTGCTGAAAAGAACTCCATCTCAGATTCAGAGTTCATATTATGTGATGGGCTAGTTTCTATGGAAACTGCTTTCTCTTTTACATACACTGTAGACAGCACAAAATGTCTGTTGTCTCCTAAGTTAACTTAACATTTTTAATCAGCAGATGGCAATTTGTGCACTATTATGTATGGCTTCCAAAAATGCCTTTAAATATTTCAAGTGCTGGGCAGCCTGAAGCATGAAAGCAGAGAGTGAAGTCACACCTCTCGCCCCAAATTCCTCACAATCCAATTTCAGTCCTAATGAAAAGAGTGAGAGTTGAGGAAAAACGTGGGAGACATCAGAGATGATCACCCACTACGGCACAAGGACACTTTGAAGGTTGCATAAAGTGAGGTAGTGACAGATGTTTACAGCTGGATCAACAGGTGTTTGGAAAGTGTCCCAACCCGAGGCAGCAGCTCAGCCAGAGTGTGACACAGGACCTCGAATGTGGCAAGGTGGGTTCACCTGAGCAGGGGAGGGGATGTGCTCAGGAGACCCAGACCCTGATGGAGACAGCCCTAAGCCTGCACTGTCTGCTTCAGTTCAGAGCAAAAGCTCATTTTAAACTGTAACCTCAAAGATTATCCCAATGCTGCAGCACAAACACTTCCCACAGCTCCCCTACATTTACTCAAGTAAAAACCAGCTCTGTGGATTACCTGTATTTGAGTATTTCCACAAGAAACTGTTGCATTTGACCATTTCACAGCCATGCTCTCAGCGAAAGGCCAGTGTGATGTCTCCATGGGACCCATCACCAGATCCCTGATTTCAGCAGATATTCCCCATCAATGGGATCCATCCCTGAGTCAGCAGACTGTGAGTAACAACCAAGGAAAACCACACAAGTGCTGCAACAAATATTTGGTGCTTTAAATACTTTACATCAACAGTCATGTTCATTATCCTGGGCTGACTGGTGGTAAATGAAACATGCTGCAATACAGCCAAAAGCTTTTGTTGGGGAAAGGCTAAAAGGGAACGGCTGTCTGTCTACAGGAGTCTGACTGGCAGCCCAAGAGTGACTCTCCAAGTAAAATACAACAAACAAATATTTAGATTGCAACTCCAGGATTTAGATTGGCTGCAGAGAAAGCCTGCATATCAAGCAGTGCATTTCTTTTCATGCCAAAGACATCTTCTACTAAGAAAAGGAAAGGAAGTAAAAGAAAAAAAGAGTCATAGAACTTATTTACTCCAAATTGTAAGCAGAAGTGACTTCAGTAACACCATCAGCATCTGAACGTTTCCCAGGCTACCTCTGTCTGTACCCTCCAGATACCCTCAAGCAAATTGCTTCCACTGATACTGGGAGAATAACCCTGTGCGAACTGGTGTTTGGAGATACTAAAATAATTACATGAAGCAGAAGAGTTGATCAGTGATTTATCTGTAGGTAACAATAGGTTCTTCCAGATCAAAGTTGAAGAGAGTCTCCTATTCTGAAAAAAATGCTCCCCAAATCCTCCTTATTAATACAGTACTGAAGAGATACTGTTGCAGTAATATTTACATACAGACAGAAACTGGGCATGTGTTGGCTATTTAGTTATCACTAAAAATGGAGGTAATGTCTCTATTGGGGTTTTTTTCCTGTATTTTCTCTGTCAGTAGTTGACAGAGCTCTGCAGCAGACACGCATCAGCACAGCCACCCTTCACACATTTATGGAGCCAGGATAAATGTCTTCTGTTTCCCCCACTTGGTCGATACACTAATTATCTACACAGAATCGTAAACATATACCAAGAATCTGCTGGAATGAAAATAACTATCATTGCTGGAATGAAAATAATGATTGCTACTGGTTTTTTATTTTAACTCTGCAGGCTCAAATTTATTCAGACAAAACCAGGTGCAAAGCAATGGTTGCAGAAAGATTGTCGATCCCAAGTGCAAAGAAGCAAATTTCCAAAAAGGAGAAGCCAGAAAAGAAGTTGATGGGATGTGCTGTACATGGGACACCAGGGAAGGAGCTGCTGATTTCTGAGAAAGGAAAGCGAACCAGGATGGCAAAGGCCAAGGGGATTATGGAAAGTTCGAAAAGCAAGAAAGGAAAAAGGAAATGGATACTTCAGCCATAGGATAACACCTTATTAACTCTTCTTACCACCTCCAGCCTGTTTGCTGGGGTTTTCTGTAACAAGCTCTGCTCTCAATGTTTGTGTTCACACAGCTTCAGAACTACTCGAGGTTTTCCTTTCCCAAGCAATAAGGGTTTCTCGAGAGCCCCAAGACACCCCAAAAGAGCAGTGATCTCTTAGAGCAGCTTCATTTTTGAGAGCACAAACGTTGCCTGTTAAAATTAAACACCGTGACATCAGTGACACACACGGGCAGAACGTGCCCAAGCACTCGAGCTCCTCTTGACCCAATTACGACTGGATGAACACAGTGGCCTGGCCAATTATCTCAGAACAGAACCTGGAAAGAGGATTCAGCTTCCCCATGGAAACTTTTTTTCCTCTCCTTTAGTGTCAAGAGCTGTATTTGATGTTACAGGGGTACATTTTATTTCTTCTTCTTGCCCAAAGGTCAACGGTGGAAGAACAAGCAGGAAAATGATCCAACTCTGTACAGCAGCTGGAACATGGAAATCTCTGAGCTGGCTGAGGGCACGTGTCAGATGCTGGTGAGAGAAGGACATTCAAAGGATAAAGGGGAAATATGAGGGCACAACTGGCACCATAGACACCTCAGCCCCTCTGCTTCAGTTATTAAAATTTCCTTAACTCACTATCTCATTTCACCAAGCAAACTGGATATATTCTTCTCTGTAACCTGAAGTCTTGCTTCAGAAAATCACTGATTCCGTAGCAAGACTGCTTTTATTAAAACAAAGGAAGATCTCTGCATTGCAAGGAGCTCCCTGTTTTGTGAACTGATGGATAAACTAAAATTATTTTTGGGAGGTGCGGAATGAATGAGCAACCAAAGCCTAACTTAAGAATGCTCCTAAAGAAAATCCAGATATCTAAATTAAATAGAAGTAGTGATTCAAAACGACCCTTAAAAAAACCATAATACTGTGATTAGCTACTGTTTAAAGAATAACAACATTATGGCACTTCATAGAAAACGTATAGGATTTTAAAATCTATAAGAACACAGCATGGCATGAAAGCCTTTGTACCAGTTCGACTTTTATTGACCTACAAGTCAATTTACTCCTCCCCAAGCATTACAACCCCAGGTGAAAAAATCAGAGCAAGCCCCCTAGAAATGGAGAAATCCAAGCGGAAGGCAATTGTTATCCAGAAATTTATCAGCAACACAAAAGGTGATACACTTCAACCAAATTCCTTTCTTGAAAATATATTAAATTTGTACTTCAAGAAGCAGCAACATTGTTTTACATAATTAAAATCCGGCAAGGCACTCAAGTCTTAATTTTTATACTCCAGTTGAGATTAAAGCATTCATGAATGTATTCACATTTGAATAAAATCTAACTATTTTGTATACTGTCTTTCACAGTATCTGAAGACCTAGGTGAAAGTAGAGACCTTGGATACACAATAAAAAAACCTAAATTAATCTTTACAGTATTAGTAAAACAAATTGGTCTGCAGTACTCAGTCATAGCTGTCTTTAGGAATATAGTGAGAAATACATATTTTAACCACGTATATTAAGAAATGCGTATTCGCTGCTCTTTCATATGGAAAAGGGTTTAAGAAAGACTTCCCGTGAATACCTTTAATAATGGTGCTTTCACATCATTCACCCAACACTGAGCAGATAGGTCCTTCAAACCAAGCTACTCATATGTGATTAACACTAATTATTATTTAAATTTTTCGAATAACCCAGCAAATCCACTTTTCATTTCGCGAAGCAAAATGGCCTCCGCTCCTATTTCATCTCACCTTCGCCGGGACACAAAGCACTCCTAAAAATTACTGCTGTCAAAGATGGTTCCAATTTAACAGCTTTTTAAAATGCAACGTTGTTAAATACCCATTAAATGACTGGGTTATCTTTGTTAAGAGCCTGACAAATGTTTCATAAAGGACATTGCCTGTTAGTCACATCAGATGTCCAAAACACGCATTTTTAGTAAACATATACAAATATTTAAAAAAATTATTAAAAATCTGTGCTATAATTCCATAAGAAACATCAGTATTGTTTGTTGAGTTCACTGCAAAGACAGAGGTGGATTTGAATACAAAGACCAGATGAAGGAACGGAGAGCAATTTATTTTCCCAAATGGAAAAATCTGCGTGCTTGAAAACTGGGAGAGTCTCAGTAGAATTTAAACAAACAACAGCTCTTCTAGTCAAAGCAACTGCCTTTTCTTCCCTGATTTACATGTCATTCTGATGGCAGTAATGTTCAAATGACTGTACAGGGATATTGAAACTACAAAGAAAAGCTCTGTAAAAAGGCCAAACTCTGCTTTTCAGAGTGTTCAGATTCCCCCAATAGCTGTGAAAATTCCCAGCTTTCCACAAGAGCACCTGCAGTAGCATCGTTGATCCCCCTGAAAACAGAAAGCACAACCAAACTTTGGGCTCCAACCTTTGCCAGAAACGAGCCCCAAGAGCACAAACCAGAGCTGGACTTACAGACACCTCCCAGTTCTCAGGATTTCCTTAAGAGAGTCCCTTTCCCTTTGTATTCAATGTTACAGAGCAATACAGGAACTCGGATGAGCACTGGAGTGTAGACAGAATAATTCTATATAATTCCAAACCTGCCTTTTTTTAACCTGGGAGTTACAGCTCTGCCTTTGTCCGCAAAAAACCTAACAACAGCAGGAACGCAGGTGAGAGGAGGCTACAACTCTGAAAAGACACTCGCAAACAGATCCATAGCTGAGATGAATCTAGCTTGGGCCAAAACAAAAAACGCAAAGATAAAAACCAATCCCTTGAACCATTTAAGTCTTTGTTCGCTCTTACAATGCAGCGGAAAATAAAAGGCGAGGTTTAATTTTTTTTCAGAGGCCACCTGAGTATCCCCTTCCCAAGCGCTCTCACAAAGTATATCCCGTTTTCATTGGAAAACCACAATGGTGGAAATGGAGAAATAAGTCCTGGCTTTGCAATACATCTCTCAACCTCCTGAGAAACCGTTTGCTAACCGTAATAGACTTCCTTAAGCCAGATTTCGATAGTCTGAGCCGTCCAAAGTAAAAAAACCAAACGATTTCAAAAGTGAATTTTCAATTCAGTTTTACTTAGCTCCATTAGAGGTGTTAGTAAAAGCCACAGCCTACCAGTCTACAGGAAAGTAGAGTGAAAATGCCTCTTAGTCTGAGCCTAACATCTCATAGGGAAGGTGGTGGTGCGCAGGAAACGTGTCATTAAAGATGCTTTACCAAAATGTCCAGTTTTGGTGTAAAATAATCCATGCGTGATAAGCAATTCTAACGCTGATCAGGAAAGATTATTCTCTATAAACTCTTTAAACTAGAAAATCACCTTAGTTTTTTAAATATTGCCATTGCAGGCCTTTTTAATAAAGGCTCTTAGGAAAATATACCATGCCATCCTTACAAAATAGATTGAAAAAAAGGCAGTAAGATGGTTTTTGAAGTGAAAACTCATAAAGATCATTTTCCATGCTGACAGTGTGCATTTCATCCAGAAGTTTGAAGAGTCAAATGCTACCCCAGCTGGGGGTTATTCTGCCAAATGGCTTCCAACAGTGACCACAGAGATGGAGGATGGGAGGGGTGCGTGTGTGTAGGAAAATAAACGTGATGGTAAGCGACCCCAAACCCACATCATCTTATCAAACACCCGACACACGGAACCAAACACACAATGCAAATCTAGAATACAAAAACTGAAACAAAACAGACGTGAACAAAAGGAAATAAAGCCATTTGTGAGTTACCTGCAGAGATTTAAAACAAAAAGAAGCACAGGAACGAAGCAGATATAATTCACATGGATTTGCCCAGGAAGGAGAAAAGGAGGGGTGAGTGTGAGGGCTGGGGGGGAAAAAGAACAGATACCTTTTTTTCTTAAACAAATCCATCATGAAAGAAAATGAGACAAGATTATAAATAGGCCGAGTTATAGCGCACCATGGGATTTTTAATCTGGCTACCTGTGGTTTTTGCAGTTAAAGCCCTATTCAGCAGTGGGAAGGGAGGGGGGAAAGCGGAAAAAGAAAAAAAGAAGAAAAAGAAAAACGAAATCACGTTTATGTGCCAGTTTCGCAAATGCTCCCCCAGCGAGCACCACCAACAATGCTGGCAAACAGGAAACACTCATTATCAGCAATTTCTAATAAGCGGACGCCTTTCAAGCGTTATTGATCGTTACCTGGCCGTCTCGTTTCCTGCTCTCTTGAGTTTGACTCTGGTGCTCTGCCATGGCAGCGCGAAGCTGTTTCTCCAGTTTCTCGATCTCCCGTTGATGGTCTCGGACCAGGCAGTCCTGCACTGCGTTGTGCTGCTGGAATAGGTGCGTCTTCTCCTGTTCATGCTCCAGCTTCAGCTCCACTATCTGATTGGACAGGGAGGAGTACAGTTCATCAATAGAACATCCTTGTCGTCATGACAACTCGTCTACAGCTTAATTTCCCCCTTAATTTCATCAAGTTGGCAATTTTATTTTTACGTCACTATTACCTCACCTCTTAAAAAGCCACCGTTAGCGTGACAGAATTCCTCCAGACAATCCCAACAATGGAGACAACCGAGCAAATCCAGCGCATCCCTACCCAATTTGTTGGTACAAATGTCGGAAGCGCACAAAAAAATAATATAAAAAAAAAAAAGGGAGGCATTGTCGCATTGTGTGGCGGGTGCCCCCGTATCCCGCTGCTGCTCCTCAGCAGGGCTGAGGATCCTAAATGGTTAATAGGCAGCCTGCTCGCCCCTTCGCTTAAGTATACACACACACAACCCCCCACCCCAGCAATTAAAGCTTTGCAAGATTTCTTTATGATTTCCAAAGCGAACGCTCTTCCTGCGATATTCCTCAACGCTGGCGCATAGAGTTGTCTTTTTTTTTTTTTTTTCCCCTTAAAAAAAAAAAAAAAAAAAAAGGCAAGAAAATTATAAAAAAACAAAGCTCTATTATCCCGTTGTCAGCTACGCTATCCCAACATAAACAGATGTATGTGTTCCAGAAGGGCACCTGCTGTGCCGCAAGCTTGCACCATGATTTCATAAGAAGCCCTCTATTCTCAGGAGCCGTTCCCAGTCCGCACCACACTGGATGCTGTGACCTTGGCCACTCTTAGCCTCTCCCCGCTTGCCTGAATGGCAGCCCGAGACCAAGGGCCTGGTTGCCGCAGCTTTGATATTAATCCTCCCGCCTGCGCACAAAGGCACCCTACCTGGCCTGCACACTGGAGCGGCCAGGCCGCCTTTGAAGCAGGTGATGAATAGGGACGGCAGGAAGCCGCTTCCCCACTGAACTCCGGGCCACACAGCTGCTAAGAACAGTCACTTGGATTTTTCTTCAGTTTTGGTGGATTTCGGAGAAGGAGGAGGGGGGGGAAGTAAGAAAAATAACAAAAAAAAAAAAAAGAAGAGAAATCTCTTATCGTGAACATGGTGGGGTATTTTCAGCATGAGAAAGGAAAAAAAGAGCGGACGGGAGGAGCCGCTGTGTGAGCGCCGAGAGCGCCCGGCACCTTATCTTAAAGCTGTAGCATTCAATTCTGGGATGATATCAGCTGTTTGCCCGGCTTCCGCGGGCAAAATTTGAAGCTAAGTTAAAATAAATTTTTTTAAAAGGGGCATTTTCTCAAACTGCAGATCAGCGTATCGCAAGTTTAAAAGTGAAATATGCCATCCGTGCTGCGGTTGGGAGCATCCTTCTGCAAACGGAGTGAGGAGAACAGATGCAATATTGCACGGTTTAACGTATCTACATTATTTAATAACACTAAAGAGCTCATTAAAGAGATGCCTGAAGTCCCTGCAGGGGTTAACCCCTCACATATTCCATGCTGGGCCTGGGATCCTCACACAAAGTTCTTTACGCCAGGTTTTTGCCCAAGGTTTCTGTACAAAACTGGTTTCTCCCGGATGATCGCGGTGTCCATCCCGTGCCTAAGAGAGAGAGCTGTTGCTCCCTAAAATAACTGTAGAGCGTTTGCCTGATTTAGGAGAAAAAATGTTTAGTGCTTCATCATAAATCAGACCTGATGGAAAAGAAACCGTGTCAACAGGAGAGACCTTTTCCTTCAAACATTTTGTTGTCTCAATTACTGCGTTTTCAGCTGGTTGTGCCATGTAGGTCTGGGGTAAGGCAGGTTGCTGGGGGGAGCTTCAATTACTGAGGCTGTCACTTTTTTAACAGAAGACAGGGCAGCAGGCAGGGAATGGGACCCAGAGGGAGCAGGACAGATCCTGCGTCTCCAACCAGTTGCACGTTTACCACACCAACCAAAGTAAATAGTTTTGTTTAGTAATCTCTTCACTTAAAGCATTTATAGACACAAAGTTTTTCAGTTTAAGAGGTGGAACAAGCAAAAGGTTCTTCAGAAGGAGGAGTGTCCCCCAGCTGCTACGTGGGAAGAGGAGGTGTTTTATAAAAGGCAAATTCGTTGAAGAAAAATAAAAAAACCCTCTTCATTTAAAGCCACGTATTCTCCACGATGATTTTGGTTTGATACTTTAAGATGTTTCTGGCAGGGATTAGAAGTGGAGAAAGAGGAGAGAAGAGAAAGGATGAGGACCAGAGTATTTTCATCCCTCAAAGACCTCCAAACCCATCTTCCCTAATGAATATTAGCAGGTATTTCACATTCCCAACCAACAAAACAAATAACACGAAGTGACTGAGCAGCCATTCCCTGCACTGGTGAGCACTCCCTGAAGCTCCTGCACTCCTCAGAACCGCTGCCAAGCACTACAGCTTCTCTTCCACTCCTCTCTCTCATTCTTGTATTGTTATTGGGTTGTTTTTTTAAAGGAAAAAAAAAACTAATGTATACCAAAAATTAGAAAGAGAAAATCCATGCTGCTTTTCAGTAACAACAGGACTTCTTCATCACAGGAAACTGCATGAAAACTGTATTAATTCTTCATAAACCAGACGGATTCTGTCTCCTCTTTGAGGCAGAGAGCGCCTTTATGAATGATATAACAAAAACCACCTCCTTCAAAAATTCTGTCGTGTTGCGATCTTGCTGCATCCACCCCTCGATGCTGAGCACTTCATCAGATCACATTCAAGTGTCTGCTCCAATCCAGCATTTCAGTGTCCAGAGGACAGGCCCTGGTAGGTGCTATACATTTCAGCCAGACAAGCAACACGACATCCACAATGGGCATTAGGGGCGACGCTGAAAAGAAACATTCATTAAATAATCGTGTGTGCCCTATTACCATAATCACACGGCACTCATTGTGCCTTGGATGTTTCCTCATCTTGTCCTCCCAAAGATGAAAATCTCTTATTCCCTTCCCTGCGCATCTGTTCCTGTCTCCAGCCACGGCCTGGACACAAAACCAAGCAGGAATGTCTGGCTGACCTGACAGAGCCTTTCTTACCACTGCTGTTATCAAGTAACACAAATATTTGAAAATTATGATCTCTTCTTTGCTGAATTGTTCATTTTTAAATTCTTTCCACACAGTGTGATAGAACAATGTTCAAGGCAACAGCCAACAGGTAATTTACAAAGTCATCATCAGAATTACACTATTTACTTTAAATTTAGCTTTTAATTACACTATTTCTTTTAAATTTAGCTTCTAACCAAAATTTAAATTTCCTTACTCTTGCAGGAAAGAATTTTAAGAAGAAAACAAAATTCTTAACGAAGAGCTAAGAAAGATTAATGCAAGGACTGTGACAGTCTCTTGTTATTCACTCACACACACAAAAGGTGCCAAACAAATCTGGCAGTGTGGTTCATGCCCAGGACAGTGACAATGCAGCTGATGAACACAGGCAGATGGAACTGCACTCACATAGGGAGGTGCTTTAGGACAACTTGCTAAAACAAGAGACAGTCTAATACAGACCCAAGGTGAAATCCCGCTGCTGTTAGCACGCCTGAAGAACCAAGATCAACAACAAACAGCCCGCTGATTGAAGGAGATATTTTCAGAAGCCAAAGACTTGTAATATAATCAACGCCAGCAAATACCTTTTGAAAGTCCCTAATTTAGACAAGACCTTCTATTACCCAGTTTTTGCTTTTACATCACATGCTAAGTTTAGGCTTTTCAATTTTAGAACAATTTCAACTTGTTCTCAAGAACAAGCATGCCTTTGAAATTCTTTTTAGAGTCCCCAAAGGAAGGAAAGGAAATTAGTTAGCTCACTACCTCTTTGAAAAATGTAACTGCTACAATAAATATTTTACACCAAAGTATGAAAATTCATGTAAATTTATGTCTGCAATTCCAGAAATATTTTAAGTAACACCTATATAAAATACGGTTTTGCAAGGCAGGATGATTTTATAAGCACTGTTCTGGCATGACTGAACTGAGGGCTGGAGAAGCCACCAATGCATCGCGTGTGTCATGGCAAAGAACTGAGCTAAACTCACTCTGCAGCACACCTACAGCACGTCTGTTTTCAGTATTTCTATCCTAAAAGCATTTAAGTATTTGTAAATCAGGTGTTTTCATGCTTATCCTGCTGAAAACCAGCCCCAGCCTCTGCCCAGGCAGGACACAGCACATGATCTGTCCCCAAATAACAACTCCAGCAAAATGGAGTGTTTTCTGTCTCCTAAGCCTATAAATAAATGTGCATGTTCCGTGAGGATATGGGGATTACCCATCTCTACAAATACTGCTGCTAAAAGTAATCTGATCTAGCAGGCTGGAGGAGTGAGTATTAATCATGTTGGAGTCTGCTTTAGCATAACTTTGGCCAGAAAAGGAGGCTCTTCACTGCAAGGCAAGGGAGAAAACCAGAACCCCGTTTACCAGAACTCCTTTGCAGCAGGTAAATTAAATAGATTTTAATTTACACTTTTTTCGAGAGAGATTTTTCTGTAAGTTGAAACACGAAGGTCTCCCAAGATATAAGGGCTGTAATGAGCCAAGGGCAAAAAGGGACAGAGAAAAATACATCTGTGCAGAACCACACATTATCACTGAAGCAGCAAGTACACGTGGGGTAATGTACATGACTTTATATTTCATTGCAGGCTGCAATAATTTAATTGGCATGACTGTGTTTTCCATAATACTTACACCTTTTCACCAACCACTAATAATTCTATTTCAACTGTAAACTAAGAATTGCAAGAAATTCTCTAAAAGAAACAAGCTGGTCTTTAGCCAAACTGCAGTTTGATTTATCCTCCCCTAAAACAATGCACCTGAATGGTCTCGCTCTCACCATATAAAATTATATTCCTGATCTGTACATTTTTACTTATAAAGGCTTTTCAGAATTTTAATATTTTAAAGTATGGGCAGCACAAACCCCACCTCAATCCTTCCATCTTCCCAATCTTCCTGGCATGAGTAAACTTGTTTTTAAATCACAGAACCACAGAATTGTTTGGGTTGGAAGGGACCTTTAAAGCTCATCCAGTTCCACCCCCTGCCATGGGTGGGGACGCCTTCCACTATCCCAGAGTGCTCCAAGCCCTGTCCAACCTGGCCTTGAACACTTCCAGGGATGGGGAGTCCACAATGTCTCTGGGCTACCTGTGCCAAGGCCTCAGCATTCTTATGGTAAAGAATTTCTTCCTAATATCTAATCCAAACGTGCCCTCCTTCAGCTTAAGGCTGCTCCTCCTTGTCCTATCACTACCTGCCCTTGCAAAAAATCCCTCTCCAGCCTTGTTATAACAATATATTGGAAATGCAGTTGCATCCCTGTAATTAAATCCCACTTGGTCCCACAACGAACATCAGGAGGTCCCTCCCCTCCCCAGCCCACCCGCACCACTAAACCCATCACAGGCTGCAAACAGAAATATTTCTTTCCAGCTAATGGGCCTTGAGTCCCTGCAAATGCCTGTCTGCAGCAGGCCCTGGTGCAGAATTTACTGTACACAGCCTTTGTTTAGGATTCAGAGTTTATCCAAGGACCTTCTTTGAACACAGCACTGCCTTCCCAGCCGCTCGCCTGACTCGCTGTTTACCGCAGGCACCCGCTTGTGTTCCTGGAATCGCCTCCCTCTCCCTCCTCCCCTCAAAGTGGATTCTGTTGACTACACAGGGAGCTCAGGCTTTTAACTCTGAATCACACATGAGTTAGATGCCTGAAGGAGACCGTGCAAATACCCATCTGTCTGGTTAACAATTCTGTAAACAGCAATGATACCATGAGAAGATTTCCACCCACTCTTCACTTGGAGGTTAAATTCATCTCCTTTTCCCATTTGTGAGTTTTAGCTCTAAAGTAAAAAGTTGATGTTGATTGAGGAAACTATTCCTCAGATATTCTGCACAAATGGTATTCATCTGTGTGTTAGGAGGGTTCAAAGGAAACGTTTATGCATCCAAGATTAATTTATTAAATGAAATTTATGCAGCTTGTTGCTGATGACATGAAAACTTTAGAGCTTCTACTAATGTGCTCATTTGGCCTCCTTGCAAGAACAGACTGTGTTTCAATTATCTTAGAGTACAGACAAAGAGGAGAGGAACAAAGCTTTTCACAAAGACTCTCTCCTCATAACTAAACCAGCATACTAAAAATAGGTAGTGGATCTCTGAAAATAAATGGCCAGGTTAATGTACAGCTAAGAAAGGCTCGGGATGTTGGTCTGTCTGAGGAATAGCAGATTTCAAGGAGGTCTGTGCAAGTGTTTCCTTCACTTGAGTGGGTAACAGATTGGTAAAAGAGAAGCTAGAGAAAAACAGAAAAGCAAGAATAAGGCCAGAAGGAAAGGTGGGATGGAACTGCAGTGGCAGGAACTCTTAAAGGAGCACAGGTACAGGGACAAAGCGAGCTGGAGGTGGAGCCTGTTATCTCTATCAGTGTTAATTACAAAATTAATGCTTTGCCTGAGAGAACCTCACTCTTTTCTTTAAATTAACCTCACTAGAAAGCTATAAAAGACAAAAAGATCTACAGAATATTCTTCCTCTCCTCTCAATAACACTTTCCTCTGCTCCAGCACGTTGCTAAAATAAGAACAGTTTCCCAACACCACCTCAGATATTGTCCTTGCTGCTAGCAGGTAACATTACAAACATACTTTCTTCACTTTTAACCACCTATTTTGCACTTCTTTACCTCCCTTTCTTTATTATAAAAGGCATATTTAAGCTCAACCACACCTTTGTCTTGCTCCCAACTTAAAGGCATTGTCTACTGACTTGTCTTTAGCAGGATTTCAAAGTGATTTCATTAAATACCCAGGAAAATATTTCTGAAGGTGTCTCTTTCTTTCCTATTTGGATAAATAGGACAAGATGACAACTCTAATTTCTTCATAACTTTTACAGAAGTCAGAACCCAACAATAAATGTCACAAGAAAGGATTTCCTGAGATGCAGGGAGATTCTTCAGCTATCATGTAACAACTTTCCACTTTCCTATGGAAGCATGGATAATTATTTTTAAAGGGAATAAACACCGTTAAAGATGAACCAAACCAAAAGGATTATTTATATATTTAGGTTGGCATCTAAGCTCAGAGAGTATGGCCATAACTCATCAAGTAATGCCATCCTGTTCTCACAATAGCTCATCAACTGTTTCATTGTGTGTTCTCTCCCTGCTAGGAAAATAAAATTACCTAGGCTTTGGCTTTCTTACTAATCTTGCATCTCATTTATTTCATATTCACTCAGTCACTTCATCAACTGTTTACAGCAGAAAATGGGTGTAACAGTGATCACAGTGATTATTAATGGTTTGGGGTTTTTTTTCAAGGACAAGCTAACAGCATTTAAGCATTAGGATCACATTAAGTTCACTGAAAGTGTTCCGTTCTTGACAATTTATTAAAGTCTGCTTGAAACAAAGGTGTGCATGTACTTGGGTGTGCTGGGAAATGTCCTTGCATGAAGCCCTGTCCCATCTCTGCCATGGAACCACCACTCCCCACGAGAAATGTGCTCTCAGAAAGTGCTCAACTGACATGGATATGGCAAAAAAATCCAGCAAATCCCTTAACTTTTCTGTCAAATTTGACTAAAATCCATTACTGAAAAGCCTGGGCACATGCTCTTTCAAACATTTGGGCTCGTACAAGATGAACTCATCAGAAACACTTCCCAGGTATTTTGAGCTAAACTGAGGATGTAATTAGAAAGTAGAGGGAAAAAATGAAAAAAAGAAAAAAAGGGAGGGGGTGCAAAAAACCAAACAACCTTTCTTCCTGTGCTGACAGTGCCATAAAGCCCAACTATAGATACTGCAACCATTTCAAAGGCAGGAAAGGCTGAGGCCTTCACTGTGCTGTCCACTGGCTTTGAAGTGCCGAAAGCAGCTGCTCCCAGCAGATAGGAACTGTGGTGCTGCTGGAGTTATTTTTTTTCTTCAAAATACACTTTCAAATCTAACAGCTGCAAGTAGAACAAAGTTGAGCTAAAGTATATTTAAAGAAGAAAAAAAAAGCCACCAGTTTCTCTCTAAGAGTGTTCTCAGTGGATACTTCAAAAGCAAGTGGCACTGAATCAGATGAAGCTGGAACCAGGAGGGACACATGACAGCTGAAACCAAACACTGCAAGATCCAAAAGTTCCTTTTTGATTTTTTAATGGATTTGAGTGCATTTGAAAAGTTGACAAAATATTAACTGCAATGGTTTTATCCAAATTCTTTCTGCAGCACAAGACAAAGATGAATGAATATGAATGTATCAGGTTATTTGTTGTTATAAATATCAATATGTAACATTTCAGTAGGTCTAAGCTGCACGCAGAGCAATCTTTTAGCCCCACAACCACCAGTCCATGTTCACACCAGTAATTGTTTTGAAATCAATATTCAAGGAGAGTGCTGTGACATCAACCATTCAGATAAAGGAGAGAAGTGAAACCACAGCTCCAAGTGCCTACACTTCCAAAATGTTTCTCAGATTCGAGAACTGGATAACACATCAGCTAATTTGGCTCCTCATCACCAATCTGATTAAAATTATGGGCAACTGAATTGTTCAGGGTGCCCTCCCACTCACCATGACAGCCAACAAAAAACAGATCTGTAGGGCAACTTCCCTTCCCTTTGTGTCTAAATTCCATTTGACAATAAAATTCAGACACTTGAGGCAGAACATCTCAAAGCAATCACTACATTTCTCAGGTAGCTAAAATCTCCAGGTTTTTGGTTGGGTGTCTATTTCCAACTGGAAGTCTGCCAGAGCCCTGTCAAAAGCCCACTTCTAATTCACTGCTCTATTTAAACAGTTTAAATCAGGGTGTTCCTCGCCAAGTAACAACCAAAGAAATATGCAGTAAAACAAGGCAAGGAAAAGTCTGCTTTAAAAATGGCTTAGAAGCTCTGAAGCATAAATAGAGAGCAGTGCAGAGAAACAGAAGTTGGAAGAACTGAAAGGAAATTTTAAGATTGGAAGAACTGAGCTCATCCTGCTCCGTGGTGGGGCTGGAGGGGCTTTGTGCTGCAGAAAGGGCCTTCCAAAAGAACACTGCTCCCACTGATAGCCCACTGCAATCTGCAGGAAGGGGCATGCATTCTTTATGCTCACCAACCTTCAAAGAACATTCCAGATGAAGTACAAAGAGAAGTAAATTTTTTAAAAGGGCATAAACAGGATTCCACCAAAAATTCTTCTGAGGCTGTCATTGTTTAGCTGTTTAGGGCTGAAACCCTTGGGTTCCAGTGATGTTTCCTAAAGCTTAGCTGTTCTTCCTCACAGTAAAAGCAGTTATCCTAAATAAAATAAATGGGAAGCAGTAAATATCTCAGTGAAAAATGCTTTCACTGATGTTTACCACAATATTAACATTGTTACAGAATAGAGTCACCAAAATTTTTTAACTCTCATACTAATTTCTTGCTTTGTGAGTTTTCTAGACATGGTCTCCAGAAGGTCTGAATATAAGAAGACACATAAAACCAAACCATGACATTATGGACATTATCATTTGCTTTTAGTGTGCAAAGTCAGCTAAGTACTTGGCAGAAAATTTTATCTATGGCTTGGTGGATCTCACCATGATTAGCAAAAAGAAAATTACCATTTGTAGGTAGGAAGAGGAATGTTGTAACTCCTGATACACTGCAGATTAGCATTTATCTCTACAGATCATGCTCCTAAACGTGGGAACAAAATCTTTGAATAAGTGCTTACTTTGGACTTTAAAGATGCACTACAAATTATGAGAACTGTAAAGAAAAAAGTGAGCCAAGTATATCACTAAAATGATGTGAAAATATGATTAAATAAAAAATTCCAGCTTAAGGCAGATGCCCAACTGACCCAGACACTTCCCATCGCCCTCCTTTCAGCATGTCCTTGACACACCAAACTTCCTCACCTTTCCTGCACAAATCCCCAGTATCTCTGCCTATTCCTGAATCACTAAATACAGGAATCATCACAAATAACATCACCCAGTTAAGCTGAACACCTGTGAGATGTCTCTCACCCTCCCAGAGGCCATCACATCACCTCTGTCAGGTGGCAACACAAGTGGTGACATTGACAGTTTCAAGTAAGGACAGGGAAAATGCTTTGATCTGACCCAACAAAATCCCTTCTATTCCAAGAGCCACACACAAAACACACCATTGTTCCTCCCCAGCACAGACCAGGGTGTCTCTCAACACCTAACAAAGTGATCTTGTTCCTTAATTCCCTGAAAAAGCCCCTTCCAGATGGACCAGAGCAGGCCTGGCTCCAAAGCCAACCACAGCGTTTCATCCTCTCATGGCACAGAAGATAAACAGAAAGGAAACCACATTTCCCTGGTGGAAAAGCAAGCTTACATCCACACAAGAACAGTGATAAGAGAGAACTTCTATGGATTAACCACCTCATTCCTACAAAGTACTAAAAAAAAGGCCCTTTCAATCCTTCAGCAGGTGTTACCAACCAAGGCCACTTTGGTTTCATGACCAAGCACCACCTCACACCAGTCTCTGGTGGTGCAGCTCCTCAGCTCCCAAGTCTGTATCACACAATAATTTCTCTGCTTCTACTTTTTCCCCCTTTACACTTCACAGCACTGCTGAACAAAACTTTCTTGTCTCCACCCAAATGTTCCCTGAATTATTTCCCAACCCTGAAACTACTTTACAAAGAAGAAAATCAGGATCAGTGGGCCAAAACAAGCATTGGTACGAACACTCCCCGTGTCAAAAATGATAAAAAGAATAAACTGCTGTTTCTTGACAAGAAGGAAAACAGATAATGCATTAAATAATTTAACCTGGTGATTATGAAAATAGGTGTTGCCACCTGTAAGCCTGGGAAACAATTTGAAAGAGTCGGAGGTACAAAGGATTGTGAAGAGGAAACAAAAAGTATTTTCTGTGTAGGTTCTTCCCCCTCCATCCCCATCACAAACTCTGCATATCTATAAATCGTGGTTTTATAGGAAGGACAGCAGCACACAGTGACCCACAGCTGCAGAAAGGGGTGTCCCTCCTCCCCTCCACCTGGAGGAGCAAAGCAACTGACCTGCTGTTCGTATCTTTTCTTGATCTCATCCAACTGCCAGGAGAATTCTTGGGCTTGCTTTTCCCGGAGCAATTTTGATCTCCTTAGATCTGCTTCAACCTCTGCCATCTACATGGGAAAAGAAAGGGAATATTTAATTTTTGTTTTAAAAAAAGGCATAGCTTGAAATGTTCTGACATCTCTACAGTTGTTTGTAAACCATCAAAGAGGCGAATATCACTTGTTGAGAATGATAACAACACCATTTGGATGTGGCGAAAATGAATATTCAGTCACTAGAGGATTATTAGTTACTCAAGGACATAGTGATCACTGTTATGCCACTCCCTAATTACAAAGGATTGGCTCAGTTTTTCACTCAACAGTGGTGAATATCCCATCGAAATTAAGCGAATATTTTCTCTAGACATATTTAAGACTCAAATATATTTCAGTTAAAAACACACTGCCTGTGGAAATTCAAGGGAAATCATGTGCGAGTCAGAGCATAAACTACACATTTAAAGCAAGTTTACATTAAATCAGAAAATAACTTAAAATAACTTAAAAGAGAATTATTTGGCTGCAAGTTAAGTCCTCTGAAGATAGTCATCGCCTATGAATAATGAGTCCCACAGATTCCAGCACGCAGCATCAAGGAAGCAATTTCACAACTCAATTAACAAAGGCTTTTGTATCAAAAGCACAACTGTTAGCTGTACATCAGGCATGTTTCCAAGGGAATATATATAATATATATATATGTGTAACTCTGCTGCAGTGCACACTCATCAATGACGTTTAGATCTAGATCTCAATACAAGCAGTGAATAAACTGTGCCCCTAAAAAGAGAAAAGAGGTGGAGGGTTCTGGAGGACCAGCGCTGCCACAAGCCCATCTGCTACACAAAAAGAAGAAACCCATGAATTCCTGAACCACAAGCCAAAATCCTGCTTGGCCTAAGGGAGTGCTCAGTGTTCAACAGATGTCTGTGCCAACTGGCCTGGACATCACTCCCCAGCCAGGAAGGAGGAGAAAAGGCAGCACTCGGAGTGGGAAAAGCATTTTATTGCAGAGTACTCCAGCAAGAAAGGAAGGGATTGGAGCAGGAGCAGTTGGCCAAATAGAAAGTGGAAAAAGAGAATAGTGAGAAAGCAGCTCCTGAACCTCCCTGCTACTATCTGCCATTAAGAAAAGGGACTGCAATCAAAGTTCTATGAATAATTTTCTTCCGGCTCCAAACTTACTCAAATTGCACGGCCATGGCCATATTTTACTCAGGTCAATAAAACCCAGAAAAATAAGAGATTTTGTTACTGCACTAAAGGAGTTTTTTTAAGAGAATGAAAACGTTCTAAAAAGTGAAATAGTAAAAACATATGCAAAGATGCTTTAAATCTACTGGCTTCTGCAGTTTACATGTTAGGTCACACTCATCTACTTCCAACAACTGCAACAAAGGCTCTTGATCATTATTTGCCAAACCCAGGAAGCCCCAGATCTAAAGTACCATGACATAGCCTATGTATTATTTCTCTTTTTTTTAGTTACTACTGGAAAAAATGCAGCTCTTGCAGCTAAACACGTGCCACCCACCCACCAGTGGACATCAGGTGACTCTTAATAATCACAAGCACGACAAAATAGGAAGCAGATGGCAAAAAAAAAAGATATAATCATAGAGCCAAACTAATGAATCAAATATTGATTGCAACAACTGAAAATGACCCCATCCTACTCATCTCCATAACTAACTTTATCTCACACCAAAAATGGGTAGAAAGCCCAGTATTTCTGATTTAGATAAAAGGACAGCGTTGCTATGGCTACTGCAGTTGTTGTTTTGTAAGTAATACATCCCACCTCACCACAAAACACACAATTTTCCAGTATGCTCCAATGTACTGGGGGATTTATCCAAGAGCATCTGGAAGCAAAAGAATGAGAAAAGCCAAAGCTATGAAGAGAAAGGTTCAGCAGTGTTCCTTTGACGTATTTCCTTGGACCTTGGTTCCTGTAGAATAGAACCATTCAATTGTACAATATCATTTAGTATTTCTAGATTTTAGCACCCAAGTAGAGACAGAGTACAGCAAAATTTATTTTCAAAATTTCCCAGAATGCAGCACTATTCTGAAAGAAATTTATTGTCATTTTAAAATTACAGTTGACTCTGTTTTCCTAATTCTTATGCACTTTCTTATGTTTTGGGCTGGTTTTCCTCGCTGAAGGTTTTTTATGTCAATGAAACTATTATGAGCCTTTCTAGAAATAGACAACATTCCTTTTGGAGCAGAGCTAGGATATTATTTTAAGTCATCATGAAGAAATTGCAGGAGGGTCACACAGTGTAAAAAATGTCAGATTAAAACTGTAGGATTTGTTGCATTGCTCTCGTGGGTCTGGTTTACTGAAAACATCTTACTCTTATAGTTTATTCTTGCTTTTTTTAAAATTTCCAAATTCTTTTATTCACTGTCTGCATGGGTCTTTAAAATATCAGCAGTGAAGATTTTCAAAAAACTTTGAGAAAAACAAAAAGGGAATTTCTTCAATCCTAAGGCAGCAACCTCAGCCACCCATTCCAGCCCCAGCCTGCAGCACCCTCCTGTCAGCAGCGAGGTTTGGTCACGGTAGGTGAGGTTGGAACTTGTAATCCAGAATTACAAGCTGGAGTTCTGTCTGGAGAGCTCAACCACACGAGGGAGTTATGGAAATATCCCTTCTCTCTCCTTCTTTTTGATCACCTGTTGCTTGCTCCTCATTTCACTCCTTGGGCTGCTTTTGTAAAGTCCCAGGAGAATGGTTTAACTACTGTTTGCTTCCTAGAAAATTCAAGCTACTAAAATCTCTGATTTTCAAGGACAGAAAAATGGATTTTTCCATCCTCTGCACATGACTGCCAGCAGCCACCACAGCTCTGCCCCTGTTTGGGCTCAAACTGATTACAGGAGCTCATTAATGGAAGACAGAGTCGCTCGGAAAAGAGTAGGAAGAGACACACATTTAAGTGGAAAATGACAAGCGTTGTTCCACAGGGTGTATAAACTAACACTTTATACTCTCACTCCTGAAAAATCCCTAATCAGTATCATAACTGCAGATATCTTTATAACAATGACAATTCTGGCTTTGTCAGAAAGATGAAACACCCGCCACCATCCCTTTCTGACTTGCTGCAAAGACACTACATTGTGAAAGATTTTGATGTAGCACTCTCAAGTGGAGCATGTTTCTGGCATTATAAGATCAGAATCCGCTATCCCACTGCGCCAGAGTTTCAGAAAGGCTGGCATTGTGACCTCCTCACCCGCTGTTTCATTTCAGCAGAGTCTTTCTCTGAGTTCAGCTCCACCTGCCGCTTAAACTCCTCCAGGGCAGCGCCTGCCTGCTGGGCCTGCAGCCTCTGTACCTCCGTCACCCGCCTCAGCTGCTCCTCCTTCTCCCTAGAAAGTCACAGAAAATTTTCAGAGTTCAAGTATCAAATAAAAGAACAAGTGTGCTGGTGTAAAAGAGAGGCCTTTAACCCGATCAGTTTAAAATAGTATTCAGATTTCAATTTCCTGTCCCAGCTTCTGCCCAACTTCCCTTTGCAGGGCTTTGAAGGCGGCGATGGAAGGCCGGAGGTATTTTCGCTTTCTCCGATTGAATTTCGCACGCCCAAACAGGGCGTGCACAGCTCACAACAAAACCTCCACCTTCAAAGTCTGTGTTCCCTTCAATGGCTCACTACCCACTGTAGAACCCCCTTTATTAAGCTCATCTTTAAATGAGATCTAATTAGTAAATTTAATAATAACAACAATAAATAACAATAAATTAGATTTCATTAAATTAGATTTAACACCCCCAATACTTAAACAAACTCTTTTTAGCATGATTGCCTTTTGAGATTATTAAAAAAAAGCAAACAAAAAAATTATCCCAGTGCCATCTTTGCTCAGACAAGGTGCAGGATTATTCCTTGCTTGTCATATATCAAAATGCAAAGCAGGGTAATGCATGACACGTGGTTCCTTCTTAATCTATTAGAAACCCCAAATGCTGTGACATCTATTCAGCCTTTACAGTAATGACAGATGGTAAATCTCTGTGCAAAGATATTTTATATGAACAGCCTACACTACTTGACATATTAAACCCGATACACCTATACAAACCAGGTTGGGAGTCTTCAGACTTGATGGTATATCAATAGTAATGTTTCTATAATATTTTATGTACATGCACATAAATACAGACACATGAAGAGACAGAAACATTCCCCATATTGACACAACACAGTTAAAAATTCGGGTAACTTATAAATATTTCAGAAATTGAGACGTGATTCCTCAAATATTACTAACTTTTATTAACTTGTTGCAGATTCTGTTATTAACTTAGCATTATTAACGTTGTGTGACAGGTTTCTACTCCCACAGGTCAGCGGAGTTGCCCGACTTTGTGTTAAGACACTGGAGAACACGACGGTGGCATCGAGGGACAAAGCTGGCTCCACCCATGGCTTGTAACAGAAGACACATTCAAACAGACCTGGGGCTGACATTTTCATTTTCCAGGCAGAGGAAGTACCTCACGATAAATTTCCCATTTTGACAGAAATTATTTCCATATAAAACAAAGAATCTGACACATAAGAGACGGAAAAGCCCAGCTAATTCATCTCGTCTGTCACCTTGCCAGCACTGGAGGAGCTGCTGCAGTGCTGAGCGAGCCTTTCAGAGAGGTCAGGAAGCTGCCAAGCCCAAAGTTACAGTATTCACATCCTCTTCTGTGGTTTTCAGACCAGACTTTGACAATGGGACAAAGAACGTAATCCTACATCTTCACAAAGCGGCTGTTTGCAGTGGAGGAGAGCAGGGTAATTCCATTAGCAAAGAGATCAAAGAAATGCCACAAGCCCTGAGTCAGTATATTGCTGTTTACTTTTAGAGGGTTTTTTCATGCATTTTTTTTTTAAAAAATAGATTTTATTTCGGTGCCTCACTCACAGCTGACGGAATAATTGAGAATAGGGAGACAGCTCCTTTCCTTACTGAAAAAGGAAAATACCTTTCTTACCCAGCAGAAACTGGAGGAAAACAAAACAAAATCCTGTATCACGGTTTTGATGATGATTGTTTTGGGGTTTTGGATTTGTGTTCTTAGAAGACCTGTGCAAATTATCTTCAAATTTGCTAGAGGGAATCTATCACCCCTCCAGATATGCTTTATTTCTACAGCCTCATTGACTCCATTTCCTACACTACTTTGGAAGGGGAAGTGCATCTGTGTTAATCTCAGCTACCACGCTCCCCACTCATTTATGAGACAATAAAAATTACAGAGCAAAAAAACATCGCTACCAAAATCAACATTCCTTCCCCCATCTAACCTCAAACGGCAAGTACAAAACTCCACCATTCCTGAGAACGGGCACACCAGGGACACCTCCAGAGCTCAAAGTGATAGAGACTGTCTGATGGGTCAGTTATCCATCAGCTCCTGCTGCTTGGCTCAGTTATCCCCCAAATCCCACGTTCCAGGGAGCTGCTGAATAGAGGTATTCTGAATTTTACAGCTGTTTGACACCGAATTACAGGGAGCACATCACTCCCCTCTCCCACAACAAAATCTGCCTCAGAAAGAAGAATACGTAAGAGCTCTGTCCACATTTGTTACCTTGGAGAGACCATGGAGAGGGGAAAACCTCCACTTCTCCCCCCCAGAGATCCGTAATTCAGCAATGGGCACTGGCTAACAAATCTCTCTCCCTGCAAAACACATCTAATAATTCCACTCCACACTGGAAACAAAACCAAAAATCGAAGCTTGTTCAAACACATCCACCCTGCCAAGTGTCACAAGACACTGGGACAACAGCTTTGGTCCAGCCAGATGGAAACACAGCAAATCTAAATAAAAAAGGACAAGATATCGGTCCTCGTGTTGTAGCAAGGCTCCAAATTAATGCATCTTCTTCCTTAGGAAGATATTTTTATTTTGAAATATTATGATGTAAACTTCTAGGAATGTGGTTTTATGCACCTTCGTTTCTTTCAAGGACTTAATCCCATGAATAAATGCAACATCTCATTATAAGCAGGAAAAAAACTTCATTTTTAAGGATGTGGGAGCCAGCACTCTCTATTTTTCGTGCAGTTCAGATTTGTACAGAAGCTTAGAAAACCTGTACAACAATGGCTCTCGCTTCACAAATATAAGAAAAGCTCCACTTTTTTTCCCAAGACACCGAGCAATGTGCCTTGCATGAAGCACTAAAATATTCACTTTGAAGATTATTTTTTTCAGTTGGACTAGTTGTGGGGCCCAATACAATACAATTACATGACTTAAATCCCCTAAAGCTGAGCCGGCTTGAATATAAAAACAGGGTGAATTTACTCTTTGCCCCCAATTTAAAAAGCAGCAAATTCCTTTTGTTTCAGTGTATAAAGGACATGGCAACGGAATTAGGAATCTTCCACGGCAGAAACCATCTCAGGGAAAGTTGACTGTGAAGTCCAGAATTTCAATTTCAGAAATCAGCACCCCGAAGTGCACTGATAAATAGGAAATACAAACATCTTACATGCTTCCTCTTCATGCTTAATCATAAATATTTGTCTTGCTTTGTAAAATGGCTTCCAAGAGGTAACAACAAACACAGTGAGACTTCACAGCACTGCGAGTGATGTTAATGAAACGGGGGGATGCAAAGGTTAACAGGAGGGGTTAATTAAACTTGGGATGTCCCAGCAAATGTTGGATGAACCAACACGTTCCTGTAGGGTTCCCAGCATTCCCTGAACAACAGCAAGGGCTCACCAGCAGCACAAGGAGCAGGAGATGCACCTGGCTGGGTCTCAGCCTCGTCACCAAATTAAAACCCTTTAGACAAGAAGTGCCAGCACACACTGAACACAGCATGGACCTCCACGGCCACACAGAGCTTCACAGCCCAGGAGCAGATCCCCACCCAAGCTCCCTGTGTGTAGTTTTGTTTCAGTGACATGGAAAATAGTAACAGACTGTGAAACTCCTCACGTTTTCTTATAAACTTATACCAGCTTTAATTCACAAATAGGCAAATTCTTCTCCAGGTTTTCAAAACCTGCTGGCAGCACAGCCCATTGAATCCCAACTGTACTGGAGAACAGCAGAGCAAGGAATTTCTACAGGGATATATTTTGCCACTGAATAAGCTTCTGAAACTTAAATTCTGATGGACTCCACAAGAGGGAGAGGCTCCATCCCTTGTCTAAGTCTCTCCCAGGTTGTTATGACTCCGGGTTTATGCCTGGAGATAAACATGAGTCCCAGAATGTCTTGGGTTGGAAGGGACCCATAAGGATCACTGAGTCCAACTCCCTGCTTCTCACAGGGCTACTTAAAACTAAATCATATGACTAAGAGAAGGCTGAGGTATGGGAAAAGCAGAGTCATGGCTGAGCCTCCAGCCCCACTGATGATGCTGAGATCCTGCTGGGAAAGGCCAGGCTGTCCTGCCATTCCCCAGAGATCCCACATTACACATACTCTAATCCTATCTATTCAGATTTACTGTACTCACACAAGTCTTTGCCCATTCCTTCCTCTTTTAAATATTACTACTTCTGAGGCAAAATTGCTTTGCTACCCACCAAACTGCAAACTATTCACTTGCTGGAAGGCAGCTGAAAAAGGATATTGTTGTTTCTACACAGCCTTCCTTTTTATTTAAAGACACAAGAAATAAAAAATTGACTCTCACCAATACGTGTTGTAACAGAATCAGTTATCACCATTTATATAATTCATTTAGATTTAAAAAACCCTAAAAAACCCCCTATATAAACACATTTCCAAAGGAGAGCACGATTTCCTACGTAATACAGATGGAACTGCGTAGCTAAAAACACAACCTGCATCAAAACATCTCCAAATTTCCCATGGAAATTAAAGTTCAGGAACTTCACCTTCGTATCTTCAGTGTCTACAGATATGAGGACCCATCCAGTGTACAGACACATACATTTGACTTCATGTAGGGAAATTTAAGCAGACCCACAATCCTGCTCCGGATCCCAGAGAGTCCCTCACATGGAGGTGCCCTGGTACCATCAGGATTCCAAAAGATTGCAGCAGTTTAATTAATTAGTTAAATTTACAGACAAATGCAAGACCCACTGTTTAGTGCCACAACCAGTAAAAACCACTCCCTGCAACAGCCCCACTGATTTAACTTCTAGAATGCAGATATTCCACTACACAAATAATGTCTTCAGGCCTAAAGCACCTAAAGAAGGGGTTAATTGGTTAATTGTTACCGAAAAATGCCTCAGCAGTAATGCCAAGCCTGTGAAATGCACAAAAATCAATTTTGTTTTCCCTGCTCTCCTGTTTTTAACACGCAGTGACAGCTCAGTAACAGCTTTGGGCCTGACTGCACCCATCTCATCTGTGGTCGGAGCATCCTTCTGCACAGGCTGCGATTCCCACAAACAAGCAGGAACAACGAGGGCTCTCCTACCATGGCAGCCCCAAACATATGGAATATGTGCAGAACACTTCTTCTTTCTGGTGTGGAGAGGAAGAAAGACAGTGTGAAGTCATTCAAGCGGAATGATAACTAAACCAAAGCCAGATCAAAGGAGAGAAGAAGAAAGACTGAAATGTGAAGCTGAAATATTTATTGCCTTCAAAACATCATCCCTATCCTGTCCCTGGGCACTTTAATATTTCGGAGTTGTTAGAAAGCATTCTAACTTGTTTCATCATTTCAAAGAAATAAAGCCAAAAATATAAAGCCAAGAAATAAATATAAAGCGTTCCCCAATTCTGAGAATAAGATGAGCTTGTCTTTATGAGAAAAAACACAAATCCACTTATAAATTGTTTACAGTTTGCATAATTTGAGATGTTAACATCAAAAAGCTGGTCTGCATTCCTTCAAGTAAGCTCCAACAATGGAAGATATTTACAATACAATTATTGTTTTAAACCTTATGTTTTAAATAAATCACGAGATAAGATTAACAAACTAAACCACTCCTTAAAGCCATTAATGAATTTAGAGTAAATAATACTCCACGTGTGTAGTATCACACTGAAATAAGAATAATGCATTACATTCAAAATTAATGGCTCACAAATTAAGTAGACATTGGTTAAACACACTAATAATTATTATAACTATTTCTCATTACAATAATGACAGGGCACTGTTGTGCTAGGTGCTATGCAAACAGAATAAAACAGCAACTGCCAAATGATGAATGGGATGTGGGTTAAAAGGCTGGGCAAGTGCTGTAAATGTGGCTGGAAAGGAAAACGTTGTAATTTTGCTCCAGCCTGCAGAAACTGTCTCCAAGATTTAGATACATCACATATATAAAGACCACAGAGGCTCAGCTATCAAGGGAGGAGGATTAGAACAGAGATTAATAGTCACGGCTTTCCCATGCTGAGACCATGGCTAAACCTCACCAAGGACAACATGGAGGGGAGAATTAGAGAGACAGGTGTAGATAATGGCTTAGCAAAAAGGAGACAAGTCTGTAATTAAAAGGTGGACTAGAAAGCCAGCACAGACAGCAAAGAGATTCATGAGATACCCAGAGAAGAGGTGCAAAGAAGGCAAAGATGGAGATCAGAGAACAGCACTGTGGCACTGAGAGCTGGGGGACGAATAAAATAAACCATCCAGAGGACAAACTATGTGAGAAATCACCAGGCACAGGACAGAGCCAGGCAAGGAGAATCACTTAACACTAACAAAGCACGGCCCGTGGTGTGTGAAGAGTGACAGAGCCAACAGTGGTTGGCAACCCAAAGATGCCGAGGAGGAACTGCCAGGACTAAGACTGTTAAGGAGGTACAAGGGCACAGAATTCATCCTGTCATTCTGCTGAATTAAGGTAACTACTTTTATGGTTAAAATAACTGTATAGTTCAGGATTCAGACTAATAATATTCATGTTGTAGTAGATAATAAAGATATTTAATTCTGGGGAACCATGAGTGTCCACTTGGCTCATCAGTCTCTTCTTTCCAAGAGGACATGGATTGCCACAATTTTCTTTTCCTTAAAAGTACTGTTTGAGTTATAAACTTCAACTCCTCAAGGAAGGCTGGTTGTATTGTTGGTGAAGCTGAAGGAAAGTCGTAAAAAGTACATACAAAGTAAAAGCAAAATTAAGATTATCAAATGTAATTGGAGTCGAGCGATCACAATCATCAAGCAACAACAAGGAACAAAGTTTTTCCTTGTACTACTTTGCAGATGGTTTCTGAGTGCTCCAAGGGAGGTGACAGCCTGAAACATTTCATGCTTTTTAACAATCAGTAATTGAATTCAATCATCTGTAAGACTTTCTTTAGCCAACTGAAAGCTTTTCTCATTTCATCAATGTTTTGGGCGTTGTATAATTTTGAATTATAGTCCACCAAATCTGAAAAACACACTGATGTGAGAGGGAAGCCTTTTGGAGTAACACAGGAACAATTCTGACATTAGTGTTGATTATTTGTATATACATTTACTCAACGTGACCGTGATAACCCTTAACTACACTAATTACTGGAACAGCAATTTACAGCAATTAATTAAGTGCTATAGCATGATACACCAGTGCTCTTCACCTCACAAGTCAATACTTTTCATTTCATAAGCTGTGTGTCATATCAAACCATTTTCATAGCTGTTATCACTAAAAAGATGTCATGTGATATCTCTATAACCATCTTGAGGGACATAATAGTCCCAGTGCCAGGATTAAAAATCAACTGTCACATTTTTTTGTATAACTGGAGCTTTCCTTTCAATACATATTTCATTATTGCCAGTAGGTCCCCAGAGAAACGGGGGGGAAAGAAAATGAAAGGCTGTAAATAGTTAATAGAACACTTTATTTTTGCTTTTAAGTGAGACTATTAAACAAAGCTACCACATTTTTGAGCCCTCTGTTCATGCTCCACGTTGTGGCCCCTAGAGCGAGGGTTAGAGAATGTTTACAATATGCTGGAAACTTTGACTGCGTTTGCTCTAAAAGGTTTCAGATGCTCAAGCACAGCACCAAGTGGAGAACAGCTGCTTGGTTTTCCACTGATTCTTAAAGGAGAAAAAAAAAAATAAAAAGCAAACCAAAACCCACCCTACCAAAAAACCCCACACTGTTTTAAAGGGTAAAACTATCTCCCAGCTCCTCAGCCACATCACATTACCACTGTTTTAAAATCACACACTTGGCTTTTTTCATCATATTGCAACTGCTGTAACAAGACAACCCCGAACATTTTAATAAAAGATAATGATGAACACAATGAACATGGGTATAAACTCTTAACAATGCTCTTTTATTGCAACACTCGGAATTAAAGACAATGCCTGCTCATATTCCTTTAATTATTTCCTGCTTTAAATAGTAATAGCTTTTCCATTCTGACAAGAATTCTCTCCACACACAAATACTTCATTTTCAAGGAAAAATGGAATTAACTTCAGGAAAACAGCTACACTTCAGCAATTACCCTAAAAATACTAACAACAACAACAAGCAATTACTCAGAATCTGGATTCAACTTAGAGGAGCAAGAAAGGAAAAAAGGAATAAAAAATTAACTTGTGGTTAAAGCTATCACTCCCTTTATCTATTTATCACTGCACTGATGATTCTCAGGCTGTTGTGTTTTGCTGTGTGCAGTGGCATTTCTGACGCACACCACTCCAAGAAGCAAATACAAAAGGATTTGAAGGAGCAGCTGTTTAAATATAAAGTTCTCAAAGGGCTTGGTGGAATCAAATTCTCAAGATCCACTGTAAATCACAGCTTTTTTTCAAAATATAACTTCTGTATATTTTGAAAAGCCCAAATTTCACTTCTTTTCAAAATGTTGGGATCTAACAATTATGCAAATGAAAACTGCAAACAAATTAAATTATTTCCATTGCTATTTATTCTACCTCCTTCTGCCAGCTCTCTTCATATGTTTATTTTTCCTTGCCTTCATCTGTTTCCCTCTTTATTGGGTCAGCAGCAGATTGTTCACCATTTATTTCTCTCAAATCTATGTCCCCTCACTTCTTCTACACTGTTCCTTTTGTGGTATTACAGAGAGAAGAAAAGTTAAATAAACACCATGGGAATTTTACAAGACACAAGCAATCCTACAGACTAGAAGACCTTTACAGAAAACTTCCTGTGCTAAAGTTTGATGCATTTTTAGGTTCTTCTGAACAAAGCAAGAGCTTTTCAGATCAAACGAACCCAAGTCTTCTCTCTGTGTATCAAAGAGAACTCTACAATGAAAAATGAGTCATTACTCAGCCACAGCTGCAGGAAAAGATTCAGCAAAGGACTAGCTCACCCTGTGCCCATTTTTGTCTTGTCACCATTTCACCAGTGCAGATGAACTGGGAAACCCCAGGCAGAAGAGGCAGCTGCTGGAGGCAGCCAGGCAGGCTCAGAACAACAGCAAAACCTTAATAAAATACTCGGGGCAACATGAAAACAGGATCTCATAAACTCAGATCATCCCACTGCACCAGAGCCAGAGCAGACAGGGGCCTTGTGGAAATAAAAGCGAGAGAAAACGGGAATTTACTGACCCTTGGCATTGCTGCTGCCCGGGCATTCCCTGTGCCAGGGACCCAGCCTGAGGCTCCAGGACAGTTCTAAGTTCATTTCAAATTGTGCTTTTAGCAAGGGTCATATCAAAGCCACCCTCTGAGGGCTTTACAGATGTCAATATCGAGTTTAAAACCACAAGGGAAGCCTGAGAATAGCTCCAGCTCCATGGGTCTGGATCAACATCAGGTAAGGAATGACCCAGAATAACCAAATGACTGGCAAACCACACCAGGAGATGACAAGTGAAGCCTTTTGAATACAGAAATGACTGAGGTTTCCAGAAGAGTAACTGCTACCAATAAAAAAGTATTTCCTCCCCTAAAGAGCATTTTTTCCACCTTGATTTAGGAAATATGAGTGCAAACACGTTTTTATCAGATATTTTCTGCGAGGGAAAACCTTGTAGCAGAAATAACTGTGCTATACACAAAAATTGAAATTTAAAATACAAGTTAGTACTACTGAACACCTGACAAAATCCCTAGAAATAGCAGTCCAGCATGGGGAAGCACACAGCATTGCTCTCACACTGGAGTAACAAAAAGCACTGGAAAAAGGTTTTTAAGTCTACAGTGAGGAAACTCCATGGCACCACCTCCAACGAGAAATCAACTTCTCCTTGACTCCCATGTCAGAAACCACGTGCGTGTACACAAGGATGTATGAGAAAAGAAAAGAAAATCATTTTCATTTCTGCATTTTACTGAACACCTGCAGGCACCACCTTCATACCATGCCATGGCTGGAAAGATTTGGTCTGCCACCTAAACCAAATCACAGAACACTGTGAGAGCTGTCTGTGTGTGCCTTAGAAACTGCTGTGGAAACTATTGTGAAAATCTGCTAATAGACAGAAGTGGCTTTGCTGGTTTCTAGAAAGTTTAGCACTTTAGCCCCTCTTTCTTCCCCACAAGAATTTTAAACAAGTTCAGACAAGGGGTAGAGAAGCCATGGAAAAAAAGAGGTGTTGGTAGCTCCTTATGTAAACAAATAATTTTATTAAGTGACTCAGAATAAAGCAGCTGCTCAGCATTTGCTCTGTATCATCCCCACTTACGAAATGCTGAGATTTGGTTCCATAGACAGACTTGGGGAAAACAGAAAGGCAAAGAGTGAGAGGGAGAAGGTTGTGGAGCACTGGAGTGGAGATGTGCAGGCATCCTTTGACACTGCAGTGTTTAACTACAGCATCTGCACCTGTACAGGGGGAGTTTTGTTTCATTTCATTTCATTTCATTTCATTTCATTTCATTTCATTTCATTTCATTTCATTTCATTTCATTTCATTTCATTTCTCCTAACGTGACCTCTTAAAATTTCTTTCCTTCAACCACACTACAGAACTGAAGAACAAGAACTCAGGAAATCTGTATTTCAGGAGCACATGAGAATGTTATTTGTGCATGAAGCAAGCAAAGCGCCTTAAATCAGATCCCATCATTATCTCCAGTACATGAGAACTGTCACAACCATTATCCTGAAGAAACCAGCGTGATCTGCACTTCCATGAAGGTGACAGATGATCACAGCTCCAACTATTCAGTATGTTTATAATTTAGTGCAAAATCTCTCAGTCTCAAGATTGCCCAACTTTAGATGTCTGTGCAGCCACAAGGGTGCTATTCCCTGTCCCTGGAAGTGCCCAAGGCCAGGCTGGACAGGGCTTGGAGCACCCTGGGATAGTGGAAGGTGTCCCTGCCCATGGCAGGGGGTGGACTGGGATGAGTTTAAGGTCCCTTCCAACCCAAACCATTCTGGGATTCTCTGATGACTCCAGAACAGAAGTGGCAAAACCAAACCACCTCAAAACCGAGCTGGTATTGTGGCTGTGGTGTTGTGTAATCTTCAGTAAAATGGGGAGTATTTCCCTACAGCAAATATATATTCTTCATAGTAAACTAAAAGTATGAAAGATCTGCTACCGAAATATCAGCAGAGGCAAAATAAATATATTGAATGAATAAGCATCCAAATTGCACAGAACAAGACACAAGAGATGATGCTGAGAGCTGTTTAACAATATTGCATAAAGTCAGCAAGACCTTTTCTTTCTCTTCCATGCAATTTCTTCAGCAGTAAATGGGTACAGAATTTTTTTTCTCATTTATTTTCTGTTTCATTCTACTCAGTTTGTACTGTGACAAATTATATACCTCTATTTCCTACTCCTCTGCTCACTGTGAGAGATAAGAACAGCAGAGATTTAGCCTATTTGCAACCCACTCTCATGACACATTTTCTGCAACCAAACCACAGGGATTAGAGAAACAACCTTTCCCCCCAAGTAATTACAGAGGAGCTTTCCAAGAAAACTTTGTTCTTATAGAAATGTCATTTAAAGGACATTCTAGAAAGGCCCTTGGAGCACTTCTTAGAGTGACTTTTGCTATTAGGCAATACCTGTGACATGCACTGCAAAAGTAAATATAAATTTCATATTTACAAGTCACCACCACGAGTCAGGAGTGTTGGAGCAACTCTTTTGCAAAAGGTTTGCTTTTGACAGATATTTCTACCATGAACTTCAGAAGAAGAAAAAAACCTTCTGTAAACTATGTAAACCCCTATTCTGTATTGAAACTGTGGCAATACTATTTTTTTTTTGTTTTTGAAGTGAAAGATACTTTCAGAAATGTGGATTTTACTATTCCACACAATGTCTCAAATCACTTTCATTCTGCATCGGTGTGGATACGTTTGAAACAGCAGTAGCACTGTTTGCTGTCACAGCACTGGAAAAATAATGATAATAATAACAAAAATCCCCCTAAAATGCCTGCCACTTCCCTTTGCATGTGCTTGCAGCTCACCAGCTACTCAAGATATCATCCTGTGGCTATTTCAGAATCAAAGTGCATTCAGATCAAAGCAGTTTATGAGAAATCACTGATGCACCTACTGGGTTCTGAGTTGCAACTCCACAAGGCATCGTTTCTATTGAAGATGCTGAACTGTATTTTCACCCACCTCATGCAAGACAAGGTTGTTTTCTTAAGATTTACTGTGTCTGCCTTAGTGTGGAGTTATTTAATTTCAGTCAGCAAGTAGTTAAAGCAATTCTGCCAAATGAAGCATTTTCACATAAGATATTGGCTCCTATGAATTCATATTAATAGCAAGGGATAGTTAAAAAGACTAAATTTTGCAGCAAAAGCCATAAGGAAGCCATCCATTTCTACCCCAATAAATATCACTGCTCCTTATCTATTACCTACATGTGTATCACATAAAGGTACATTCAGGAAAAAATCTTAATATTGTCCACAAACACTGGTGCTAAATTAGTGGCTTGAATTCCAGAAAGGTCTGCAGGATTGGCAGCTCCCCTGTCCTGGGCATGGGAGTCTGTTCCAACCCTGGTCAGAAGGGTGAGACCCAGAGGTGAAATCTCAACCAGCAGAACACGAGCTGGGCCTGGACTAGGGCACTGCATTTCTGCAAACATCATCTTTTTAGGATCACCAATCCACCCTTATGAATCTGCCAACTTCTGTCTCCATCCAGACAAAACCACACTTGAAAGCTAATTTTTATTTCTATTCAGTTACAGAATCATTACTTATTAGCATTACTAATTCCATTATTAATCTTAAAATTAACCCCAAATCCCTGCTATAAAACAACCAAAACAGCAGTAGTGCAGAGTTTTATTAAAGAGCAAAATCTGCAAAATTAAAACATTTTCCATTTTTGTTGGGAGTGGTATATATGATTTAAGATTAGAAACCTCTACATTATTTTCAACACCCTGAATAAAAAAAAAGAAAGTAAAAGAAAAAGCATAAGAGAAACAGAGTGCCATAGGACATGGAAGTGACCCTGGGAAAAATACTCAACAACATCACAGAATATTCTCAGTTGGAAGGGACCCACAGGAGTGGAAGCAGCTCGTACCAGAAGCCACTCTGAAAGCCACACAGGAATAGGTATTAATCACTTGCTGTGGGGAAATAGCAGATGATTTTGAGCCTGTTGAACAGCCCCCAGGCGTTTTCAATCCCAGGAGCTGACCCATCCCCAGTTTTGGCCACAGGATTCACTCACAGGAAGCTCAAGGCTGAGACTGAGCTCTGCCAGCTTTGTCTTAGTTTGTGGTCCCTGGAGCATCACCAGCACTTTGGGCTCTTAAAACTCGAGTTTTTCAAATCCTTACTCCAACTCCAGCCTAAACCTAAGCTTAAATACAACCAGGGGACATCTGAAATAACTGAGGACATCCTCAGCTCTCTGCAAGAGCTCCTCAGCCGTGCTGCCCAAGTTCCAAACCCCCAGCACCTCACAGACCCCGCCTGGAGAGAGTTTCCTCTGCACCCACGTGGGGATCAGCCCTGAGCAGCCGCTGGGCTGCAAAGTCAGGCTGGTTTTATTAACATAAGTAAGTGCAAACTGACACATTATTTGAAAGATGTGGGAGAAAATTAATGCAACTTCATTATCAACAAATCAGATGGTAAAATACTAAAAGATTAAGTGCAGCGGATAACAATTCAATCTCCCCAAAATTATAAATAATAGTCAGTGTAAAGAATTTAAAGATTAAAAGCTGGAGTTTTTATTAATGTCTGTAGTGATTTAAGATAGTCTCTATTTATGCCAAATACCTCAGAGATTATAGAAATAAAGAAATACAGACTTCAGCCCTGTCACTTTTATGGAATAAAAGTATCTTTACTTGCCTCTCCCAGCCTAGATAAGGTACATTGTGATATTAAACTGAGTACTTTTAGCAAATAACTTCTGGTTTGTTTCAGAATAATCTGTTTCCCCTAGAAATTACTCCCACAGCTTTGAATTTAAACTGGATTAACACATGGAAATAATATTTTACATAATCAAAAATGGAAGGAGCATAGCAAGAGTCGATCTTGTCTTATGTGCATCTGCTGTACATAAACCACTCCCCTGCCCAGAAAACATCAAACTTGGTTCATCCTGATTAGCTTTTCATGGACAAAGTCAGCAAAAAAACCTTTTCCAAGTTATTTAATGAAAACTGCCACAGAGCACTTCTCCCAGCCTTAGATCCCTGTCAAGAACGAGTATTCCCTCAAAGAAGTGGGAAAAATCCACATTAGAGTTGCAATTTGTGGATATTAAAAATAAACTACTAAATCAGAAGCATCATATACTGAATTAAAATATATTTCAAACTAATACATCTTTCAAATTTATTCCCTGTTCTAGAAGAGCCCAAAGCAACAAGTCTTTAGTTTTGATTATTTGCTTCCTATGAATCCACTCTGAATCGAACCTGGGCCTATTTATTTGAGAGGGCAAGACCAGCTGACATCATTAACCTCAATTCTATTTTATTCCCACCACTTAAAAGTCAACAAATTTGGGTGACAAATTTTTAGTTTTCATCATTCTTCTTTCCAATTAGAACCCTTAAGATGCAGCTTTAAAACAGGAAAAAACTATAGGAGGGCAGTTAGATGAGATAAAGCATAAGTTTCTTTAATAAATAAACATTAATAAATAAATATTTAAAAATACCAGGGATGGTTCAACAATTATTCCATATTCACTTACTTCAGAGCCTGTTCCAGGTGGCGAATTTTCTTTTGAGCATTCCCTCTTTCTTTATCCAGATCATTCTGAATGCCATGAATCTGCCATTTAAGGAAAAAAACCAGCATATATTTTAGCCAAAACAGTGTCTGAGTTAAAAATAAATCAATGTTATTTTAAAGTGTAAAAACTATTTATTTGCATATTCCTTTTCCACTGATGCAGACAACCATCCACAGATTTCTAAAATTATGTGAAATGCAGAAGTAGAGCTTAGCAGAGAGATGAAGTATGAGAATGTAACCAATGAGCTATTCTCCTTCTCAAAGTGAACATTATTCTCTAGAATAAAGAAATATCAGGCATTACATAAAAAAATGAATTAGATTTTCTTTAGGGAAGTAGAGAAAGCAGATAGGAACCTGCCTAAAATGGTGACCTGTATTCCCTGGGGGGCAGAGCTCCTGCTCACCAATTTGTGACCACCCAAACTGAACAACTTTTGATCAATTCTTACAAGAAAAAATATCAAATATAAATATCTTACACAAACATCCCAAAGAATAATAATAATAGAATAATTAGGAATAATAATCCTAAAAATAGTTACAAAAACCTTTAAATTTAGCAACCTCGCAGGCGTGGTCCAAACCATGAGTTTTTGTAATGTTTTTTGCCAAGGGCAGGTGAAGTACAGGGGTTTGTACATGACACAAGAGTTGAATTGCTTTAGAATTGCTCAAGGAACAATGTGGGGATGGGACACACAGGAAATCCTTTATGCACCTACAGTCATTTGTAACGTTCCAGGCTGCTAAGACACCACAATAGAGAAAAATGTGTTTTACTAAGTGTGTAGGCCAATGAAAAAACAAATTCAGAGGTTCTGTGCTGGGAGCAGTTCCATGGAGGTGTTCACTCCAGGAACACTCAGCTGGTTTCCAAGAGCCTCCAAACACATGAGCTGTCCAGTAGAGAATAAAGAAGCGAGTACCAAACCTGGTAAAATTCTATATATTTAACAGGTGGCTTGGGAATGGCTCTCAGGAATAATCTGTCACTCTTGTGATGCTGAGCTGAATGTTTGGAAAACAAGCAGTAGATTATTTATAAAAAGCAGGTGTTTCCTTGGCTTGTAAAGCCATTTAGCCTAACTGGTTCCTGATGCAGCAGATAAGCACATTTAATCAAACAGTGACATTTAAGGTTACTACCTATGATTTCTTTGATGTTTAAGTATCCTCAGAGGCAACAGCCACTGCAGACTCATAAAGATTATTAGATAATGGGGAGGTTTTTAAGTGAACAGATTGCAGCAGAGACTTCATGATTACTTTACTTGTTTTAGTATTTTATGGGGCAATCCATCCTGGTTTATGGATTTATATCCACAGATTATTCACAGGTATTTTTCTTCTCGTCCTTTCTCAAAGATTTGATTTTGAAAACAGTTACACCAGAATTTATGAACAAACTGCTGTCAAGTTATCTATAAAAAGAAAGGCTCTGCTTCCTTGTTTACTGATGCAGAATTCCAGCTTCCCTCCTTGGGCTCCCTGCTGTGGAGGCACTGCTGACAAGCTCTCAGCCCATGCTAAGGAGCTTTCTCCCAAAAGATCCTCAAACCTCAGTCAAATTGTGCCAATATATCCTTTATTTTGGCCTGCAAATTACTCCAATCCTGGACTTTTCTTGAGTTCAAGCTTCATAAAACCCATGACTTGACTAAAAAGACAAATGTAGGCTAGGTTTAAACCAAGGCAGATCCTGGAACAAAGAATGTTTTGACTTCAAGTCAGCAGAAGGGACTAACTCAAACCAAAACCTCACTACAATTCATGTCACAAGTGCTATTACCAAGTGACAAGTAGCTCGGATCACAATCCATTATTTTATGTTATAAATTTGCCACATTTGGAAATGACATGTTTGAGTAACACATCCTTTCAATTAAACAGGCATCTAAGGCACCCTCTGGCTGCACATGAGCTGCACATATAATGTCACTAAAATTGAAGTTTAATTTGAAGCCTATTGATGTTTCAAGTCTAAAAGAGCAGGCAGTATTTGCAAAGTGCTTTAAGATGAAGTGTTTCTGATGAAAATTACATTTTTTACTTTAAGTTTGTGATGTAAAAACAATGCATGTTGACAATATATGGAGAACACGTGGAGAGGGATGGAATAGAGATATACTGTGGGGAAAGGAGTATGGGAGAACACATGAACACTGACAACAGGTCAGGCCAGGCTTCCTTCAGTTCATTATCTTTTCAATAACAGCAGCTGCCATCAGCTGCCACCACAAGCAGTGTACACACACAGGACAGGCTTCCAGGGGCACTTCTTTGGGAATGCCCTCCCAGGCTCCAGCACTCGGCAACAGCTTCCTAAAATCAGAGGTGATATCCCCCTCCTCAAGCAGCTGTGCTTAAAATCTTCCTTGGTTTTGTCCAGTTCTTTTTCCAAACCTTGTGAAGTGCTTGGATTCCCAAATTTACTATTTTGGGCGTTTCAAAATTTAAGCCTTTAAGTCCTGTACAGAACAAAGCTGGAGCTGTGCAGAAGATGGTAAATTTTCCTGGAAATATTACCTGTTTCTCATACACACGCTGCAAGTGAAGCTTGTCCTGCTGAATCTTATATTCTTGATCCTGCAGAGGAAAAGATGTGTATTCTAAATAAACAAATCCCATTTTTCTTCTACTTCAGAGCATTCATCAAACACAGATATTTGCTATCATACAGAACGGTCCATAAAACAATAAAAATCCACTTCATATCATCATGAAAAAATTCTCTGACATCCAAAAAAATTCAACCAACAGCAAATAACACAACTATCTCAAAAGCCATGATTCATGTTTTCTAAAGAGAAACAGCAACTTGTTCTCCTGAGCTATTAAAATGCCATTCTGTACTACATCAACTGTGAAATGAAAGACACTGGAGGAAAAGTAGATGCCAAAACTCAACCAGGACTGATACATGATACAGATGTGGAACTCATTACCCTGAGATAGAAGGATTAATTTAAATGCCTACAGGAAGATAGAATATTGAACTGAACTATTAAAGAGTGAAAATTAAAAGCAATTTTGAAACTTACTTTTAAAATGTTTACAGTTCACGAGAAAAAAAGGATATTCATCATTCTTTGACAGGCCTATTTGTAATCCACCAATACACATTCAAATTGTTTTATTTAACATGTGAACTACAAGAAACAGTCAGAAAACTTCTTTGAAAATTCTGCTCTTACCTCTCTTTTAGTCACAGTTCTTAAATCAACCTTTAACCATATGTGACACTTCATATATTCCCATTAATAAAACAGAAACAAGCAAGCATGGTCTATATCAGTACATTTAAGCATGGCTATCTTAACATTTAAATCACCAAATGAAGTCAAAAGGGTTGGGCATTTTTGAGAAAGAAAGTCAGGGCTCACCCTCAGCTGTTGCTGCCTTTGATGTTCTGAGTCTTGCAATTGTTGTTTCAACAGAGCCATTCCCCGCTGTAATTCTGCAATCACATCAGATGCCTGCTGGGATTTAACAGAAAGAACCATTTTTGTGTTGCACTCCTCATCAGCTCTTTTGCATTTTTAAATTTATTTCTCTAAGGTGCCTGGAAATTGGAAAAAATTATCAACTTGGGAGAAAAAACCTGTGTGAGTTTACAGCTCTGGAAACGTCAGTTCGGGCCCTCTGGGAACTCAGAAATGGAAACAAAAGCACAAAAAACCACCCCAATAATAAAAAATCCCTACTAAAATCTACTAAAAATTGGTAGGAAGAAAAATACCTTGTAAATGAAACGGAGTAAAGTATCACCAAAGCTCAGAGAATTCCAGCAAATAAACACCAAACACCCCACTTGTCCTATGGCTCTATGGATTAATAAATAGTATTTAAAACTTGAGTCTTTTCTACAATTATTTAACTTGAAAATGATATTGAATATATATATTATCTATGTACTTATTCATATTGGTAGATATCAACCTGACAGATGCTTTTACAGAAACAAATCAGAGTTATTACACTGTGAGTGAAACCTACACCAGCAAAATATAAAAATAATTCCTTAAACATATAAATATTTAACACAATGTTCAATATTATGAGGCTTGCTGGACTTGTTTTCTTCTGTAAAAACTATTTTCTGCAATGGAAGAGTCCTTATGAAAACATTAAGTCTTTAAGTGTGTCGAAATTCTCTGGTACCCAGAATTTTTACAAGAGCACAAACAAAATCAAGATATTAATTGTACCTCATCTGAATCAGCTCTAGAAATACACACACAACAGAATTACCAGCCAACTGCAGATGATTTTTGAGCCAAATTTGGAAATGAAAAATTAAATCCCAATTTTAATTAAACTTACACTCACAAGTAACTTGGGGAACTGAGCAGTTCCTTGGATTTATTCATAAGCATCATATTTATAGTGAGGAGAGCACTTA
Organism: Oreocharis arfaki; assembly: GCA_013398015.1. NCBI lineage: Eukaryota > Metazoa > Chordata > Aves > Passeriformes > Paramythiidae > Oreocharis > Oreocharis arfaki. The sequence goes on along the minus strand of VZRR01014189.1, from coordinate 416,278 downwards.
AATAAACCCCATTTTCCTGCCTGTTGTACCTGGCAGCATACCTGAGCTTGTTCCTGCTTTAGAAAATCTCTATCAACATCAAATTTACTTTGTAGTTGCTGAAGGTTCTCCTTGTATTCCTGTATAATCTGGTCCTTGTCTTTCTGAAGTAAGTTGTACCTACAAGGAGTAAGCAAACAGAATATGGAAATTGCTTTCATATTTTGGCATTTTACCTGCTCAGTATCAATTCCACGGAGTCTGCACGCCTGCCACGTGCTCTTGTCACAGAAGGAGCTGCTTATAAATAATAGAAAGGTAACACACTCCTCAAGGTGGTCGTTTGGGTCACTCTAAATGAGTTTGACACCAATTAATACATTTTCATTAGAGTTTTCTAATGTTAAATGCCATTCAGTGTGTTCCTGGAACAAAATGAATAATGTTTGCTTCTGGAAATTCCATATTCTTAAAAGTTACTCCAGTAATTGCTATTTGATTACCTTGCTTTCAGCTCCTGAAGTTGGGAGCAGACCTCCTGGTAACGCTGTTCTACCTCAGCCTTCTCTTGAGATAATTTCTGACGTTGCAAATGACTATTTTCAGCCTCAACAGTCAACTGCTGCACACGAGCCCCCAGCTTCTGGACTGTCTCGTTCTAAAAGAAGAGATAATTACTGAGAAAAGCCCAGAATAATTGAGGGAATACCCCTGTTGTTATTCAGTAGCCTTGAGCAACGAGGTTCTTTGGTGATGCAGGGACCCAAGAGTTACAAGGGCAAAGCTGCCATCAACCACGACAGTAAATTCAGTGTTGTATCTTCAAAACCTGGGTGTTTATCCCCCCCCCCAAAGTGACATCTCTTCTCCCTTATGCAAAACAGCATATGCAACTGATTTCTAAATTACAAGTCCTTTAAAATGGGAGAGAAGACAATATTTCAATGGAAAACTGTAAAGGATGATAATACATATAAAGCATTTTTAGACTTTCCATTCATTTCATTACAGTAACTTCCTTTCAGTAAATTACAAGCATCTGTCAAAATCGTATCTTTTTCCTGGAACTTCATCTCCTAATATAAACAAATTCGAAAATGAGCAGAGTAAGGACAGGCAGGTAGCATGAGACTACTCTAGAACTTCTCATTCTTCCCTAAATTTATGGGAATATGGAAGGAAATGAAGGAAGAACTCCTCAGGAGGCTGGAGTCAGAAAATAACACCCAGCTGTCCTTGCAGGATGTGTATCAGTGTTATTTTTATATTAACAAAGGCCTGAAGATGAGGGAAGTGGAACAGAAATTTCATCCACTGTTAAAGTAAAACAAAACCCCAAATACCTGCCCTGTGCAGCCACTGCCCCGACTGTCCCTGGAGGTGAGGTGAACCTGAACCAAGGCAAGAACCTCACACAGAGAGGCCACCTGAACGGCCACCTGAGCTCTGGCACGAGGCTTCAGACATTCCACAGCCACAGCACAGCAAAATTCTCCATCAGTGCCAAGCCAGCTGCTCAGTCTGGGTTTGGTTTTCTGGGGGCAGAGGGTTGTTTGCTTCGGGGGCTTGGGGTTTTTGCTTGTTTTGTGGTTTTCTGGGGTTTTGTGGGAGGGGGTTTAATAATTAAAAAGAGTAATTTCTAACATATCACAGAATATAATTCCTGGCTGGCCCCGTACCCCTCCTCAAGGAAGTTGATCCTTGTTCAGGGCACAAAGCCCTCCTTATCAGCTCTGTGGCATTGGTGAAATTGTTCAGCCAATTCCACTTGCTAACAGCACTGGCATTCCTGACAACATGAAACTCTGAACAGAGAAACTCCGAAATACCAACCAAAAAAAAAGAAAAATTCAGGAGAAAGAAAGGAGAGAGAGAAAAAAGGAAAACTAATTTCCAGTGACAGTCTAGTCTTTCATCTTAAGCCCTGCCTTGAACTCTACCTTGTTTAATTATTAAATCAGAAGCTGCTCAGCAAGATCTGTCTAGTTTTGATGGTTCTTAAATTCAATCTTGCTGACAGACTGTGTCCATTTTTCTCTGTATTTACTGTTACCTGTGACATGATCTGAATGTTAATTTTTAAATTCAACATTCATTAATAAAGGAATAAATTTTGTTTGACATTGTCTTTTCACTCATTCAATTTTCCTCATACTTCACCCTGATGAAAAGTACAGGATGCTTTTTTGAGGTTACTTGTTAATTTTTTTGCTTTTTGCATCATTTATGTAACAGGCACAAAATCCAGATTATGCCTGATTACATGCTTATAATTATTCTAGAAAAGAAATGCAATAAATTAGAATAATCAATACTTATTTTAAAATCCTTTTAATGTGATCTTTCATCTAACAGAAGCATTTGCTCATTCAAAGAGGAGGTGGGTGAGTAAAAAGTCACACGTTTCTATGAAAATAGATGTAGTATTTAAATCCTTTTGTATGGTCTACAAACCTGCAAAGACAAAAGTTCTGCTAACTTGAATCAAAAGCAGCGAGACATATTTGTAATTAAGGACTGATTCTAACATATCTGTGTGACACTGACTGAAGGGCTGTACCTCGATTAATTTTATCTGGGGAATAAAATCCTTGGTTGGACTGGCAGCCAGGACAGTGCCCTCTCCCAGGAAAGAACAACTACACTGCACTATCAAAAATGAGGATGTACATGCACCAGCCACAGGATCATGGAAGGGTTTGGATTGAGAGGGACCTCAAAGTTCATCTGATTCCAGCCCTGCCATGGGCAGGGACACCTTCCACTATCCCAGGCTGCCCCCAGCCCAGCCCAACCCAGCCTGGGGCACTTCCAGCCCACTTGAACACAAACACATGGAATTTAAATCTTTAAGAGCCACTTGCTGTCGTGACAGGTTTACAACCAAACCTACAGTCGACTGTGTCTGCTGCAAGTACTCCTCCTCCATCTTGGCCAGCCGAGCGTTGGTTTCCTCCAGCAGCTCCTGCATGTCTTCCGTGTGCTTCTTCCGGATGTTGAACTTCTCCTTCTCCATCTCAGCCACAGCATCGTGGAGCTGCGCCAGAAAAAAGGCACAAAACAACAAATGGCACTGACAACTAGCATTGAGAAGTGTGACATTGTTACAGCTTATCAACAGAATCACTGAAAAGCCCAGGTATTCACATTTCTGCCCTCTCTGAATAGACTGTTTCTCTAAAACAAAAAAAGATTGTGGCTGCCCCATCCCTGGCAGTGTCCAAGGCCAGGCTGGATGGGGCTTGGAGCACCCTGGGATAGTGGAAGGTGTCCCTGCCATGGCAGGGGGGGGCACAGGATGGGCTTTAAGGTCCCTTCCAACCCAAACCAGTCTGGGATTCTATGAAAAAAAAACCCAAATAAAAAACCACCCAACACTGAAGCCTCAAGATCTTCAGCACAAAGGACAATTTATGATTTTGATTATGGTTTGCCTTTAAGAAGGCAAGAATTAAACCCAACTTCATTTCTAGATGAAGGCCTGAAAAAAATTTAAATTATACAGCAAACTTTATGAAGGGAGGTGGGTTTGTCCTTTTTGTGACCCTCCCTCTCCTGAGAGGGGGAAGCAAGACAAATCCTGACAATAATCTGGACAAAGGTGACACTGTCTCACAATAAACATGCTCTTCCCTTTGCTTTGCTGCTGTCTTGAGTTGAACAATAAATAAAAATACATTGAAGAATTCATGACCCATTGCAAAACTAAGAGTTCAAAGGAATCACCGTGACAGCAGGTAGCAGCAGGTTTACCCAGATTAAAATTCCATGTCAGGTCAACCAGAAATAAACACTTCCCTAATACATCCAGAGACTTGCCAGGAGGCCAGATGAACCCCAGAACACGGTGACCAGCTGGGTGCAAAAGCATCAGCAAAAAGAGTCTTGACTACTTCAGGAAAAAATAAAATCAGCACAAAAAATATCCCTAAAACATAATCTGTATATTTATTTTTTTGAGTGACAAAATGTATTATCCCAGATAAACACTGCAGGAGTCTGTCAAAGGAGGGGAGTATTGTTCATTACCCTTTTCTCCCACTCATTGTTCAAGGAATCATTGGTTTGCTCACACATCTTCTTCAGCTCCCCAATCTGCTGCTCTTTGGCTTCTCTCACAACTTGGGACTCACGAACAAGGGTCTGAACTGTTAAAAATGGGAAAGAAATAAACAACCATTCAAGACCTTCGGGATTTTTCAGTGCTGGCAATAGATACAATCAGTTTATGCCAGTTTTCCAATTGACCTGGCTTTCTGATGGTTTTTGGCTCTTAAATACTTAATGCACGTGCTGCTTTAAAATGTAGCACTTGGATTCTGTGTCACTACAATATTACGAGGTTTTCTCAGTTTTTTACTTTGTTTACAGAACATTTCAGAACCAGTTTTCCTTCCCGAAGGAGTAAATATACATCAGCAAAATTCTGTATATCCACAAGAAAATAGTTATTTTTAACCTGATTTCATGAGGATCCTTAGGAGAAAAGGCTCTTGTGAAGGTTGAGCACCCAAGATATACAAGGAAATTAAGTTCCTTAACTTAAATTGCAAGTGATGGCATCACCATTGGTGGAAAAAGCAGGTATATATTCACTTTTCAGGAGTGACAGAGGATTTTCATTACTTGGAACAGTGTGAGTGACTCCAACTCAACCTGTTCCAGCCAAGAGCAACCAGCAGCCCACAGAGAGAAGTCCCACATCCCTTGTTGGACAAATTACTTTCCCAAGGAGCAGGAAACAAAATACATGGAACTCCCTCCCTTTTTGTATGTAGATTACCAAACTTCTGTATTATTTTATGTTGTGGTTTAGTCCATAGTGCAAATGGACTCCAAGGAATTCCAAAAGAAACTAACATTGAAAAACTGCTGACAAGCCACACTCAGGGCGAGTTTTGTACTCATGACAAACTCAAGACTACTCATGTTTGAAATCTCCTGCCGCAAGAGTCTTAAAAATAACCCACTGTGGTTTGATTAAAATGTACTGAATGCATAAAGAAATGAACTTTGAGCCAGAGATTCCAAAAAAAATTGAAATAAGTGGCCAAAATACTTCAGTAGCATCAAAGAAACTTTTTTTGGTGACGCTCATAAAACCTGTATTCAATGTAATAGATCACAGGCCTCTTGGAACACTTGGGTTGGAAACAGCGGGGACAACTGGACAAGACTCTCAGGATCTAAAGGAAAAAATTAAATCAAGAGCTGCAAATGATGAAGAAAGGGATGTCTGCAGAAGGAACACACAAGACCACAGCCACAAGAGAATGCAGTACAATACCAGCACACAGAAAACAGCCATGAGAACAAAAATCACCTCTTTTCTCCAGTTTTCTAATGGTGTCCTCAGATTCTTTTTGTTTCTTTAGGTAGGTGGACTTCAGCACATCTATTTCATCATTCTTTCTATCCAAAATCTGCAGAGAAAATTCAGAATATTTTAAGAGAAGTCCAACACATTCCAAACTACAACCAGTGCACAAGATATACATAATAGATACAGAAGATATAATATACCCTGATCTCTGTCAAAGGCACTGCCCCCAAGAAGTGCTCAGGTCATGCAGGACTAAGTGATTGAACCCAAATCATTTCCCCAGCCACGACTGCCAAGTCATAAACAAAGGACAAATGTAGGCAAAAGCAGATTTAAAAAGGAGTTTCATGTTTTAAGGTGGGTCTTCTTGTTTTCTTTTAAACCTGGGTAAACCCGGAGTTGCTTTTGTTGAGTTTGGAAGCTTTATGGTGTTACTGCTGCAAATAGAAAAGATTTTCATACTTATGTTGCCTAATAGTATTTAAAAGCATCCAAAATTCTCAGTAGATTGAAGAAATACTTAAATAATTTGGTGAACTTCATTACAATCTTTCGTGCTTCACCAATTGAAATTCCTTGCATAGATCCCAAGGAACAATGGACTGGAATAGAGCAAGTATATGAGGGTAACTACACCCACATTTCTGTACAGGCTGAGTTTGGAAAAAACCAGCTTGAATATTTGCACACTTTGAGATAGTATTTTAATTTAAACTTCGTGTTTAAGATAAAGATTAAAGTTGCAGAAATTTTATAACAGTGCCCCAAATCTCTTATCAAACAGAAGCTTTCATCTTAAAACAATATTACTCCATCTGCAATAAATGTTTTGTGTCTTTAAAGATTAATACGACACTATTTAACCTTTTCTAAAATATCCAACGTTATTAAACAACTTCAAAAGACAGAATTCTAACATCAGTTAGGAAGAGATGACAACTCAAGGGATGAGAAAGAATTTAAACTATTTCTTATTCTCACAAAGCTGTTTCCTTTAGACTCTCAGCTTTGCTCGCTGCTTCTGCTCCAAGGCCTTGAGAACAGATGAGCCAAATATGCACCTGACCAAATATTAACATCCTCTCAGGAGGCTTTGATGTGTCACAGAGTTGTGTCAACCAACTTCCTCCAAGCCTGTGACTCAGTCTTTGGAAACAAAGCAGAGGCCCTGACTAATGCCGAGCTTGCAGCGGGATCAGCCACCGCGATGCCCGCGCTGGGATTTGGATTCCCGCCACAGCCCCGGGATCAGAGCCCTGCCAGAGGCACCTGGGATCTCACAGCATTTCACCCCACCCCTAAAACATGGGATTAAAAGTAACAGTATGGTCTGGGATAGGTGTAACCCTCCCACGAGTGGTGTTATGTGACACAGTAAAGACAAAGCCAGTGCAACCCAGAGATCCGGTGCCATGTTAGTGCTGGAAGAATTAAGAGATGCATGAAATTCAAAAATGCAACAACATCCATAAAGGGCTGTTTGGTGACCTGCCTCTGCTTTAAGGCAGTGCCAAAACAGAGACAGGACAGCAAGCACTGCTGCTGTGTGAGCAGGAACATATATGATATATCCATGGGTTTTCCTACTCTTATATTTTGCCTTTTGTCCATGAAAAATTAATTTTGTTCACATTCTTCTCTAATACAAATGTTTTCTCTCTAAAAGAAAAATCACGAGTTTATGATTTCCCACAGAAGTTGTTATGCTGGTAAAATAGGTTGTCTTGTTCAAACAAACAAATTGCCTTGTATTTTCATCTCCTTTCTGCAAGTGTTTTCCCCTTCCTAAGTTTATGTTACCATAAAATATTCTGCATTCCTCTCAGTTTATGCCAACTGTTACCTACAATTTGACTTCCAGTGAACATTAATTGCAATTGCGAAGAAATTAAAGAACAACTGATAAATATTTATGATAATCATAGTCTCTATCATTGTTTAATACACTGCTTTTGGGGAAAAATACAAACACTTCTTACCTTTTGAACATCAGCATCATGCTTCTGTTGTAATTTCAGTTTTTCTTCGTGAAATTTGCCTTCTGCTATTTTCATTTTCAGTTCCAGCTTTAAAAGCAAAACAGAATAGATACAGAATTTAAATAAAGAATAAATTACACCAATGACCTTTTCATAACTTTTTAATTATTCATTTATGCCTTTCAGAAGGCAATGGGAAGTCACCAACAAAGAATTACTACAAAAAAATTTGATACAATTGTTACAAAAGACATCATCCTACAACATTTCTTCGGAAAATGAATTTGTAGAATGTTTTAGTTGGCAATAAACACAACTGCTACTGCCCAGAACAAGCTATCGTCCTTAATTTAAATAAACATTTAGGAATAAAACTTTAATATTTCTGTTAATATACCAAGTTTAGTAAACTCCTTTTCATTTCTTCAGGCAGGTGTTACATTTATACAAAGAGTGTCCTTTAGCCCAGATGCACGTTTGTTTTTGTTTGTTTTCTGTTATTCATAGAGCTCCCATTATAAACACATTTCCTTTAAAAGGTGACTTATGATGGAATTAAGGATTGGATCACTGAAATACATTTCCTGTTCTGCTTGTGTTTGTTCAAAGCTGTACTTGAACTCCCCCAATACGAAAAATTGCCAATTCTTACTTAGATTCTAAGTTTCCATCTTTCAAGGATTTTTAAATCTCTTGCATGTTTTCGGTACACCATTAAAGGCTGTCTTCAGGACAGCTATGAGAGGAGTTTCATGTTTCTCAGGGTTTTCTAGAAACCAAAAGTGACACCTTGAGTTCAGATTCAGGCTGTTCCACACCAGCATTTATTAATATCCACTGTCCAGAAAGCAAAGTGGACTGCAAAGCTTCCCCAGGGGACAGACCCTCATCCCCCTCACTTTAGGAGGACCAAACCCCCTCCAGGAGATGAATCTAAGTGGCCTTCAGCCAACAGAAAACTCTGTGTTTGACTTTTGGGTGTTCTAAAAGGTGCTGAGGTCCCCCCACCTGGAGGCTGGACACTGCACTCCCATCTCCATCCAAGCACTTCCAGCTCTCACGTTTTCATTCAGCCCAACTAAGAACCTGACTTGCAATATCTCAACTCACAAAGTCCAAAAGAATTGACAGCATGATTCATTCTGCCTTTATTTTCCATGCCCTTGACTAATCAAAAATTGTCATTCAAGCATGAGTCTTTATCTCAAACAGACAAACACTAAACATAGTCCAAATTACTCATTTTTTATATGATTCATTTGTGTTACAGCTTTGTTGGGACTTGAAAACATCACAGCGCTATCATGACTGGAAAAACTGAGCTACACAAATCCAACCCAACTCAAAAACGCTGTGCAGTAAACACAGAAGGCTTCTCAAGAAGTGAAAAGAGAAAGAAGAGAAGAAATTTTTTTCATTTTCTGGACTCATCAACTGATACCCAGCCACCACTTACTACACCACAGACAAAGCAATCCATCTCCCAGCTGTTTGTACGTAGTCTTATGCAAATTAATGGTGGGGGGGAAATAAAGTTAGGTTGACAATTAATCCAAAGAAAATAAATCACATTCTCAGCTGTCAGCCAACTCTTTTATCATCCCAAAATAAGCATCATGATAAAAATGCATCTTCTATTCATGAAATCTACACATATGTATATATGAAAAGAAATATATGCGTATATTGCTCCAACAAAGTGACATTCTAGAAGAAAATCTTAGTACGGGGTGATGAATAAGTGTTGATTTAATAAAAAGAGCACAGTAATCCACTTCCACATAGACAGCTTGTGAACATTCCATAAATAAATATGAAGGTCTCGTAAAAACACAAATACCAGAAACTAAACATGAAAGAGACTCCAATCTGCTTGAATTACACTGAAAGCTTATGAATGATGGAGGTGCAGCTCCTGCCCTCACACAGCTCCTAAATCCACACAAATGACATTTAAAGCTCATTAATAACGTGAGGATGTCTTCGCTGATGGAAATGGATGCTTGGTGGTTTGTATCAGCTGAGAGCTGGTCTAGGTTTTATTATTCTGTACATTGATAAAACATTAAAATAAATCAAAATCTAGTATTTCACTTGGATTAAAGATGGATATCTATATTTTCAAGTGCTGGTGATTGTTCTCAGCCACAGGATGTTTTCCCCCAGGCTGACAACAGAACTCCCTGTACTCAAAGCTGGTTCCCACCTCTCATTAATCTTCCCCTTAGCACCACTCTTGCACTTGCACCAGTTGCCATCATTTTAGCTCATTAATTCATTACAACACTTCCACTAGAACAGCCACCTCTTAAAACATCACAGATTTGGGACTGCTCTCCAAAATGGAGAGCTAATTGCAACCAAATAACTGGGAAAAATCTGCCCAAGATACAGAAGTCAGCCCTTGGTGAACGCAAATTCTGTAGCAACAAACTTGACTATTTTTCCTCTGAATATTATAAATAAAATAATGCAAAAATCTCTTACATGAAAAATCCCAAAGACCAACTCCTCATCAGGTGAGGGCTGAAAAGAGGACACCTTCAAAAGTCCTCAAGGTCCTCAAATTCTATAAACTTAATGAAATTCTGAAGTTTCAGCACCTCAGGTGCTTTTCTGCCCCATCTGCTTCATTCACAACTTTCCTAATTTTACCTCTGCTATATAAGGAAATGTGAGAAGTCCAATATTAAATGGGCTGGAATTCAACAGTTGATGTGCACATGAAGTTTTCAGCTAGTGTTAAGAGGAAAGCTGTATTTGTACCAAGTACCTGGCAAAAAATAAAATTGAAATCATCTCCAAAAGCATTTAAATTTTGTAATGGTCCATAGTTCCAACCCCCCATGTATCTTCATCACAACTTCTGGAAGTGTTAATTTGAGCATTTGCTGTAAAAATAACGATATACTGGCTTAAAAATCCTACGCTCAATTTCTTGTGTGGAAAACCACTGGAGAAGCCAGAAAACATGAGGACAACACCACAGAGTCCTATAGCAAAGCCTGGAGGACTGGTTTCATTTCCAAACCTGCTTTTTGACCCACCCTCTCTCTGAGGCAGACTCCCAACCTCACCGCATACGTCGATACAAAATTGAGTCATGTAAACACATTTTATGCAGTGATCTCATGGAGGCTGGGGTGGAAGCAGAAGGGCTCAGCATTTCCCAGCTGGGAGTGAAATGCCTCCCCTTCCATTCGAAAGCTGAAGCACATCATTAAATACTAATTTTAATCAAAGAATATCTTTCAAATTAAAACCACACCAAAATGAGGTGGAGCCTGTCCACAGATCCCAAATGTCAAATCTCAGCTTGTCCCAATTTCCTGTGGAACAGCTCTAGGTACCTGCATGTGCTGCTCTTCCATACACTGCCCTCTGCACTTCAGCCTGATTTTATTTATTAAACACATTTTAAGAAACAAAATAACCTACAGCAGTACCAAAGACCTTCATAACTTTTAGAGAAGCCAGCTAAAACCAACTTTCCTAAGTCGTTCACTTTGTTAAACGCAATTTACGGCGCTCGTGCTCATTGGTTTTAATACCTTTTATCACCAGTTAAGAGGCAGCAGAGAATATGAAATTTATGACATGCTACCATTCAGACAAGGAAAAAAAAAGTGTAGATATTTAGCTATAGTTGGGAAGTTTGCAACTATGTATGAAACGCAGCCATTGCTGTTGGCTGAACATCATTCCTTTGGATTTCTGTCATTGTTTATCCTCCTCACAAAGAGAATGAGGCAATTAAACCCTAAGGCCATGTAAACAATACTGATGTCAAACATCTGTGCTGTCCCTGTTATTTAAAGTCATGAAGGGTGGTAGCAACAGAGCTGCTTTTATGTGCCTAGTCACACTTTCTTCCTCATTTAAAAAAACAAAACACCACCAAAACCAGCAGATAGTTACCTGGAAATGGGGTTTCGTGGTATCACTGTCCTGATTCCATAGCACAGCTCAGGTGCTAAGAAAATTTAATAACTGTCAGGCTTAAACTGACAGAGTCTAATCTGCAACTGTCATAAATCTCCAGGGGAAAAAAAAAGTGATGTCTCCTTTTTTCACGACAGAGGACAAACATTTATCTTGTCCCCATTTACAGAAATTTGTCGAAATATTTAAATACCTGATTTAAAAGCAAATCAATAAGTGGGTTAGCAATATCAATCACTGAACTCCTGCCCACTTGTCTTCATTCCAGGGCTCACCCTCAGGCCAGGGGGGGCATCTTGGAGCTTTAACATCCATCAGATTGGGGTTTTTGGCTCTCTGACAGAACAGAACTTGTTGCTTGCCAGGATTTTTTTTTCCAAGCCTATGAATATATGGGGGAGGGAGGGAGGAAGCGAGGAAGGGGGAGAAGGATGTAAACAATAAATGAGAACTTCAAAGTAAGAACTAACAATGCAGAACAATGACTTGTATATCTTACAGTACACGACAAAAGTTATTTGTCTTGGTGTTCTGCAGCTGCTAAAAGAAATCAGTGCACTGCACACAAAGCTTTGATATTTCCACAGAAGAAAAAGGTTTCTTAAAAAATATCAACAAACAACTCAAACTTTCTACTGAATCGTGCTTACTCAATTTTCACATGCAGGGTTAAAATAATAAATATTGATAATTTACACAGTGTTTTAAACCATACAGGAAGGCCACGACAGAAGAGACTCCACTTGCAAAACAGTCAAGATTTATTATAAATACACACTGACTTCAGACTGAGGTAATTTGGAACAGCGGATTTCACTTCATCATTAACAAGCTGTCTGATCTCATTGTGTTATTTCTCTATCAAACTGTACCCTCAAAAATTTTTAAGGTTAGCTTTGAGGTATATTAATACTTTCCACATTTTACAGCAATATAAGACTCGGTATTTAAAAGAAAATCACTGGTGGAAAAAACAGGAAAAATCATATTCCACAACAATATATTTGAACAGAAGTTTCTACAGTAAATGTACATTTTAATCATGTTGTAACTAATCTTCCATTTTCAAATGGAACTGCTAAAAACTTTGTGCTCAGTTTACAGGATGTGGGAAAAAAATAATGTTCACTTCCCATTTCAGAAAAATAAACAAATTTATAACTACATTTTGAAACAGTACATCATTAACCACTCCAATCACAGCACTGAACATCATCAATGTTTTTATCCAGTGCAATGACTAAGGTGAAATAAATACCTCGGAAAGTCTCTGCTGCAAAGAGCTCAGGACAAACCAAAGATAGACTGAAATAAAAACAGCATCAAACAAGTGGAACAGCCAGAAATTAGAATGTAAAAAGCCCCTTTATAAACATGGCATTTTGCCCAGATTCAAAGGTCCCTCCACAAAAGTCCATGTTTATGATCTGGACTGTATTATTTGACCCAACAAACATTTATAATTCCCTCCACATATCTAACCTTCTTTGTGTCTTTACTCTTTAAAAACAATACAACTGCTACTTCCAGTTGCAATATTTTTATACGTTACTCTTTAAAGGGAAACAAGATATTCACTCAATTAAAAAAGTGACATGACATTGCCCTGTTTTTATAGCCACTAAAAATTAAAGGTTTTGTGCTAAATCAAACATTACCAGCTTCCCCCATCAAGAAAAATCTGACTTTTTAAATGACACTGAAACTAATACACATTTGCTTGATACAGAAAAATAATCGAATGGACAATTGTTCTTATTCATATGGAAATGTCATTAGGCTCTTTCAAGAGAGAATAATGTATTTTTCATGGATTTCCATGTCGGGGGTGGTGGGAAGAAGGAGAAATGCCCACAGCTCTGTATCCCAACAACTGTAATAACTGGAAATGGTATTTCTGCTCTCAAGGATGCTTTCTCTGGCCAATAAACATAACATGGATATTAGCACTACAACACATCGTATTATTTAACAGCTTTATTTGCAGGGTCCCACTTCCACATGGAACAAATGTCTGCCACCAGTAGGAGACACTGACATCAGGAAGGACCAAAAAAAGTTCAGTACATGTTTAGAAATTAAGAAAGCTTAGACACAACAGTACTAGATGCAATTTCATAAAAGCTCAAAAATGCAGCAAACTGTATCTTCAGAACTGAACCCAGCTGAGTCTGTGAACATGCAGGAATCACAAAGGGATTTAGTGAAATATGAACATAATGGAAGATACCACTTGAGAATTTCATGTAATTCTGCGTAGTGTCCAGTCCAGTGAATGAGTCTGAGTACACTGTGCCAACAACACTGTTATTCCTCTCTTTTTTTTATGCTGTATTTTAGCAGCTACTGAACTTTTTACACTCATTTCAGGATCTCCTAAACCAGTCACTAAAACCGTACTCCCATGTTCTTTTCACCAGTGCAACATGTAGCAATAACAATGTACAGCACCTACTTTTTCTAGCCAATGTCTTTTCTCCCTCAAAAATCAGAATCTGGACATGAAAACAAAAACCCTCAAACTTTCTTCCTTTTTTTTTTTTTTTATTTAAAGAGAGAGACACTTTGAGGTAGAGATTAATCATGCAGCAAAAGATTAATTCCCAGCTGCTTGGCAACCATCTGGACATTCTGCTGGTTAAAACACTAGTTTGAATTGCTAACCTACCCCTTTGATCTTTCTCAATGTCTCCAGCCCATATGTGCAATAATTAAAGACATAGTTCACAAAGTATTGCAAAAAAAAAAAAAATAAATAACTGTACATGTACATCTAGAGCTCCATAACCAGCCTGACTGGTATCAGGAATTATAAATCAGCAGTCAGTTTATGAAAACATGTCTCATCCTGACATCCACTGTGTGTCTCACACCAGTCTAGCAATAAAATAAGGTTTGGGGTTTAGTACATTACATTCTGAAGAGTTATCAAAGCAAGGCAGGATGTGACTTCCTCACACGGAACACAACGGACAACTTGCACATGTTTTTGGGAACAGGACATTAATCAGCCAGGAATCATGTTAACAGCAGTCAAGATTGCTGTGAATTTAAATATGAACGAACAGATTCCTACTCAGGACGATTACTCGGTGGTGAGAATCAGTTTACAACTGGATTCTCCATATAAATCAGACCCTGCATTCAAAACAGCCACAGGGGTTGTGGAGAGAAGGAGAAAATTCAAATGAACCAGAAAATAGTCACTGTCACTGCTTGGAATATTGATTTTCAGAAGCAAGTTGTCATGAGAAAAAAAGTTACAGAAAAGTGAAAATCAGGATGAAAGCCATAATTATGTCATATCTGCCTTTTCTTGCCCCCTCATATGGGCCACACTTGTGTGAACAGAAATCAACACACGTTCTTACACTTTAACAAGGATATTCACCAGAATTAAAAACCTTTACAATCTTTATCCTTGGAAATCAGGGTGACACTTAGGAGCAGAAGTATGGCTTGGACAGTCCCCAGTGAACAAGATGACAAAAGAAGGGGAACAGCAAAAGAAGAGAAGTGGAAGAACAAGGAGATAATAAGAAAAAAATCCAACATGGGAAGCTCCAGTTACTGTAAGATTCAGGTTTTGGGCCCATTAAAATTCTTTCAGAAAGTTCATCAAAACCACTCTCCTCCTGTTATTAAAAAGCACAAACAGCCCCATCACAGGTCTGAGGAGGTTCCTTGAGCTGCATCCAGCTCTGCTGATGTTCATAAACACAGATGTTTATATATCCATCCACCAAAATTTGAACTCTAGAGACACACACAGACATGAGCACACACTTTTAATTCCATATAACACATAACAGAACAACACTGATAGATTTTGTTACCATTCTTGGAAGATATGAACAAAAATACTTCTTTTCAATAAGGAAAAATATTAAATTCGCATCGTAGCTAAAGGCACAATAATGTTAATTTTACAGTGGTTTAATTGCAACAGTCCTTGTTTTAGGATATTGTCTCCATGCAGGGTTTATTTATTGTTCGTAACTTGGCATGAACTTCATGTATTTAAATACTTCCCTATGGAACAATTAAGAGGAAGAAATCAAACCCAGCAGGACAATGCCCACTGACCACCATCTCCTAATTGCAGGGACTCTTATCTTCAAATGTTCTTTCCCATCTCTCTTCCATGCTAACACCAGCCCGTGTTATTCACTCTCCCTCCCCACTTTTACAACTTTCTTTCCTCCCTGCATTCTTTCCCCTACATTCTCTGTATGGTCCCTCTTGGGGAAAATCCGTATCACAGCCCTCATGCAATTTGCTCTGTTTCAAGTTATAATCTCCTGCCAGATAAGTGAGAAGCACAGTAAATCTGCTGCTTTCAACACCTTCAATCCAGAGCACTTTTAGCCAGACCACGACTTAACTGTATCAGCACTGCAGATTTTATCTTAATGTAAATATATCACTAGATCCCAACACTTCTGGTGAGTAAAACCATATAAATGGGCTGATGATCTTTATAAACAAAATTTGTGTCATGCAGTAAAAGGGAGTGCTCATTCCCAAAATAAAGGGAGAAAAACATAAATAAAGATTACAAAGATGAAGGTCCTAAATAGCTTTTTAAAAAGGCTGCATCCTAAAGATAAGACTTCTTGAATCATAAACCCATAAAACACTCTTCATTTTCCATCTTACTTCTGGTCCTCGATCCACAAAGATGCATTTTCAGGGGGGAAAAAAAGGTCTTTTTCCCATTTTCTGTGTTCTCTGTTATCTTACACCACTTATCTCATCTGTCCTTTTCCTCTGGTGCTCTCCCTCTCCCTCATTCCCCACCCCACAAGACAAACTGGTGGAAGCTCTCCCGCAGGTGTTCTCCTGAAAACTCAGCTGCTGCCTTCTCCAGAATTCCTCCTCCCCCCAGCTGCACAACCATTTAGTCTGGGCTGCTTTAGTACACGAGGGGCTGGAAAAGCACCAGTGGTTCCAGTGTCCAAAGGCCTTATCACTGGATTCCCAAAAATCAAAACAGAGGAGTGACAGGAGCACAGTGATAAAGTCAACAAAAACATTGGAAACACTCAATGCTCTCGGTTAACCCAGACAGATGAAGCTTCACAATCTATTGCACAAAGCCTTGAGCTTGCCAGTTTGTCTGAAAAATAAATAAATAAAGAGCTGGTAAACAACTCAGTACAAATTTACTCCAGGTAAACCTTCAACTGACAAGTGAAAATTATTTCCAATATGCCTCTGATTCGTTTAGGTTTCCTTTGTTGAGATAAGATAAATAAATATCTTTGCTTACAAAATCAAAAATCAGAAGGAAATTGAGGAAAAAATGCTAAGAATAAATAAAACTGACAAAATGAAAAATTAAGAATGAGAACTTCTTTAAAGAAACACCAAAATGTCTTCATGTGATCTATCAGATAAACCAGTTGTTTGAGAAAGGTTAAAAGAAATCCGTTTATTAACATAGCTAATTTTATTTTCTCATTCCAGAACAATCCCAAACCTTTATCTTAGCAATGGTACTGGATATGTTTTCCTGAAAAATCACCAATCAGACTTTTCCTTTCCCCCTCCTCTGCCCCGTGGAGCACTGGGTGACACAGGATGGCCAGAGACGAAGTTCAAAGGGACACTTCTCCCTTTTTACCAAGACAGGCCAATCAGCCCATCTGTCGTGCTCTGCTGTCCTGCTGAACACGGATATATTCCTGTCGGGTTGCATCTCCCTTGTTTAAACCCGTAATTTTTCAGTAATGACCATTTCCCAAATGGTTTAATCCATGTCAGAAGTATTTGGGGAAACGATGACTAAAAGCCGCTGCCTGACGACATCGCCGTGCTCGCAGGGCTGTGATGTGGTTATCACTGCTCATGGCCATGTGTTCAGCATTACAGACTCTAAACAGGTGCAGGAATGCTTTATGAACAAAGGTCTAAAGGTTAAAAGCAAAAAAACCCACAGTTATCCTATTTTATGTTCTCCCGTTGTACTACAAAGAGGTTGAAAACAGTTAAAGGTTCCCCCGCACCCTTTTGTACAGCACCATTTCCCTGTTAATACATTCACATTCAATAAATGAAAAGGCTTTATTCCTAACTGAGCTTCACAAACAAAACAAGATGAAAACACATTTAAGTTTTCTCGTTAATAGCACACACATGGTGATTGTGAAACACTGTCTGTAACCTTTCCAGTTCAAACCAGCCCACAGTTGAGCACCATTAGCAAAAAGTCCTGGATTTTTACTGTGTGGTTTAGAGGATTTTTCCACTGAACTAGCAAAGTATTAACTGGGTATTTTATGTAGCTCCTTGGCATGCATTCCTGTTTATTTAATTCGAAAATATTGTTTAAAGGACAACATTGTGCTTTCAATTTATTTATTTCTTGGGCTATTTTCACATCTTATGAAACCTTGCTTCATCCTGAGGCACTGGTGGTTTGAATGTTGTCAATACAAAAGAACAGTCAATAGCAGAGCAGAGAAAGTGAAAGGCACATGGATTGTGCAACTGCTTGTTTGAGCATCGAGTGAGGCAGCCAGGTAGCAAGAGAAAACATTTCATGCACATTATTTTATTAGCAACTGAAGGATCTGCCAACCAATTTTACCCTCTTCTGTATCTCTGCTAAAGATGTTTTCTGAACTGTCTTGAAAGTAACTTTAGGACAGCTCCAATTCATGTGTCCTTACAAGATAGCAAGGAAAAGGAGGAATATTTTCCTGCTTTGCTGATGATGCCCTTTCCTCCCCAACTCAGGTCCTTTGTGAGTTTAGGTCCTTCTGGATAGTAGGGAACTGTACATATGTCTCAATTTTCCAAGAGCATATGGCTGAAATAAGAAATTTGAAGGGCAAATAGAGCAGAGTGATAGATTTGGGGTTTTATGGGGGGGGTTTTTTATGATTGGTTGGTTGATTTGGGGGTTCTAATAATCGTTTCCTTAATGCACCTAGAGTTTCCTTTTCTGACCATTAATTCACTGTCTCTCAAAAAAAGAAACGTGTTAAGTAAAATGAGCAGCTTGTGACAAAATACCTCAGGCAGTCGACTTCCTTAAACCATGAAAAAGGTGAAAATGACCACAAAATTTTACTTTTACACATATTCAAAGCAAAATAACACGGTGTGAGAGAATTAGACAGCCAAGCTTGGAATCTCAGGAATTCACAATGTTTCGAAGAAGTAAAATAAAACCCCATATGATGAAAAGAGGATTGGAGCTCAATGAGGCAAACATAGAAATAATGTAGATCCTATCAGAAATAAGGTCAAAATGTGCTCATTTTAAAAGGTATATAGAAGTAAACAAAAGTCCTCACTAAATCAAAGGTTTCACTGCCTCTGTTAAAAGGTAATGTGGAAAATTCCTAGAATTCAAACTTCTCTGCACTAAAAATTCTTTCAAAGGACCAGTAAATGAATTCAGAAAGTCTTTCTTACCCCCAACTAATTGGGAAATACATTAAGTATTTAATGACAAGCCCTGTCACTTCAGCAAATTTCTCTCCCATGAGATTTTCTGCTACAACTTCCTTGTTAAAGCCCAATTTCCAAGGAAAACACCTTAAGGACTCAAAAGAATCCTACCTCTTTCTCCTGCGCTCGGAACAGCGCCTGGTGGTGCCGAGTGGGGCTGCTCTTCCCTAGGCCAATTTTAGGTGTCATCTATTGAACAAGAGAAAGTTCAGAACAACCAATGAAGTTAGAAACAGGAAATCCAAGTACAATCAATCCTGACCAGCAATTAAAAATGTTTGTCTGCCCTTCTGAAATACCAAGGGAATATTAACACCTACCAAAGTCATTGGCACCGGTTTTTCTCGCAGGTATCTGGGGTTTTCTAACTGAAAAACAACGGAGAGAAAAATCAGCAGGTCAACAATGTCTTATTTAGTCTAAGGCATCATAACTAAATTGTACTCAGCACAGCAACTGCATCACTCAAAAGAACCACAGAAGAGATTTCAACATGTCTTAAATGTTATAGAAATAGAAAATCTTCCTAAGAGATCATTTGGTTGGAAATGATCTACTCAGCAAGTTTGATAATGTAAATGGACCAAAACCGGCAATTTTTTTCCATCCCAATTCTTGTGGTTGTAAAAATTCCATCATTGCATATTATAAAAATATTTGGCAGCTATATACACAGGCGTATGCAAAAGATTTCCAACTTTATTGGCTAAATTTTCATTGAAATCAGTATAAAGCTACAATAAGTTTACAGATTATACTGATTAAAATCTAGTGCTTTTGAAAAATTACAGTTGGGTGCATTGAAACTACAGCCACACATGTAAGTTCTAGACACAAAACATAAGGAAATAATTCATTAACATGACTGTATAATTAAAACAGCTCTCTTAATCACTATTTTTAAGAACTGGATACAAAACATTGTTCCCAACCCACTTCCTCTATCAATCAGCTCTATCTTTCTCATTTTCTCAGACGATGAGGCTCAAACATCACATCACAGAGAAAGCAGAATGCCCAAAAAAAGCTTTCAAGGGTATAATCTTGTAAAATGTGGCAGTGAGATTTGGAATATGAATGAGATTGCAATACACATTAAAAAAAAAATGTTGTAAGATTAGGTTGATCTACGAGGCATGGCAAATATATCAAATGCTTGCACTTTCTGCAGCAGTATGAAATAAATTTGTGTGCTGAATTTATCAGTGGAAAAGAGGCTTAATCCCTCTGAAATTTCAATTTGATACAGTGTTATTCATTTCCTGTCCCAAAAGGTGATGCAGGATTTCTGTGTGCTGTTGAGGAGTTGACATATTTCACCCAGAAGTCGTTGCAGACACTCACGTTTAACACATACATTCCATTTCTATGAATAGTATTATTCCAGTATTTTAATACATTAGCTGAAAGCATCAAGAAACCAATAATTTAACAAAAACCCATTTATCTTTATTGTCAGGGAGTTTACTAAAACAGTTACAATAAACTTTCTTTCACACAAAGTATCCTGTGCTGGCAATTAAAATCCAAGGGCAGACACCAGTGAATGAAGGAAGCCTGGATGCACTCACTGCCACAAAAATGAGGGATTTTGGACACAGAAGAGATTGTGAGGAGAGGAATACAGGAGTGGGATCATCCTGGAGCATTAACCACAGGAGATACAGTGGACGGGAAGAAAAAGCAAATAAGAGAGAGGGAATTACAAGGTACAGAAATTCCAAACTGGAAACATTTTGGAGGATTTTCTTCATCCTACACATTTATACCTGCAATAGGATTTTCTATCTACATTTTACTGCTATTATCCTCCTCCTCCCACCTCAGTTTGACCACTTCCCCATCCAGCCCACACACCTGATCATCCCCAGGGCTGAAGGCGTTTGCCAGAAGCTCGGGGTACTGCCCAGTTGGGCATCCCAGGACCCTGAGCAGCAGGGAACAGCAGAAGCCTTCACCAATACCTGGTGGAATCTGGAGAAGGCTGCAGAGCCACATTTCAAAGGCTTAATTATTTCCCAGAGCCCTGTCTCTCATGCGAAATGAATACTATCATGCTTTACTTTGGCTTTTTTTAAAGCTAAAAATTACTGTAAATATTTACAATTAATTCCAATCCTTTATCTGACCACGACATTCAGCTGTTTGCAGCCTCCACTTCAAAACCAACCTGAAAAGCAAAGGTACATCCTACTTGTTTATGAGAGAGAAGGAAAACGTGTCTCTAATACTTTGTAGGGCCTAAGTCTTGCATTTTTTGATTTTGTAACAGCAGCCATATGTGCTTTGAAGTTAAATGTTCCCACTTTGTTACTTGTTGTGGATTATATCCACTTAAACTGATCTGTAAACATTTAATGCCTCAACATTCATTCTTTTCATGCTGCTCTTCTGCAAAACTTCTTGTTCTCAAAATTAGACCACATTAAAGAGGGAATATCACAATAAAGAATGCCCCAAAAAAGAAAAAAAAAAGTCTGTATTTATGAGAAACATGCAAATTTAAAAATAATAAGCAAAAGGTCAAAGACAAGCCAAAATACATATGTATGAAACTGAAGGACTGCCATGAGAAGAACAGTAAATCACATGCTTTTTTAAGAGTATGAACCAAATAAATGTCATCATGAAAGACATCTTTATTTGAACTAGAACTGAACTCTAATTTGTAAATACCACTTCTTAACAGAAGTGGTATTTTGAATTTCTTTGTAGAAAAGATTTTGGATTCTCCTGTTCTATTAGGCAGTCTGACAAGAAATCACGTTTCAGTTTGTGAGGACTGCAATGGTCACCTTCTCCTTCTCTTAAACCAGAGCTGTGAAGGTGTTGGGTGATCAGATCCCCATGAAGAAATCCCCACCACCTAACAGAGATAATCTACTTCATTAAAATATACGTATTTTCTTAAGTTGAAAAGAAAGTATTGCAGAAATATACATAAAAAATCAAATTCCAAAACTGCATTTCAGGCAAATGAGCCATAATTCGTGACTTTAGAATTTTCAATTTCTATTCATTTAAACAACACCTAAAGTGGTCAAAACTAAATATTTATGAGTTACACAATTTTAAAGCTACCAATGCAAGCAGTGAGTGAAGCACTGACAAAAGCTGAAGTGGTGTCTCCCAAAAGCAAGGACAGTGCAGGAAAAGCCCAATTTGGAGCTCTAAGTACTTCCACAAGTCTCATCCTCATCAATTATATTCCATCCCTCAGGCTGGAAATATCATCCAGGTTTTCCGTCTGTGCACTACAGCCCAGTCCAGAAACCCACAGCCAAGCTTTGCTCTTTTGCTCAGTAAATACCACAACAATGACAACATTGATGTCGTGGTTCCAAACTACCCCTCCAAAGTCACGTTCCACTCTCTGGAAGATGTTTATCCAGGGATGGTTATCTCCAGTACTGCCCAACTGCAGCCCTGTCAGTCCACTCACAGAAGGTACATTGTAAATATTAATATTTAGGGAACAAAACCCCCACACTTGCATCTGCAGGCCTGTTGCACATTCCCCCCTAAGCTTCTTCAAAGACATAAAGTGATTGTTTTCAAAACAAGGATGGCAAAAACACACATGAAAGAGTTAAGAACATTTAAGACTTTGAAATGGTAAACAACTAAACTGAACCTTGCCCTAAATTCTTACTTTAATCTAACAAACCCAGCCAGCCAGCATGTTCCCTACAGAAATAACTGCTGAGTAGCTTCAGGAAATTTGAGTAAGGACATTCTTATCTAACATCATAATTTGTAGGGAAGTTCACTTTAATGCTGCTTCTGCAGTCTTAGTGGAAGGACATTAAAGCACATGAAGATTGTTTGTCAGCATGGAAGTTGAATTTATTTTTTGAAGTCGCAACACCACTTGGAGTTCACTGTGGGAAAGTTTTTCCAGCGCTGCTGCCCTCCAAGGCCACAACATATACAGTAGGTATGTTTATAGTAAGCAGACAGACTGAGAAACCAAACAAAAGATAATCAAATGCCTTGTGCAGAAATGGTTGAGCTTAACTAGACTGGAAAGACACAAGCAGATGTGAGCCAAGCACACAGGGCAGGCACAGCATCCACTGCTGCTGCAGCCTCCCAGGAATTCCCAACACTCCCATCCGTTTAACCCTGTGTTAGAAGGCTTTTCTCCAAGGAAGGAGAATGGAACACAAGCCACCAAGAGCGGAATTTCTTTGGTCTAAGTCTTCTCAAACCTTTATTAGGCAATAACATTTCCCAGGACAAATTCTGGGCAAGACTGAGCGCCCAGGTTCTCAGCACTGAAGACCCCACATCACTTCTGCTAAAAGCTAAAGAGTTAATCCTTGTCCTGGCTGAATTCCAGTGATGAAAACTCGGGTTCTCCCTGATTAAAAACCCCTTTGCTGTTTCCCCAGGGTACAATCTTTTTGTGTGCTTTCTGCCTAAAATGATGTGCTGAATTTCCTGGGATGTTTGAAAAAGGTTCTTTGTCACACCTAAAATTGGCTACAGTTTCGTGACAAATGAAATGGAGAGAGGCATCATGAGAGAGCGAGAGACAGGCAGGTGAGGTAAGAATTTGCAGGGGTTTCATTCATTGTTGTTCCTTTATATAACTTGAATTTTTTATCCAAAAATTATGTTTGTCCACAATCTAAAAAGCCCAGCTACAAGAGGAAAAAAACAGAAGGAAAAAGAAGCAGTTTAACGCCATTATTCAACAAGGTTCTTTTTCTGACACTATACATATTTCACAACTTTTAATTGTTTTTGAGACATAAACAGGAGATGGTCACCTTCCCCTCAGCTACAAAGTGCACTAGAGCTGCAACAACACACAGAAGTTTATTGACAGCTGTTCATGAAATAAGATCACAGAATCACAGAAAAGTTTGGGCTGGAAGGGACCTTAAAATTCCTCTCATTCCCCTAGCCCAGGTTACTTTTATTATATTCTAAGATGGCTACAGAATGACAAAAAGTTCAAAGTAATGACATGACCAAAGATTACTGGTATTTATTTGTCTCAGCTCCTAGCTCTGAACCTTCTCCCTTCTAACAGCCACACAAAAGGATTTCTGCTTTTCTACACTGCAAATGCAGCTTCAAGGCATGAACACCTGATAAAGGACAGTCCCTACATCAGTTCAGATAAGAGTCAATACAGGCTAAGGAAAACCCATTTTATAATGCATGCAAAATGAGTGTAAATTAGTATTCCACGTATGAAAGGCAAATGTATCACAATCAAAACTCAACAGTTTTTTACAACATTTACTCATGCCTAACTAGAATCTAAAGAACTTGAACTTGAAAATGTTTGTTAGGGATAACAAACATGCAGGAATGCTGCAAGGCAAAGGGAAAGATTCTTTTATTACTCACAAGAAGTAACAATATCAGCAAAATAATGCAACAGACTTACTTCTCCTGTAGAAAACGTTATTATTAAGAACAAATATCTGAAGCCTTCAGATTACATTGTTAAGCTTTGACCTCTCTGCTTAGTAGAGAAATCATAAAAGCATTTCCCAAAACTTTTCACAGCACTTTTAATAATAATATT
Organism: Oreocharis arfaki; assembly: GCA_013398015.1. Taxonomy (NCBI): domain Eukaryota; kingdom Metazoa; phylum Chordata; class Aves; order Passeriformes; family Paramythiidae; genus Oreocharis; species Oreocharis arfaki. The sequence continues at coordinate 392,049 of VZRR01014189.1, read as the reverse complement.
TAAAAAACCCTCAATCACTGATGTAGGTATATAATAAAAACTGAAAACACATCCGGTATGTGACCTTAAAAATACAAGAGCTTTGAAGAAGAGGAAATTTAGAATATATTAAAGAAGCAAGAGGCTGAAAGATAACAGCAAAAATAAATTAACAGTTTCTAACTGGTCATTTCAATCCAGACAAGCCCGAGCTGGAGCAGTGAAGGCTCAGCAGCACCTCACAGCTGGAAGACACCAGGGCTGTCTCACCATTTTGTGTATCTAGCAAGGTGTTTGCAGATTCTTGGATAAAAGCAGGGTCTCCACATATACCTGCCTGAAATGATCACAGCTTCCTAAAACTACACAGATTCTTACTGAGAAAAATCCTTGTCTAACCAAAAAAACCCAAGGAAAGTTTGAAAAGCTTTTCAAGACAACTGTCCTTCACCCCAGGCAGCTCCAAGTGAAAGCCATTCTGTATCTCCTTTCTTATCTTCCCCCACTACTGAAGTATTCTTTTGGGTCAAGGGTCTTCTGTATCTGAGGTGGGATCACTTGTGAATTCAGTTTCCCAAACAGTTTGCAGCTGGAAGCAGCAATTAAAGGACAGCAAGATGCTCCCATGGCAATTTAAATGCTTGCAAATAACAGCAGCCACATCTGACACTCAAATCTTACAGATTCCAAGGTGCTGCAATCATTTAGTGGGATTTTTTATTTTTAGTAATGACATATTCTTTGAGTATGACACTCCACTTAAAACTTCCTGACCCTTTCAGAACCCACTGGAGGCCGTGATCCACAGCAGGGAAATGCTGTTCAGCAGCAACCCCTCACAGACCTCTCTTTTACAACCTCAAATCCTCTTTGTCAGGTGACTCCCAACAAGTCTTATCAGGCAATCAAAGTCTCTCATGAGCGACTTATTTAATTACCATCCCTGGAGAGGAGACTTGAAAAACTGATTTATGTGCCACGGTAGCCAATTTGTTATCCAAGGGAGCTCCCGTATCAGCAGAGGATCATCACAGTTTAATAACCAGCCATTATCAACACAACACGATTGCAAACTGGAATTTCAATTAGAAAAAGAAATAAAATACAAATAAAATGACAGAGATAAGAGATAAGCAGGCAGGCAGATTGACACTGATATAAAAATGCTGGATATAAAGAGATTCTTTGTGAGGATCTGTTGAAATAATTTGTAAAATGGCCAGGAGCAAGTTTTCCCCCTTAAAGCAGCTTTAAAAGCTCAAGGTGTTACAGCTTTCTGCTCATATAATCCAATGTATAAATACAGCCCAAATATCCAAAATCTGCAAGTGACTGCTTGCACCTTTGTTTCAGACACCTGTACAGTGCTGATATTTTCACCCATCTCCACCTTCAGCTTGGAAAAAGCAAGAGAAACACCAAGGAGGGCACAAAACCATTAATATTCTTTGTTATCATTTCTGATTGTACTGAAGAGAATCTGGCTGTCCATGAAAAACCTAGAGTGTAATAGGCAAGGTTTTTAAATGCTGTCATATCCCTCTGGACTGACAACAGTGTAGGAAGAATAAGGATCATTTGGCAGCTGATTAAAATGACAACATGAAAATACGTGATTATTTTTCAAAAAACAAGGTTGAACTATTTTATTAAACTCTCTCTCATCACTCCTAACTTTGGCTGCAACTCTGTGAGCTCTCAACCTGTGAGAATAAGCACAAAATGAGAAAGAAAAGAAAGAAGAAACCTCCCTGTTAAAATCAAAGTGATCTTAATAAACCGAAATTGCTACAGGGATATTGATCCTAATGAAATCGGTTGAAGATTTGGTGGTACAAGTGAAAGGGTTACAAAAAAGACAAAACAACATGATAGAAAAAATACATTAAAATACAGCTACAGAGAAGAGGTCACTCCGTTGTGACCTTAGAACTATCATGGACTAACACCACAGAAAATACAACCAAGGGAATAAAGTCTTATAAGAGTAACAAATTTGGGTTATTAAAAAGGAAAGAAAGAGGTGAACACACAGAAAAGTCTCCTGAACACTTTCAAAAGGAGGCACACTGACCAAAAAAAGTTGAGTTGTATTAATGGCTTGCAAATTCTGTATTGGTTAAAAAAAATAAACACAGAAAGCCAAACTCTTCTTTCATTTATACAAGTATAAATAAAAAATAATGTTATAGAGTCATCAAGAAAAAGTCTGAATTTCTACCACAGTAAGACACTTGGTTTTGGCCAGCAGCCATTATTTTGCCTGATTTATCAGTAACAATATTAAATATTATTACTTAAAATTCTGATGTTTTCTCCTCACACATTCCTAAAGAACCTTTCCAAGCTTTACCAATTCATTTCTAAAAGACTGATTTTCCCACATGAAGTTTTGTTGGCTAAGCTCAGACCACACTACCGAGGAGTTCCCATTGCAAGTCAATAAATAAGTAAAGTACTCAGTTTATTTTACCCCAAGATTCCAACTATTGAGTCGTGCTTCGAGGTCATCATCATCCAATGAAAAGTTTCTTTTGTGATGATCATCCTGGAACACAAGGAAAGTCAAAGAAAATACCAGAATTGCTGGCAGACACATAATTTAAAATAAAACTTCTCATTGGCTTGGCCATACCTACACTGCACTTCCCAATACTGTCACGATACCTCTGACAACTTGCACCTCAACAGCTCAGTTTCCAGAAGGATACTGTGCTGAGAAAGGAGTTCAGAGCATAAATTAGCCTGGCTCTCCACTTCAGTGTTCCTCTTTATTCATTTCCAAAGCAATAGTCCCCTTCACAGAGGGTGAATTTACTAAACAAAAGTCCAAATACTCCATTTTCAGGTAACATTCTAGAAACAATTCATCTGCACAGTACCCTTTGTGGGGCTAATCCAGAATCCAGAGATCACCCGATCAGCCTCCAAATAAAAAGATTTAAAAACGAAAGGAAACCACAGCAAGGCAGTGATGGTTATCAAAGCAGAGGGCAGAGGAGCTGCTGCCCAGCTCAAGGGTGTTCCCTGACTTCCAGCACCCAGCCAGGGCTGTGGTTATTGCTGCTCAAGGAAGTAACAAGGAATTACCTTTCAGAAGAAAAGCTTTTCCTGTGGGATAACAGTAACTACCACTTGCATTTACTGTATCTAATGGGAAAGCTGGTACAGAACCTTTTCCTGAGCTGAGGTATTTAGAAAAACAACACTGAAGCCTGAATTACCTTGTCTCATTAAGTGAGGTTTGTCTATGGGCCTGCCAGCACCTCTTCTTTAAATCTCATTTGTCACAAGCATCCAGCGACTGGAGCTTGGGCTGCAGTTCATCAACACTTGGTAGAGGCAGCTCTTAATGTTTCTTAAAAGTCTCCCTGCTCCTCTACCTGGGCCTGGATGATGCCAGAACATCTGTGCATCACTGACAATGGAACAAGGTATTGTTTGTTCCAGCCAGCCAAACGTTATCGAACTGTCTGGCAAAGCAAGAGAGGATTATTTCACTTAAAGGCCCTTTTAAAGCTGTAACCGCAGGAGAATCCAGTCTATGGAGCTGAAGAACAATGAAGTGCAGTGATTTGTCTAACACTGCCCTGGAAGCTGTGGCAGAGCCAGCAACAACAACAACAAAAATTTAAAATAAACAAACCAAAGCAGCAAAACTCCCCTACAAAACTTTAAAGCCCCAAATCCAGGTTTCCACTGAAGAAAACATTTTTTTTTTAACAATAACTCTTCCACAAGGAATATTTCCTGAAGTAAAATAAACAGGAAACCAATAAGGAGAAATTTAGTAAATCCAGCATGTGGTTCTATTTTTAATGATGGCATTTCTGTATTAAAATTACATTTGTATACATGCAATCAACACACATATAAATACATTCACAGCAATCAGAGCCTAGAGCACAGATAGTGATTTTTGCCCACTGAGCACCTGTAACCTGCCCTGATAAACCATCCCCTCGCTAATCCTCTCTTCCAGATGCACAGCACAACACAAATTTCCTCAGGAAAGAGCTTCCAGTTTATCCTATTTGCACTTCATGTCCTCATAAATTCTCAGCTGTGCCCAGCTGCAATCTTTCTAAACTATTCCTCTGATAGAATCAAAAAAAGAAGCGTGGGCAGAGCTAGAGGAACAAACAGGAAATTCAGTGTTCATGGAGGGGTGAGGGCTGTGCTAGGTGTGGTGAAGGACACTGCAAGGCCACAGAGCACATTTTGGAAGGCAAACAGCACATTTCTTGGTATCACACATTTGTCAGGAGTAATTGTCAGTGCAAATGCTTGCAATTATATAAACAACATCATTGAATGTCTTGGACTAAAAGAGTTTTAGACAAAGCCTGTTCAATGCCCTTTCATCAGTCATAATGCTCAGTGTGGAAAGTCTGATGAAACAAACTGTCCAAAATCCACTCTTTCAGAGGTCAACCATCACTGAACAGAGCCAGAGGCATCTATGCAGCTTTCTTTAATCTGTTATTGCAAAATACAAGATGATGTCAATGCAGGCACGTTGCCAAGCCCAGGGAAAACAATGCAGCAGACGCTGAACACACAACACCAAACAGAGGTCAAGCATTAGGATCAACTGAGAGCATCCTACAAGAAATTCCTTTCCCCTGCACTGCAGAGGACAGATTTTGATGAGCTTTAGTCCTCCCTATCACTCCCTCCCAAATGCCTGCACCTTTACACAGGGATCACGACCCACACAACTGGAAATAACAGCTTTACAGGGACATATAAAACCAACTCAGGGGAGGTAGAGCTTTAGGACAAAAAGGAGAAGCATCTTACAGCCAGTGACGTGCCTAGGTCATCTTCATCTGTCCGGTGAGGAGAACTCAGACAACGGGATATTACTGATGGCTTCTCATTGAATCTTTCCCTGTTATTAATGACAAGAGGAAGCAGAAAGAGAAGAATTCATTTTCAGTAACTTGTGGCACACAAAGGATGTTAATCACAGAATAGAATCGTCTAGGATATACACAAGAAAATCACTGCCAAGATGGAAAGATCAAAAAAGAAAAAGGAGAAAAAAGAGAAAAATTTCTTGTTAAAGAAAACCAAAACCCCCCAAACCAAAAAACCCACCAGAAATATCATGTGCATGACAGTACATTGAAAAGTGCTCTTTATCAAGTGCTTTTCTTTTACTACATGACCGAACATCTCCCAAAGGATTTTAGGATCCAAGCTAAGGAGAGGGCTGATCTAGGAGAATGTTTCAGAAACAAAATTGCTAAGCATATGAAACAACATAGGATGGAGTCCAGTGACTCAGAGAAGAAAGAGTAATTAAGGTGATGGTTGGTTGCACCATAGGGGAGACTTTTAAGACCAAAAAATAGGTTAGAACAAGGTAAAATGATCCTATAACACACAAAGACAAGGGCAAGAACTGCACACACAGCTCAGTACAAAGGAGTGGCTTGAAAGGCCAAGGTGGAGAGGAACATGTCAAAGGAACGAGTCACAAAGATTGTCTAAGTTTCATCTCATTTCTGTTTTAGGGACTAAAGTGGAATTTAAGGGGGATGGTAAAGAAAAGCCCACAAGACAAGACACAAGCACAGCATGACCAAGTGCTCTGTCCAGCAGAGCTGGACAGGGATTTTCTGGAAAAGCTTTTGTTGTAAATAAAACGCTTGAACAAAGGGAAATGAAGATCAGCGGATAGGTGAAGAGAACGGTCACTGATGCACCTGGTCACAGACTATTCTCAGCCACAGAACATGGAAGAAAACAAAATAAACTAAAAATTGTAAGCATTTATTAGATGGGTTGATACAGCAAAAGATCCAAAACAGTAGTGAAACACCCTTCAGCATATACTCCACTATCAAATCCACAGGTATTAAGGTAATTAAAAACTCCTGTTAGTCCCTTCACCTTCCTATGACTGGCTATATTACATTAAAGCCAAATCAGACCATTAAAATACCTCCCCTCCTTTCCATCTGGCAGCAAATGAGACGGTTGCTATGCCAAAAAGACACTGAGATGAATGAAGTGTTTATGAACAGAACAACAACTGTTGGATGTACAATATAAACCAGTCACTTCTAGGAAGACAAACACAAAGTTTTCACGAAGCACAGAGCCCCAGCTTTCATCAGAACAGCAGGGAACAGAGAAAGACAACAACTGGGAGCCTACCTTCCCTTCCAGCACCAATAAATCCCACATAAACAACGTGTATGGATGCACAATAACAATTACAAAGCAGTAAATAGTTTAGATAAGCAAAGTCTTAGAGGTAAAAAAGATCAAAAGGAATATAATAACACAATGACTGCCTCTTGCATTTCTTACCAGGATTTCACTTGACACAAAATTACCTTTAATTAAAGGGAGATAAATCTTTGCCTGTGAGTAGATCTGCCCTTTTATCAGATTTCCTTTCTGAACAATACTCAGGTTACCTAACAATGCAATAAAACTCCAATTGTTAAAAATAAGAGAAAACAGAATTCATGCCCTCATCATTCAGAGATTCAGGAATACCAACAAATACACCACCCCAACCCACGTTGCCTGTAATGTTTTCAAACTGACCAAAGGGAGCACAAAAGTCAAGACCTATTCCTAGTTCTGTATTTGCTATTTTGAAGAGAAACTGAAAAAGAAGCTACTTTTCTTGATTCTACAAACAAAGTTTGAAAAGATTGTTAGGGATGGACCACAGTTTTGCTCATATCAAGAATGCACTGCCTGTCCACTCCCTTTTCCAGCCTCCTGCTAATACGAGTCGGGCTCCAAAAAGCACAAGATTAATTCTTTTTCCTCCCACTGCAGGTGAGTGAAGGATGATCAGAGTTCTGACATCAGCCCTGTGACCTCCTGCTTCAGCCCAAGCAGGGAGCTGGCATGGGAGGAGGAAGCAATTTGCTACTAATAAAGGAGATTAGTAAATATTCCTTCTAGGAACAAAGTAAGGGCAACTCACTGATTCCTCCTGCTACAAGACAACTACACACCAACCTTTAACAATGTTTTCAGGCACACTCTATAAACATAAAGTAGAATTTTCCTAGGGGGTCAGAAAGCCAAGGTTTCTGTTCAAACCAAGCTAAACATTTCTCAAACCAACCCTCTCATGTTTCAAAATAAAGCTGCACCTTTCCAGCCCCAGCTAGTCGGATTTATTCATCCACACCCCAGTCTGCCTACCTACTTTTTATTTAGGCAGAAAAACAACTTCATATAAAAAAGCCGAAATTGTCCAACACAGAATTATCTGTATTGCAAGATAAAAATCACTATGAAAAGAACTCTGTTTGTTTGGGTCTTTGAAAGGAGAGAATCTTGAGATAAAGAACATCAAGTAGTTACTCAAACATGTCTCACTGACATTATCTATTTTGCCCTGAGAAAATGTTGTAAGAACTGAGTCATGGCTGGAATGCAAAATTTTCATCCAACTACACATATTCCATGCCCATGGATTCAGTTTTCCCAAAGCACATTCAGAGGAGAGAGACGAATATAGTGGAACTCGGTCACCATCTGCTGGCTCTCCCTACAAACTGCACATCCAGAAATATTTAATATATTACATTTTTACCTGCGCTGATAGATCATCCAAAACCGTAAATACAAAGAAAAACAGGATCTTTATGTTGGATATAGGTAATATCTTAACATGGTCACATTTAAGTAAGTATTGAATACATAAATATTCGGTATTTTTACAAAACACAACAGCTGCAATATTTACCTTTGATATTTTTCTGCAAAACTTGCAGGAAAACTAATTTTCTTATTGCTGTGAAGATTAATTTATGCAATCCACAGAACTATCAAAATTTTCCAATACAAATTCAGATTTCCTTAGACACAGCCCCACTCCTGATGTGAGCATCCACCGGCAGAGTTTCATTCCCAGAGTCCTTTAAAGCAGTAACATTATTCAATTACATCTATTTGCTTCTCCTGGCATGGAATAATTTGCATTCCAGGTCTCCAGAGAACTCACCAGAGCCTTGGGAACCATACTGACCACCAATGTAAGTATTGCTTCATTCCCACAGGATAAAAAGGAAAAAGCGAAATAACTACACCAAAAGTGACTGTGGGAACTTTGCCAGGCCAAGCTGAATCTTAGGTTCAGATACTGAGTGGGAAAAGAGATCAGATTCCCAATATTCCACTATAAACCAGGCAGCAAAAGAGAGAAAAGATACGGCAAAGAAGGAAGGGAATAGGTGGAACTGTACCTCAGCTTTCCTCAAGTGCGGACCAGCCGCAGTCAGATGAAGAGGGAGGAATATGCAAATCCCACCCCAGCTGACAGTACAAGCCAGCAATTCAGAGTAATCAGGTGTATTTTTATACCACAAATACAGCCTTGTAGAGATATCAATGTGCTAAATTGGGCCTAATGGGGGAAGAGTTGTGCTGATATTGTTTTATTGCTTCTAACACCCAGAGTGACACTTTAATTTGATGCTGCTCCCAGGGACTGACACAACCTGGTGAGATCTAGGCCAGGTACCCTGACATAGCACAACAATAACAGAAATTTATTTCAGCTCTCAAAATCTTTTCTTAAAGCATGATGCATTCCTTGTTTTCATAAGGTCAAATCTAATTTTTTTTTTTCTAATTAAGGATATCTGGACAGCTCCTCCCAACAACTCTCTGTTACACCAAGCCCAAAGCAGTAATCTCATAACTCAGCTGGCAATTCCCCATTCTCTGCCTCTGGTTCTTAAACCACGAGTCAAAACCACAGGTTCTTACCAGAGCATGAGTGCAAGCAACCAGAAGAGCCCCTAATCCTCAAGAAAAGGAGGACCAGAGACCTCAGACCTAAGAGCAACTTTTAAAATGATCGTTAGAATTACACATAGTTAACGGATACAGAAGAGGAAAGTTCCACGATACTCAGTATCAATGTGATTTAACTTGCAAGTGTCTGTCACTTATCCAAATCACTGGTGAAAAACTAAAAACATGATTGAAAAATTATAATAAACAGTATAAACACCAGTGTGCCTCCACGAGAACAGCTAATGACGGCCATTTATGAAAAATGTAAGTGAAGACATTAATGAAGCATTGGACTCCTGAAACAAAACTTGCAAATGTATTTCTAAAGCCATGAAACGAAACCAGAAGCAGAGCAAACACTCATTTCCTCTTGTACAGCACCTACTGAGCTTTGAATAATATTCACTCTATGTCTGAGTGCTTCCTTCACCAAGGATTTCAGAAAGGTTAAACATTAACTAGACTTTAAAATGAGCAAACAAGAGGAAATTCCATCCATGACTGAAATGCAGCCACATAAAGAAAAATAAGGAACACAGATCTTGAAGATCAGCACAAAATTGCACTATGTAAAAATAGAAAATCCAGAATACTTAAGAACAATAGATTAAACTAGAATTTACCTAAGATTCCCACATATTAGGACAGAATAGAGCTGAAGTTTTCCAAGTGTCCAAATGACCAGCTTGTCACTCCTTCAATACTGCAGGGACATCTTTCTAAGCCAACAGGAAAACAAGCCTTAATAACATGACACATTCCACCCCTTTTTCCCTGCTGTAAACAGCTCTGTTCCCATCTGATTGGAACTAAGGATGCAGCTTAAGCTCACTGGCTACTGCAAATCAAACATCTACACCTTGCTCAGCAAAACTTGCTTATCTGCTGGGAGCCACAGCTCTGTTTCCTCTAAAAAACCTGTGAGCAACAGTCATAGAACAACCTCTAAATCTACCATCTGTATGCCTGTTTACATTTCTAATCTATAGGAAAAAAAGCCATTAAAATCTATTTGATAAAACAGCTGCTTTCAGCATCATGGCCTTAGACTACAAATGTAGGCTTTGATTTTCCATGTTAAGTGTCTGTAAATGAAAGGAGGAGAACAAGAGGAAGGGAAAGAGGACAGAGGGATGGAACATGGAAGAAGATGCATGGGAGCCAGAGGAGACATAATGGAGAAAAGTAAGGACAGAGGAGTCTAGAAGCTCTCATTACATTGCAGCTGCTACCAGAGTTTCTGTATATAAAGCACAAACACTGATGGTGAGTCCATGAGGGAGTGCATTAAACTCATACAAACTGAGACATCCAGAGCTTATCAAACCAAACATCTTTTAAAAACAAATCAAACACCGACTAAAGCAAGGACAGGAACCTTACCCAGGAGCAGGTGGTGTAGCTGAAGATGATTCCTCTGCAGAAGATACATTACTTTCATGGTTTCCCAGCTCTCCCACCACCCACTCAGGCAAGCAGTCAGGGCTACTGTTCCGAACTCTTGTGGAACTTGGTTCATCAAAATAAACTGACTGTAATGAGAACAAATGCAAAATCAACACCAGAATATATTGACACAGATACATTCTTTACACTCTGTCATTTCTTGCAGGAGTATCTGCAGTACAAACATTCCTTTTCCAGTGAAGTCAGTGAGGTGTGCAAACACCACCTTGCCAACCCACAGGAATTCAGGGCAACAGTGCAAATATTTTCCAATACTTTTCTTCTTATAGGATGGGTAATTTTAGCAAAAATCGGCGCTGTTATCTCACTGAAGCTTATGCCAAGGGTTGACACAACATATTCAGTTCTTCAGAAAACAAACTGCAACTTTAACAAAGTATCTGTGAATTCTACAGTCATTTCATGCTACTAAAGTCACCGCCTTTAAGCACATTTTTCCTTTCACAAGAGCTATCTACTGACTAGGACAAAAGAAAGCCTCAAGCGCCTTTTATTACATTTTCCCAAAGAAACAGAGAAGGATTACCTTTCTGTTCCTTCAAAACACCTATTTTTATAAGCCTTCTGACCAGAATTTTGAGGATCTCAAAAAGTTTGCCCATTGAAAGGTTTTCCCAACATCAATTACAAGAAATGCCTTTATTTATCTCATGCAGTTCCACTCAACCCATTCAGAATCATTTTTCACATTCGTGCCAAATCAAAGATGGAAAAGCAATTTCAGGACGCATTTCAGCAAGTTCGTCCTATAAAGAAATGACACCCACCATGTAGGCAGGCAAAGTTTTCAGCATTCCCTCCTCTGGTTTTTGGGTGAAGGGACCATCCAGAACTCCTCTCTGCAGCATGTGGAGCAGCAGTTTTGCATACAAGTTTCGATTCTCCCTTCCTGCTATTCCTATGCCTGTTCCTGAAGGTCTGCAGAGTTTTTTAATCCACAGTGAGCATCTTTTTCTTTCTGAAAATATAGGTATACATGGTCACTATACATTTTCAGAGCAAATAAACACGTTCAGAAAACAGAAGACATCACTGGTCACCAATTTTGTAGGTTTCTCCCTCCCAGCCTAAATTTTAAAGCAAAATAAACAAAAAAACCCAAACGACTGAACCAAGTAAAAGAAATTATTGAATTCCTAGATTAAAAAATAAGCCTCTAACAATAGTTTAAGTTTACATATTCCACAAACATTTTCTATAAATTCATGTTTACATCACTTTTAGAGGCAGCATGTTGGGAATCAATGCCTAATAAGGACAGAACACATAAAACACCAGGAATTCTGCACTCACTGCAAGAGCTGCCATTAACTACAACTTACAGCTTGCATGAGCATTAATACTTTAAATACACCATAAAACCTCATCCACTTAAAAAAATAAATCTCTGTTTACACAAGCTTTGGTACCAGATGACGAAACCATTCATTTGGTTAAATGTTTACACATCAAGCTCTTAATTTGTAGGGTTTGTGCCTTTAATAACCAGCTAGTTGTAAAAATTAGATTTCTACAACATCATTTATTAACTGATGTTCCTATTATTACACATTCCTGACCAAACGTTAACTACTTTATAACTAAAAAATATTTGCAATTTTGTAAGGGCTATCTCAAAAACAACGCCCTTTAGAAGCTTTTAGTTTCTACTGAACTAGGTTTTTAAAGATAGATGTTAATGTATCTATGCAAAAGCACATTCATACCATGAAAACAAGACAGATAAGGTCAAACAATTGCAGTAGGTACCTAAAACATCCAACTTTAGAATTGTGCAAACCCCTCATCAAAACTGTACCTTGTAAAGTCAGAGATTAAGTGCCCAGTTAAATTAAGTGATCCAATTACACACAATAATTATCAGTCACCTAGGACTTTCTTATTAGTGTTGAAATGCACATTTTACCATATGTACCTGAACTATGCTGCAGGCTTAGGACATAGGGCTTCATAGCCACAACACAGCGATCTAATTCTGCATCCAGTTTTTCCTTTATTTCCTCTTCACTGTTCATTTTGAAAGAACTCAAAGTAACCTGCAAAATTAATTAATGGCATTGATGTAGAAAAGGTCAAATGCTGTTTTACATCAGCCTCTGTTCATCTCAGGCCACATAAAGACGTGCTTGGAACAATACAGGAAGTGAAACTAGAGGTGTTGTTACGTTCAAACAAACACAAAGCTAAGACCGATTCTTTGTAAACAACAGGTACTCCGTGTAATCTACAAGAATGTGCTTGTTTAGATTTGAAACGGAATAGCCAACCACACAAAAATGTATTCATTACACCCAATTTGTATAGAACACCTCAAGGCGTTTGTGTGATACCGCATTCCTGACTTGATATTCCTTAGAATTAGAGGGTTGTGGGTTTTTTTCAAAGTAGAAGGGGGGAAAGGGGGGAAAACAGCAAGTAGAGCTATAGTTAAAAAGTAACAGAACCAAAAATGCTGTCAGGACTGTTTTTAAGGAAGCAGCACAGCAAAGAGCAGCGCTGTTCGCTCCTCTGCCGTTCATTTCCCAGCTGACTGGGGACCTTTCTTTGCACATTCCAGCAGTGAACGCGTTTCTCTGCCAGCGGAGCCGCACACCCCGGGCCCGCCCCAGGGCCCTTCCCTGCGGCCAGCCCCGGCCGTGCCCCCGGCCGTGCCCCCGGCCCGAGGCGCACACGAGTGTCCCCTGCACCCCTCCCTGCCCCGGCCGGGCCCCGCGGGCCCTGCCCCGTTACCTCGGGGGCTCCGGGTCGCGGCCACGGCGGGGAAAGGCGGCGGCGGCGGCCGAACGTTCAAACCGGCCCCGCTCCCGGCGGCCCCGGGCCCCGCGCGTTTCCGTTTCCGCGGTGACCGGGGCCGGCCCGGCCCGGGCGGCCTCAGGCGGGCGGGATGGAGCCCCCGGGCACAGCCCGCAGTGGTGGGAGGAGGGCTGGGCTGGGCTGGGGAGTTGCTCGTCCCCAGGAACGGGAAAAGCTCTTGGGATTGAGCGAGTGCGAGGAAGGTGCTGCTGTGGCAGCGCGGAAACGCAGTCACAGCTCTGAGAGGCGCTGGGCTCTTCCCTCTGGTGACCGGGGACAGGAACCATGGGACGGCTGGAGCTGTGCCAGGGGAGGTTTAGGCTGGATATTAGGAAAAGGTTCTTCCCCCAGAGGGTGCTGAGCACTGCCCAGGTTCCCCGGGGCATGGACACGGCCCCAAGGCTGCCAGAGCTCCAGCAGCGTTTGGACAGCGCTGCCAGGCATGCCCGGGGTGGGGTTGTTGGCGTGTGTGTGCAGGGCCAGGAGCTGGACTTGATTCCGTGATTCCTGCCCGAAGTGATGAATGGCACCACACCCCAGCAGTGCCGTCGTGGCTGCACCAATGCTCTCCCCTAAATTCACGTCCCTCCATTGATAGTTATTGATCCCCTCAGAGACGCACGGGAAACGCCTCAGGAGTCCCCGGCAGAGCCTCGGGGAGCTCCGAGGGAGAAAGGGGAGATGCCAAGTGCGAAGCCGAGCTGCACCTGCGTTTGGCCGACGCCCAGCACAAACACAGGCTGGGAGGGGCCCTCCCGCGGGGCAAGGCTTGNGGCAGAGCCTCGGGGAGCTCCGAGGGAGAAAGGGGAGATGCCAAGTGCGAAGCCGAGCTGCACCTGCGTTTGGCCGACGCCCAGCACAAACACAGGCTGGGTGGAGCCCTCCTGCGGGGAAGGGCTTGGCAGTGTTGGTGGGTGAGAAGCTCAGCCCGGCCGTGTGCCCTGGGCTGATGCCCCAGCGTGGGCAGCAGGAGAGGGGAGATTCGGCCCCTCTGCCCCCTCAGGCGAGACCCCACGTGCCGCNGGAGAGCTGGAGAGGGACTGGGGACAAGGCATGGAGGGACAGGACACAGGGAATGGCTTCCCACTGCCAGAAGGCAGGATGGGATATTGGGAAGGAATTGTTCCCTGGGAGGGTGGGGGGGCCCTGGCACAGGGTGCCCAGAGCAGCTGTGGCTGCCCCTGGATCCCTGGCAGTGCCCAAGGCCAGGCTGAATGGGGCTTGGAGCAGCCTGGGATAGTGGAAGGTGTCCCTGCCCATGGGCTTTAAGGTCTCTTCCAACTCAATTCCACGATTCTGTGCTATAAATGTAACGGGATTGGTTCAGATCCTCGATACACAGGGGATGGGCTTGGTGCCTCATGAGTGCAGGAGAGCTGGGACTAGAAAAATGGGGGTACAGCAGCAGCAGTGAGGGACAACCCCAGGCTCTTTGTGATGTGTTATTTAATTCCTGCTAGCTGGATATTGGATATATCTATTTTTATATCTTCATTATGATCAATATTTGGGGAAAAAATGTTTCTACTCAAAGCTTAGTGAAAAATATTTGCCACCCTGAAGTTAAAGGTCAATAAACTAGAAGTAGCTTTTGAGCCTGAGCAGTGGGGGGTGGGTGCCAGAAACTGAATTGCAGAAGAAGGTTTAATAATTGCAGATCCAATTTTATCCACAGTTTCTGAGTAAAATCTGTTCAAGTATATTCTTGTAGGTAATAGAGTGATTTTGAGCTCACTTTAAAACATTAAATATGCTCCATATTGCTCATGTTTTCTGGATTGTTCGTGTCCTATCCCAAGGACAGAGAACATGAGGGGGTGTTGTGGAATGGAAGAATTTCAAAGCACATGCCTGACACTTCTGCACAAAAACCATGGGTTGTACTTGCTGTTTTGTTGCAATTTTGAGAAAAATATCAATAAATCCAAAAGAATTAGAGAAAACTTTCAGCTGTCCAGTCTCTTCCTGAGTGAATGAAATGATTATGTGTATGTATGATCCCAAATAAACCCTCTGACCTCTTCGATTCATTTATTTTTCTTTCCCCAAAATCTGTCATGGGCTTTGCTCTGTGCATAGTGTCTGAAGTGCTTTTACCTTGAGCAAGCAAACTCTTCAACACTTCTGAGCTTGATTCAGATGCACATACACATCAAACAAGAAATCCTTACATGTATGGTAGGAAATTGGCTGTTTTCTTTGATTTCTCAGGTAATCTTCAGCAGAAATGATTCCGTGTTGGGGCTCACTGGGTGATGGCTCTGACAGCTACACTGGGCCTACTCAGAGTGCCTTAAACCCACATTTGCATAGAAGCAGTGCAAAAATCAGTGATGGAGTATTTCAACAACGGTAGCATCTCGAGAGTACATTACAAAGATGATTTATTATCTTTAAATTCCAAATTTAAAATAGTTGTCATCTAATATGTATTGGAACTTGGGACACTTTTCATCTGTGTTAAGTCCATGGTAGATCCTTGCAGCAGAGTAAGGCTGCTGGGTTTCTGCATGTTGCCTTCAGATTTGGATATATCTCTGCCATGCTCATCACAAAGTACTCTGAAAAAATGAATTTGCTGGAATATGATGGAAAAGAACATGAGGCCAAGCAAAATCAGTGATTGGAACCGCTACTCCAGGAGAAATTTCCTGAGGGAATAGATCCAGTTTCGGGGTCTGCTTCCCAAGGTAGAGCAGGGTGGCCAGAGAGGGTGGAGCCTACCTGAAGTGATTTGACAATTGCATCACTTCTGTCCAAAAAACTGGAAAGAAAAATGAAAGATTGAAGGAATGACTGAGGTCTTGTCTCCAGCCAAAGCTGCAGCCTGGACATGAGGAGCACTGATACGCCCTGACCCTCTTGAGGAAATCACCGTAGATGCATTGATACAGAACACAAAGATATCCCAACCAGAATACAGAACAAATTCCCGATTTGAATTGTAAAAATATGGTCATTTAAGTAAAACGTATTCAGTACTTTTTTTTTCCCACCACATTTTACCATGTTCTCTTATCTCTAACTGTCTCGGCAGGTTGCCACAAGTAACATGAACACAGCTTAAGGCATTTTTGCAAACATCTCAAAAAATATAGAAAAAAAAGAAGGCAGGTTTCACTGCCTCGTACCAGCTTCTGGAACACTTGGAGCTGCATGACGTTATTTTTCAGACCTTCTGAGCAAATCTTTCATGTCTGGAAAGTTGTGATTCACAAACACCCCACTACTTCAAAGAGTTAACAGGTCACAGATTTTTTTTCTCCCTCTTCTTGCTTCAGGAGAGTAGATAATAAATTCAGCATGTGAACATTGGCTCCTAAGGGTGATCCTTTCAAGTATTCCAGTGCTGCATATGCAGCGAGGAAGCAGGGCCAGCCAGCGTGTTCAGTCATTATCCTGCTGCATGGGTAAGTAGAACTGGGAAAATTTCCTTAGAAAAAATTCAGTTTTCCTGGGGCAACTGTTTTTGTGCAGAACACAAGTAATTTCAGGGGCAAGCAGCGTTTGGGTGGCAGTGAATGCTAAGTTTACTTACACCAACTTCACAGGGTTTGCTGTGAAAAACAAGTTAATATTTCACTGTATTTAGTATGTCAGCAACTGTCCTGAACATCCCGATCCCAGAGATGCATCCACACGACATTTAGACTGGATTTCCAAATTAATTGGCTCCTGCCAGCTGATCCATGAATGTGTTAGAAGGAGTTATGGATATCTTGGCCTGCAGACATCATTTGAGGATCCCAGCTGAACATGTTCAGAACCAGAACTGCACCAACAAAATACCCACTTCAGTTGCCAGCATGAATTTGTCTGTCTTTGCATTAGAAAATTAAATTTTTAGTGAGTACAAAGTACTAAATACTTAATAATAGCCACCTCAATCTCTCCTTAAAAATAGGAAACATGAGGACAAATTATATCAGTGATACTATTAAAATACATCTCAGCAGCCTTAAAAAAAAAGAGAAAAAAGATAATTAGAGTATGTTCAGAGTTCTTTAATGGCAGCTCTACCATCTTCCAAGTAGTTTGATCTTAATGTTAAATGGTCCTTTTCAAAGTTCTGCAGTGGATTACTTACTGTGGAGCTCATGGTTTTTGTCAAAGAAAAGGCTTTTAAACTGGAGAGGGAACCATGTATGACTCATGGCAATTTATTATATGTGTACCACAAATATTTCTTTATCACTTTCTAGTATGTTGAAACTATAATTACTTTTTCTGAATGAAAACACAGACATAAGCACAAAACTTGCCAGACTGGATCATACCAGTGAGCTGCCTGTATCATAAATCAAATTAAAAGTACAATTTACTTCGGAGCCACTTAATGACCAGAGATCAGTACTGTTGCTCAATGGTGTACAGTTCTCTTGGAAAAAAAAAAAAAGAAAAAAAGAAAACTGAAGCAATTATATTGTGTAATATTGAAACAGTGGTAAAAATTAACAGTGGTTTAAAGCAGTTTCAGGTGAAGTTAGAATCTCAAAAACCTAAAAACTTTAGAAAAATTTTTTTAGAAATAATAAAAGGCCCTTTACGTGATGTTGTTGATGTTTAAATCATGGTTGGATACTTGGCTTCCAAACTCATTTGGAAATCTCGGTCTTTCTCCTTACGTAAATTCTGGAAAATCCCAGGCTCATGACCCTCTGTCTGTCTATAATTAAAGGTCCACTCCCTGTCACAAGGGAGTGCTAATGGAATCAGAACCCAGTAATTACTAATGATTAAAGCCTTTTGCTATAAATCAGTCTAGAGATGAAGGATCTGATTGATGATTAGGTAATATTAAATAAGAACACACTAGTGGCTGAAAATCACTTTATTGTAAAGTAACTGCTATTGAGGAAGTCATTTATAGTTGCATAAACGCTGGAAATGTGGAAAGAGAAGCAGGCAGAGACAAGAGAATGGAAGTTAATGGCTGAAATGATGTGGAAGAGACTGGTGGGGATGGTGTGAGGGAAAAAAGCTTTCACAGAGTCCGGAGTTCACCTGGAAATTTACACTCACAGGACCAGAGTTGCATTCACAAGACCTAAGTTACACTCACAGGACCTAAGTTTTCCTCTTGTATGTAAAATGTTCTGTCTCAGTAAGGCAGAAATTTAGTACTGTGTTATTTCTCTGCTTCAGGCTTTATCTTCACATGCTTTCATTTCTGAGGGGTCCTTCTTCACCAGACTTGAAAAAATGCCACGTTCTGTTGGAGATAAGTGAAGAGCTTGGGTTAAATTCTTGAAACGTGTGATAGCTGAAAACAACAGCGAGGTGAGCAGTCAATCTTTGCATCCTAGTGAAACAGCTGGAAGAAATACACTGTTTTAATTTCTGTCTTAATAAAGCATCAGAAGCCAAATGTGAGGAGAGATGTTTTCATCGTGCATAGGCTGTGCTTGTCCTTCACTTACAAATCAAAATAAAATTTACAAGGAAAATTCTATGCAAGGAATATTGACAAAAAAAAAGACTGTACATTTCCTCTTGCTAACAAAGTTTGTAATGTCTGTTTATTTATTCTAAAAGCCTGCGTGCCTGTGAGGCAGTTCCTCCAGCATCAACTCCTGCCCACAGCTCTAGGCTGCTTTTCAACACTCTTGGTCCAAAGTGTTTTCCTTATCAGCATAAGGTGGGAATAATTCACCAGAATAGGAGGGAATATGTCAGGTTCTCAAGCTTGCAGCTGTGTTCAGGCTCTTTATCCCTAAAGAAGGTGCTGATCCAAGGATTTGTGGAATCTCAGAATACTTTACACATGGCCTTTTCTTTGGGCTAGACTACCCTTAAATAACATCTTCTAGAGCAGGAGAGGAATTAAAGCAGGGCTCTGACACAACCAAAAGAAAATTCTTGCTGGGCATTCTCTCTTCAGGCCATTTTTTTCCAAAATACCCAATAACTCAAATACCCAATAATTCAAATAGCCACTCAAGTAGGGCTTGAAGATGAATTATGACATTGTCTCCCACATCAAAGCAGTTGTAATTCCCCCACCAGGAGCTGGTTTGTGATGAGCCTGGCTCATACCTTTGAAACAGGCAGGGAGGGTGAAGTTGCCATCCACACAGGCCACATCTACAGTGTAGGCACAGGTTTTTTCCTTGTTCTTGCAGAAGAAGGATACAGTTTCCCCGTGCAGAATGCCATCCTTCAGGTCATTCTGAACTCTCTTCTTCTCACCATTGTACAATACTACAGCTTTCTTCACTGGTATTTTACATGGTGCTGTAAAAAGTTCAGTTATAAGGAACAGGTTTGAAAAGGGGGTAGATTAGATCCCATCAGAATTCTGTATAGGTGACATTTGGGAATGAAAATGTGTCCCACATATAGACAGAACTTCTGATGGTATTAAAATGCTGGAGGAATTCAGACCCTGAAGTACAGGGTCAAAAGTTTCCAGAGAAAATCCAGCCTCAGTAAAATTTCTAATGGTATGAAATAGGGAGAGGAAATACTCAGACAAAATAAAGTTACATGGCTGATTACTGAAGTCGGTTCAGATACATCGTGTCATGCAACATTCAGTGTTGGGAGTGGCTGTAGATTTTCAGGGCCTTGCAATTCCTTCTTTGGCTTTCTTTTGAGGACAGCTCTAGCACAAAGGAATGACAACTCGACAGTCAGAGCAGTGCTCTGATAGAAGAATTCGGTTTGGTTCCTGGTTTCTAAGAGAGGGGATGTGCTTACCTCTACAGGCTGGCTTTGTGGACCAGTTCCCAGTGTTTTCACAGCGGGAATGCTTGGATCCCTCCATCACATGGCGAGGCTGGCAGCCGAAGCTGACACTTTCATTGTAGTGATACGTTCTGCGGACAGCAAACTCTATGAACCCATTTTCTATTCCTATTGGAGTGGGGCAGGTGACAACTGGGGGACAAAACCAAACCCAAAGCTTTATCAGTGTCACGGGTCGAAAAGACACCCTATATACCTGAAAAATGTATAAAACCTTTCGTGGTGGTTCATTGCAGTCTCTTTCACAGGAAAATCCAGCCAGGGGAAAGAGCTTAAAAACCACAACAAATAAATAAACATTCCATGTTTTAAATACACATCTATTGCAATCTGTGGTTATAACATGACTTATACGTGATGTAATTTAACTACAAGCAGGGAAGTTTTTAGGACTGAGGGTAAGGTTGACTGTTTCTTAGGTGAATCTGAGCACTTAGAATCAAATGGTGGCTGCACACTGGAGGCCAGGCTCAGGTTCCTCACTGTGCACCACATTTAGCAGGATTTGTTTATATAACCTTTACACCTGCAGCAAATAGTTTGTCAATCCCATGTTCTGTGCCATGGGTTAGCAACCCCCTTGCACCACGAGCCTGCATGATTGCAGATTTCAACTGCAGAATAATTGTGCTGTGTGTTTGCAATAACAGTTGGGAAAAAAAATTAAATATTGTTGTTCATTTCGTTTTGTATATACAATTTCAGGGATGTTTTTTGGTGTGGATAAAAGTGAGTTTGCACACTCACCCTTGCACACTGGAGTGCTGCTCCAGGTGCCATTGGCCATGCAGGTGGCTGTCTCATTCCCAATCAGGGCGAGAGGAGGGACGCATTCGAACAGGATCGTGTCCAGGAAATGAGAGACGTTTCCAGGATGTAAGCGACGGTAGGAGAGGACCCCAAATTCCGGGAGTGAGGGGGGTGCACAAGTCACAGCTACAAAAGCACAGCATTCAGAAAATTAAGGCTTAAAGGTCGAATTATTGTAGAATCAGAGGAGCAACGTTCTTATGACTAAACGAACCCACATGGAATCATAACTGGCAAAACATAGTTCAAATTAAGTCTCAGGGGCCTCAGAGTGTGGAATTCATGAGTTTTGCTGGATTTTTCAGACAATATTATTGCTTTTCAGTAAAGCGTTTTTGCAGGATAGGTTATAGCAAAACCCTGCATAAGCACAAAGGCCTCACAATATCCTCTTTTTATGCACGGGGAGGAGGAATTTGAGTGGATAAGCATATTACCTCCAGCTGTAAATAGCATCCCTGATCCCGACCTTTTGTACAGACCTTTAAAACTGCATTTCTCTAAAATCCACACATATAAAATGAAATATGCAGCATTCTGCTTGATTTCTCCTAACCAGCTTTTACACAGCACTAGAGGAGCCTTCTGAATAAGAGTATATATAATTTGAGCAATGGAATGGAATCTTTCTGGGATAGGATTAAGGACAGAATAGTTCTTTATTGTTGGAACACGTACGTTGACAGTGGGGAAAAGTTCCAGTCCACTTTCCATCTGCCATGCACTGGCTCGTTCTTGACCCAACGAGGTTGTAGCTGGAAACAAACAGACCTGGTTATCAGAACAGGGAGATCCATCAGGGATCAGTCATTGCTCATAAACAGAATGAAGGGTCCAGCTCTGAAATCCTTCTCTAGTTTAGCAATTCCAGACCTCAAAGGAAGTCTAGAATCAGATCTGAAAAATTGTTAATATTCAAATATTGCAAAGATCCAGGCAGAAGGCTTGATACAAAAAGATGTTTTGTTGTTTCAACTTTATATTCTGTTTTAGATATTAATTTCTACAACTGATTCATACTATGGATGTATGTAAATAGCAAACATTGATCTGTGATTGCTAATGCAAATGGTATTGTTTCCTTAGGAGGAGTTCCTAGTTAATTATGACAATTAGGATCAAATATTGGAAAGAACTCAGCACTCTTAAGAACGAAAGTCACTGAGGTGCATTATTGTATTTTAATCCCAGACATTTCAATTTCCATGTGCACACTACGTATTTCTCTCCCATCCTCTGTGCTTACACTATTAGCATTTACTCTGAATTTTAAAGAAATATTCGTCATGTGTCTGGCATTTCAATAGCACACAGCTGAAAACCAGGAAATTATAATTAGCAAAATCAAATCAAGTCCCATTGCCACACTTAGTGTCATAGTTGAATTTATTTATTCCTCATCTTGCTCCTGTTTTGCAGAAGGAGGTTGTTGAGGCTGTTGGCACTTTTCAGTGAGCTCTGGGCTGTGTCTCACCTGTGACCTTCCAGGTAAGCACGATTCAGTCATTAATTACCCAAGTGCAATTAAATACCTGCCACTATCAAATGCTTCCCTGCATTTACCATAACTTTTTCTATTAATGCATCCTTTTTTCCTGAAGCTAACAAGTAGCCTTGAGTAAAAGTGCGTTTACTGCAGGTAAGTTAGGATTAACCTCGTGTTTTCATTTACTGAGCTTGGAAAGGCACAGAAACACAATTTCCAGTCTCCAGAGCCTAACAGCATAACTTTGATGGAGATTATCTGCTCTCTACTGCAGGATTTCATCTCATGATGTAATAAGAGGATTTGAAAAGCAGAGGAAAGCAGTCCAGAATAAATCTTTGCATAAAATCTCTGCTATTTTGGTGGTTTCCATATTTGTAAGACTTTCTTCAGAACAGCAAAGCTCCATAATATTATAGCCAAGACTGAACCGAGGTGGATCACCAGGCAGGCTGTTTTTAAATGATTTCTGAAATGTAGATGAGTTTTTTTGTGCAGTTTTCTGTGCTCTCTGCCTTGCAATATGGCAGTGGGTGATCCTACGATGTGATTTAGGTTGTTTATTTAGCAGCATGAGGAAGGGAACACTTACCCTGGATCACATGAGAAAGTTACAGTACTCTGGTACTGGAGCTCTTCAAAATCCATTTTCCCATTCTGCAGGGGGGGAGGAGGGGGACATCTCTTTGCTGTTTATTAAATATTAAAAAAAGGATAATATTATCTGATGAGGCATGACATAATCATTTCATTATAATGGGAACAAGGAGATCGTAAAGGTTCATCCTGGTGTCTTCCCCATTTCTCCACTCCCATGTACTGCATTCCACAAGTCTGGCTGTTCTGTGTGTCCATCAAAATGCAGCTTTTTGTGATTAAATATTTTTAACACTTGATTGCCTGAGGAGTGTGACTTCTATGCAGTGAAATGATAAAAATGCCCGCTGAGGGATGCGATAAATGCAGGGGTTATCAAGCAGTGTGTGTTGTTAGGGAGTAAGTGCTGCTGGCCTGGGGCACATGAAGGTTCACCGTGTCCAGCTCCAATCTTCGTCCCCATCCAGGGGCAGAGGGTTAAGGGGAGGTGTGGGACATGGATGGGAAGATCTTTCCCCTGTTACCACCCCTCTTCCCCCACACCCTGCTCTCTTCCAGCAAGTGAGGGAAGAACCACTGGAGATAGATCTGTTCAAACACATCCGATTCCTCACGTGGATTATAAAATATCCTTTTCAGACCCGTGCATGCCCTAAATGCAGGAGCAGGAATTGCTGTTACTCACGGAGGCAGAGCAGGGTGTTGAAGGCCCACTTGCCACTCGGGAGGCAGGTGTACTTCCTCTGCCCACTGTTGGGCATGAACCCGGGCCGGCAGGTGTATTCCACTTCCTCACCCACTTCATACACCTTTTTGTCTACATTAATGGTGGCAAACAGCACTTCTGGTGGCCTGGGACAGACTGGAGGAGAGGAGATGTTTTACAAGAAATTGGGTAAAAAAATTTGAGCTGTTTTTATTTCTCAGCTGGAAGCAGAGTTAACTGTTACGAGTTACAGTATCTCCTTGCCCTGAGCTAAACTGTCCTTTCATCTTGCTGAGGCAGCTGATGGTTGCCGTAAGTATTAGCCAGAAAAAAATGCGTTGTTCTTCTTCTCCCCAGCAGCTCTACCAATGACCCCAGTTAGATTTTGTGTCACTTTTTAAACTAAAATTTACTTTTCCTTCAAAATAGATTTATGAAGGTGGTACACCAAGTGAGTCAATTACAGTAAATTACCTTGGACAAAACTGGGCGAGAGGGACTTAGAAGCAAAAAAATGCCTTTCATTTTTAATCCAAATCAGCCTGAAATCAGGGATTTTTTCTTGTAATTAAATTTCTTTTTTTTTTTTTTTTCCTCTGCTTTCTCCAGTTTTTCTGTTCACTGGGGTAGACCCTCTGTTACATGAGACAGCTCTGATTCCCAAAGATCTTTAACACGTTGGCAGCATGAACAACTCATCACCCGGAGGGTGAGAACAGGAGGGAACAGTGAGGGAGGAGAGGAGGGTGCAGCCTGAGCTCCTGCTGAGGACACGGAGAGAGGCTCCTGCTGGCCTTGTGGGGAGAGCACAGAGGGACACGGAGCTCAGGATGGGGAAAAAAATGGCAAACACAGGGAGAGGGGGCATGAGACAGCCCCCAGAGCCCTTGGCATGGGGGAGAGGAGGAGAAAAGCGAGGCAGGAGCTGTGCGGGCATGGAGGGGTGAGCAGGTGAGCAGAGATGGAGCAGGTTAATTGCTGGCACACACACTTTCCCCCTGGCACACAGGCAGCCAGGGTCCCACAGCATCTGTCAGCATTTCTTCTGCTTTCCTTCATTTTATGCTTTTGTACACAGCCACTCACCTCACCTCAGGAAGAGACAGAGGAAAGAATGGAAAGGGAAAAGAGAAGAAAAGCTTTCAGAGAAAACCCCTGTTCAAAACACTTGACCAGGATTATCTAGAGGCTTTACAATCCCGTTGTTTTCTCCAGTTTCACCCATTCCCACTTCAGGATGGGGTTGCCCCTAGGAAGTGGAAGACACTCACCTTTGGACGCAAGAGCGCAGTGGCTCAGAGCCACGAGGCACCCGAGCAGTGCCAGGGGGTGCATCCCTGCCAGTCCCCGACGTCCCGAGTGCCCCCCGGGCCAGCGCTCTTCCCTTAAAACGAGGGCACCCACAAAAGGCTGGTTACATATTAACTCTTTGTGTTTATTCCCATCCCAGTAAACACAAGATAAAAGCTTCCTTGTGTCGCTGCTAATAAAGGCTGAAACAACCATCACATGTTGTGTTTGGGGCATAATGCAGGAATTCAAACAGCAATCTCTGCTCCATGCGGGCTCCTCTCCGGTTGTTTCTTGCAGAGCATCTCCTGTTGGGACCGATGGTGTTGGGAAAAACAGTACTCTGAACATCTGTAGAGGATGGGGATATTTGGAATGCAAAATTGGGTTGAATGATAGGACTGTCACTCCGAGGCTCATGTGTGTCACTGGAGCGTGGACATTTCTGTGTACCAGAGGCTCCTGATAGTTATAGCAAAATAATTTTAAGGCAAACTGATCCATTTTGGAGTGACATTGCATTGCCATGTGCCTCCAGTGATGTACCAACTTCATGCCAGTCTATGTAGATGATAATCTGCCTGAAACTTCAGGCTTCAGGGCCCTGTTTGATCTGATTCCTGTTGTCTCCCAATTACCAGATAACCAAAAGCAGCAGAGACAGTGCTCAGTGCCAGCACTGCAGGAAGGCTGAGATGATTATCCCTGTGCCTATTTGTGACAAGGGGGTCATAAATCATGTTTTTGGGTGGCATGAAGCCTTGTTTTGGCCCCACAAGTTTGGGTCATCGAGTCAGAACTCGACAGGTATCGGCTGAGGTTCTGATCACTGCAGTTCTCCTAATTTAGCAGATTTTAACTGCAGGAGCATCTGAAGTGCAACCAAAATGACATTTGTGTAATGATTGTTCCACAGTTTGGTGTTTCTAATCTAAGTATCCTCCTCCCCTGCTGACTCACAACCTGTGAGGGGGAGTGAGGGACATTTGAAGCTCTGAGAGAAGCTGGGTTATGTCAAGCTCTTACTGCTGGGATCTCCAATAGTTTGTTTATTTCTGTTTTATGAAATTTCTCTGTTTGTATTTGAAACACAAATTTTAGCCACAACATTAAACAATTGGGAACATGCTATTCTTCTCAGAAAGAAAACGCTGTGAATGTCCTGCTCAGAGTATTTACCAAATACACAGTGCTGAAGGGCAAAGTACCGCTGCTAAACCAACAGAAAAAGATTGACTTCATTTTCTGTATTTACATCTGATTATTTTTCCATTTGTCACAGCCTGCTTTTTCCTCCTCTCTTTCACAAGTAGCTTTCCCCTTCAAGGCACACTGCTTTAATGAACTTTATTGCCTCTGCCTTAAACCCTTCCTTAGAGCTGCCCGATATTTGGATTACATCCTTTTCTGTGTTCAGAGTGCCGGGAATGGATGGGAGCAATTTGGGGCATTTTGGCGTTGCTCACACGCAGTTCCGCCCGCGCGCAGCAGGGGGCGCACCGCGCTCTGCCGTGAACGGGAAATCCCGACGTTTCTGTCCTAAAAAACAAGGAAAAAAGGGTTAAATTACCTGCGCATTCGTTTTCCCATAGATTTTTGTGAGCGAAAACACTACTGCTCTTAAAATTGAGACTTAAACTGCATATGAAAGGGACAGAGGAATGAATATTTATGTGTTCCACATAAGTGCGTAGTGAGTGCCAGTGTTGTGATTCTGCTTGAAAACTTTTTCTCTGCAATAAGAAACATCTGAAAGTGTGTTACAAATAACTGGGCATGTTCCAGTAACTGGAGAAGCCCAGAGGAGGCCACTGAGTTAGTCACGAGACTGGAGCCAGGCTGGGAGAGCTGGGGATGTTCACCTGGAGAGGAGAAGGCTCCGGGGAGACCTGAGAGCTCCTTGCAGGACCCAAAGGGGCTCCAGGAGAGCTGGAGAGGGGCTGGGGACGAGGGCTGGAGGGACAGGACAAGGCGGGAGGCCCTTAAGCTGCAGGAGGTCAGGGTTAGATGAGGTCTTGGGAAGAAATCCTTCCCTGTGAGGGTGGGGAGGCCCTGGCACAGGGTGCCCAGAGCAGCTGTGGCTGCCCCTGGATCCCTGGAAGTGTCCAAAGCCAGGCTGGACAGGGCTTGGAGCAGCCTGGGACAGTGGAAGGTGTCCCTGCCCATGGCTGGGGGGGGGATGAGATGATCTTTAAGGTCCCTTCCAACCCAAACCATTCTGTGATTCTGGGAAGATGTGACAATTATTGTACGGATTCACCTTGGCACAGCACGAGCAGACCGACCTAGTTCTTGCTGTGTTTGTGACTGTGTGCAGTTACATACATCAGCTGATTTTCCATCAAATCCAGCCCACTCCTTTCACGTGTGAGCTATTTAACATTACAGCTCCTGGAAACCAAATAATGAAGCAGAATTTTGTTCCATCAGAGACCACATAAGCACAGAGCAGAGTGGTGGTCTCTACCCCAAATGCTGTCATTTCCTAAAGAAAGAAATGGCAGCTGCAAGCAGAGGAAGCAGTGCAGGAACCCTCCGAGGTGGGATCAGGCAGCATGATGTGAGCCAGATCAGTATCCCAGCAGCCTGATTGTTACCTGGGGTTCTGCTAGCACAGCCTAAAGGGACAATGTCAGGAGGATGTGAACAAACTGCCTTTGCAGAAGTGGTGCTCCCCAGGCTAGAATATGAAGGGCAGCAAAGCAGAGATCAAGAGTGAAGGTTTGAAAGGGCAGGAATTAAATGATGGAGACTGGCATTGCTGGCTGATCAGAGGGGTTTCTGCAAGGAACAGGAGAGAGAAACAAGATAAGCCAGCTAAGGCCTTAAAAGTGAAAGTAAAAATGAAAAAGGAGGAGGAAAAAATAGAGAAAAATAAGAGAAAACTGATGATGAAAAGCAATCTGTGTAGCAGCATTCTTCCTTGACACCATGATCAACTGGAGCTGTCAGGACAATAGGAAAAGACGTTATAATAATCGGGACACGAGATGATAAGGTGAGCAAAGGCTTTCAGACTGGAATTGGTCTCTCCAGGAGTTATCATACAGGAAGTTTTCAAGAACCAGGCAGACTGAAGGTCGGTGAGGTCACAGTTCCCAGCTAATGAGCCAGACCTTCTGCCCTCCCTCTAACCTGTTGTTCTGCTCCTCTAGGTGATGCTGTCACTTTCCTGATGTCACAGGATGTGTCAGTCTGGTCCTGCCGCAGACTTGCTGGGGGTCTGTCCTGCTGGACAGTGAGGGCGGGCTCTGCGCCACCTTCTGGTCTCAAGATTTTACATCTTTTCTTCAACCGCAAAATGCACCACACAGCCAGGTCAAGAAGCAGAAGTTTCTCAAATCAACAGGAATGTGTTGACTGGGGACGCTGAGGGAGAATATGAAGGAGAGACCTGAATGCAGCCATCCCTGGGTGCCAGCCCCCGCTTGCTGCAGATTCAGGTTTCTCTGGCATGAAAGCTGCCCTTGGGGCAGCAATGGGAGCAGCAATCTCGTCCTCCTCCCGTAAGGATCAGACACTCAGATTCCAGCTTTTTTCCCACTGTTTCTTTCTTTCCACCTGTTGGTCACTGGGTTGTCATGCTCAGCCAGCCAGAAACCAGGATCCACTTGCAGTGTATTATTTTCCAGTGAGATATTATATATCTATATAAATTTATTTATATTTTTATATTGCCCGGTCTAGCAGAAGGTGTCCCTGCCCATGGCAGGCAGTTGGAACAGGATGATCTTTAAGGTCCCTTCCAACCCAAACTATTCGATGATTCTGTGATGTTGGAGGTAAACATGCAGTAACAGACACTGACCTGACGGAATGGCTTGGTCACAGAAAAAGTAAACAGTGACTATATAATTCTTAAAAATATTATTTTCACTCAGTAGAAAATTTTAGGGGTAAATTGCATTCCTAGTTACCACTGATGTTTCTGAATGTTTTTTCAAAGCTAGCAAAATAATTATGATTTTAGTCCTGAACCTTAAATCACTTTAAGCACCCAGTGTGGATATTAAAATCCCCATTCCTGTGTGAATCTGAGATGTCAGAGGGCTGGAAAACTGACAAGTTTTCCAGGTGACAGCAGGCCTGTATTCTCCTGCAGAGGCAGGAAGGTGTTCCAGTTTTCACATACATTAAACTCACAGTGTACAAAACCAGAGAGCATTTTACAGCTCCTTCCTCCTCTCCGCCTTCTCATTTCCTGCACAGAAAACCCAGAGAATCTCTCTCACAGTTCTACTGTGACCCAAATATTGTGAAACAGTCTGTTCCTCTGATAAATTTATCTAAACGCTGTCTAAAAAAATCCTGTGTTAAATTTCTGCCTCGGGAATGTCGAATCATGAAGCCTCAGGGGCAAATTATTCTCTGTGAGAGTTTGAATCTGCAGGGAGCAGATCTGCAAGGGACAACTTTTGAGATGTCAGTGTGGAAGCACAGCACAGAGGCGCAGACTTTCTCTCCTTTTTTTTGGCTGGTCTCACCTTTTTGCCTTCCCCTCAGTGCATTCAAGGGAGAAGCCGTCGGAGAGGACAGCCTCAGAGTCAGGGTGCTCTCCATGCTCAAGCCAAACTGCTTCTTTTCTCCCAGCAAGCTTGCAACAAGGTTCTCCTCATCATTGTTCTTCCACTTTCTATTACACCAAATGCTACAGATTTCCGTGACAGCAGCATCTGACCTATTTTTTTAAATTATTTTATATGTGTGTGTGTGTGTATTGCCTGCAGTTGTCATCTTGTTTACAAGCTGGAGAGAGGTCAGAGCTGGTCAGGATGTGGGGCAGGTTCTCCAAGGAGCACTCTGTGCTGCAGGAAAGCTCTTTACACTCGGTACATCGAACTGTCCTTAGCATTTTCCCACCCTGAGATCCAGCAGAGAATCCCGGCCAGGCCTCACCCTGGCGTGACCCCGGCCCAGCCAATGGAGGATTTCTCCCAGCCCGCCGGGCCTCCCCTGGCACGGTGCCACGGCGCTATCAGAGAGCCCAGCTCCCACCAGATTTATTCCCTGCTGCTCTGTGGTTTTCCCAAGTGACAGATAAGAGGATCAGCCACGGAGAAGCTGTTCAGGATATCCATCCACATTAAAACCCCCACGGAACAGGGCGCATGCCTGGGATCGATGCCCTTCAGAGACTTCCGTTTGTGCCACCCAACCTATGGACAGCCCCAATCCAGGGAGATGCTGGGATCTGTGCTAACCACGGATATCAGCTGGGAAACTCTCTCTGGGCACGAGTCCAGAGCGTTCCGGGTGATTAAATCTACCTTCTTTGTGGCTCAGTTCCTGTACAGTGTAATCAAAAAGTGGATACTGATCTCCCTTATGGTCCAAGCAAAACCTTCCCACGCCAGTCCAAGTCTTGCCATTGGTTTCACTGGAGGCTTTTTTCAATGGGATTTTATCAATGTTTTAATATGTGATTTGACTCAGTTTATGTACGATTAACAAAATTACAAGATTAGGATTTTTTTCCCCAGATCTTTATTAATCGACACAAATAGTTGGCTGAAGTTTTTAGTATGTATTTTTATAATATAATATATATATTATAATACATAACATATATCATATGTGTTACATAATGTACCATATAAAATACGTTTTATATATTTTTATACATTTGTATATATTTCCTTATTTTTAGATATGCCTATATATATGCTTGTATGCTTAGCAAGTTACTCTGAAGGGGGGGTTCCTCATTTCACTGTTGACTGACAAGCCTGAAAAGTCTAAAAATACAGTCTCAGAACTGAAAGTTCCACGAAATGTTGGATCCAGAGGGAAGACCATTGACTTTTACAAGCTGGTATTTAAGAGTGCTCTTGAATATTTAAACACAAGTGGATGAGTTTAGAGCTGATGCCACGGCTTTGTCGGGAGCTAAGAACTCTTCTAGAAATGCCGTGCTGCTGTTGAAGCTTCTCCCTCCACCTCTGGGGTGAGGCTGTGTCTGATGCTCGTGGCACAGCATTGTTCTGTGTCTGGATCCTGTTAACAGATTGGTGCTGTACCACGGGGATGCTTCTTTTGTGGTGGGGACCATTAGGAAGATCTCAATAAACTGATTTCCCTCTGTGGCAGCCTCTAATCTGCAGCAATAAATCCAGGGGGAAGCTTTCCTAAGAGGAAGCAGATTTTGGAGGGGCCGGTATCGATAACGGGAATCAGGTTTTCTGAAGGGCTCAAATCCTATTTGGACACCGAAATGAAGGCCATGCTTTTAAAAGTGCTCACTTTATTAAAGTACATTTTTGGTGTATTGGTTTCTCGGAAGATGCAGTTCTGTCGTGTGGTTTCCAGAAGGCTTCGACAATCTGGAAATCTCTGACTCAGCTGCTTTGACAATCTCCACATGTGTGTGTATCTCTAAAAATTCTGATTCTGGTGCTGTAATCTGCACCATAAGCAAGCCAGGCTCTTCTCAGAGTTTTGCATTTATTTTGTAATCTTCTGTAAAAATAACAAAAATAAATATCAGAGGTCATTTTTCCTTTATTCATTGCACATGGAGATTTTTTCCGTTGCCCAGGAAGACAGACTGATGCTGCCAGCATTTTGGCAACAGGAATGAAATAAAATTGCAATCGTTCCAGCATTGCCAGGACTGATATCAGTGACATTTTCGTAAATTCAAGTTTTGAAAGGAGAAGATGTCCAGATGTTTTGGAAAGAACAGATCGTTTGCACTTTACAAAGTGAAAAATTCTTACTTCAGAAGTTGAAAATGCACAGAAAGCACAAGCATGTTCAGTGCATATTTTGTTGCTTTTTAAATTATTATTTCTAAGAAAAAAAATCTCATTTTTCTCCCTCATGTCATCTAATTATGTGGTCATTAATGAGAAGGACATTTTTTTTCCATGGTTCTCAGGCTATAGTCACGTTGAATAATATTATCCCTCTGTACAAGTTGGCATAACCACTGTTCAAAACCTTCTTAAACCGAGCTGCCCAGCTCTTGTCTCTCAGGCACGACACACCTGGAATAAACTGGTACTTTTATATGGAATGCCCTGGGTTGTCCTTCTTTTTTCTTAGCAGCATCGTAGGGGAGATGTTTGATTTTTAAAATTGCATTGTCTGGAAAAAACCAATTTTAAATGCAATTCATGTTGAAATCTGTAAATAATCTGTAACTAATCAATAATTTTATTTACATCCAAGTAGGAATTCTGGAGCTATTGAGGTCACAATAGCTTGTGAAGCTGAATGGCAGCATGAGACTGACTTTGGGTGACCTAAGGAGATGTTCCCTTGTTATGATATGTATTAGGCTGCTAATCTTTCCAGTCTTTAATCCACAATACTGTATTAAAAGACCAAAAATAGTCTCCACTGTTGTTAAAGGACTGTTTCTGCTTTTTTTTTTTTAAATGTAAGTTCTAGTGGGGAGTTGAATGAATGTTCAGTGCTGACAAACAGAATCCTTCCTCGCCTCCCTTCTCTGTGGCACAGAGGTTTTCCACACTTCATTTTTCAGTTACCCACCACTCTGGCCTTTGGAAATGTTTTTCTGAAATTAATGTTAGCTTGTTTTGTGCGTCAGTGTTGTCACTTCTCAGTCCTTCTAAATTAAACAAATGTTTTAAAGCTGTGTTTGTCCAGCCAAACTCTTGTCATTTCAATTATTAGTGTTTCCAGGAGTGTAAACACTTGTGTAGAGCACAGACGGACGTGGTATAATTGGAAATCTTACCATTGGAAATGTCATTCTGCTTTCCCTGCGTCAACTTGTCATAATGTGATGGTGGCGCAGCAAAAGAAGTGAATATCCTGGATATTCCAGCTGATACAATTTTGTTTTTCTCTCACATTAGTTCTCTGGAATAAACAACATGCAACATGAAAGTTAGTATTTCTTGTGTCTCTGATAAATGCTGTTGAGCTGTCAGAAATAATGAGTTGAAGTATGATATACATAATAACTATTTACAATTCATCTTCACAAGGCAAAATTCTACTCTTGCAAAATAATCATCACTTTCAATTGAAGGTTGGGGGGAATATGGTAAATAAAATAGCCCACACCTTTCTGCTCACATTGAAATGGCGGGAAATTTCACTTTTACTTCAGTGCCAGTGAAGACAAAGCAAAGGCTCAAGCAGGGGAAGTTCAGGTTGGACAGCAGGAAAAAATTCTTCATGGAAAGGCTGGTCAGGAATTGAAGGGGCCTTCAAAGGGAGGTGGTGGAGTCCCCATGCCTGGAGGTGTCCAAGGATTGCCTGACATGGCACTCAGTGCTCCGGGCTGGTGACAAGGTGAGGATCGGTCGCAGGTTGGGCTTGATGGTCCTGAAGGGCTTTTCCAGCCTCGGTGACTCTGGGATTCCCTGAGCCTGTGTTCAGCACCACAAGAAACGGTGTCGTCCTGCCCTGTCAGGAGCACTCTGCTGCTTCACACATTGGTATGCTGGAGCTGATGTTTCCAGCAACAGAGCAGTACAAAGCTACTTACTCTTTGTAGCAGTTTAACAGCAGAAAAGCCCTTTGGAGATTCCAACAGAGTATCAGGAGAAAGTTTCAGGACAGTGACGTATTCTGCTTGTCAAGGCCTCACCTCTGGACGTACGTACAGAGGGCCTTGACCTGCAAACTTAAACCCTCCAGGTACAGCTTACACTTTAATGCAAAAACACTGGGGGAAAACAGGTTTTTGAGGGTGATTTTTGTCAGCTGGCAGTGATACACTAAATGTGTTTGGGTTTTTTAAATTAAAGAAGAAAAGGAAGGCCCTAGGCACGGTGATGGGGGTGGTGGCTCAGGCAGGGCCCATCGAACCCACCCAGTGCTTTGTCTCTAACAGTGACTGCAGGCACTCACCTGAGGAGAAGGGAGGAAAGCAAGCAGGATACTTCCTCCAAAGAATCTCTCACTTTCAGAGCATTTTCAATTTAGGGAACTTTCTGAGCTGGCTGTGCTCTGTGTTTGGCCTGTGACATCCAACATCTGTCTGTCCCAGGCCACCCCACTGCACCGAGCCCCAGCTCATACCGTGCACCAGCGCCGCTCCCATGTGTTTGGTTCTTCTGGGCAAGGAATTCCAGGGGTCAGCTGGCCCTGGCCAAACCCACCTACTTTGTTCCCTGCAAACCTGTGCCCCATGTTTCTCTAAATAAATCACAGAGGCTCCCTTGTTTAGCTGGTACAAGAGCACTCTGTTTTTTCCACATGGTTTGAGCGCTTTGTTTGTATATTGAAGTCTCGGTCTTTCTGCCTTTTTCGTGGGTACAACTGAAGACTGAAAGTTTGCCTACACAAGAGAATTGTTCTGATGCACTCAAAAGAGTGTGAATTCCTTTTTGGAAGAGATATTCAAAATTTTTCCGAAGTGATTGCTGGTGGGAAGGACAAAATCAGCAAAACAACGATGACTGCAAATACTCCAGCTGAGGCAGAAATTTTTGTTTGTACAATCTGGAAAAGCAACAAAATCCAGGAAACGTCCCAGAGGGCCCCCATCAGTTTTCAGCGTGTAACACCATCAGGCTCTGGTTCAGCTCCATAACTAGGAGATATTTTACCATGCTCCTCATACTCCTGAGATAAGAGAAAAGAAAGCAATGGGGTGTCACTCAGTATTCTGATGAGAACACTGATATAAAAAAACTATTTTACACTCAATGTTCTGTATATGATCAGCCATTTATTTCCAATTCTATGGAGAGCTGCTGTGAGGATAATGCACAAGCTAGCTGCATGAGGAATGGGTTTGGCACGACTTTCAAGGAAACTCAAGTTGAAATAATGGCATCATTTATCTGTCACAATAGGAAGGAGGATTTTCCTGATTAGGACATGTCAATGGACTGCAATGTAATCCCTGGGGAATTATTAATTTTTATAATATACCATTGTTCTTTTCCCCAGAATTTTTTCAGAAATGTTCTTTCTGTGACATTTCATCTCTCATAGGACTGTTTCTTTCTGTACTTAGTGTTCTTTTTGACTGTGTTTTAATGCATGCATTCAGGCTTTCCCATTAGTACTGGCCTGTGTAAACAAGCTGTCTGCCACATGGAATAATTTAGTAATAAAACCTGTCTCGTGACCCAGGGCTTCCCAACCTGCGCTCTGAGGAACTTTGAGGGTAAAAGGGCAGAGAGGAGGATCAGTGTAACCACAGAGACAGGGATAAAGTTGTGGAGACTCTAAACACAGATGCTGAAAGACACAGAAAGATGCAGAAACCGATGCTGAGAGAAAGGGACAAATTATTTCCATCTCCTCACCACTGGGATAAAAAGGCACACAGCTTCTTGCAGGAACGTATCTATTGATGTTACCACATCCTATCTTTTTCTATTTTTTGGAAACATTTAAGGTATATTGTTGCCAAGGCAGGGGTAGGAACAAAAAACAGGCTTTTCTTTTTTTGTGAATGAATTTGTAGTAGGATCTGGAAAACCACAAGACTGGTCAAAATATGACAAATTTAAGAATGGGGACTTCAACACTGAACTCAGTGAGTGATTTCAGACGAAGAGAGAAACCAAGTTTATATTGCACGGAATATAAATAAGGAAAACCTGTCTTCTTAGTTTTTACTGTGAAGTCCGTGAATTAGTGGAAAGTAGTAACTGGTTTTGACCTAATTATGGCAAGTATTTATCCCACAGTAGTCGCTGGTAGAGATGTCTCATGAGCTGGCTCTGTGGAAATTCCTTTGGAAGATGAGATCAGGTGAAGCAAATAAGTTTTAGGCAGCAGTGTTGCGATGATCAAATCATCCTTCCTGAAAGGGCTTTGGAAAGCAGGCACTTGTCCTCCTGAGTCTCTAGAGAGGGAAGAGGTGGTGATTTGCTTTGAAATGTGAGAGGAATTAGCTTGTGAACTTCCTTATAGGCCTCCAGCAGGAAGTGATTCCTGTTCGTTGAGTATTTCTCAGAAGCAGGAAATAATAAAACAGTTGCAATTGCCAAAGCAGTTGATGAAGGTGCTCTCCTTGGCTCTCTTTGAATGGATCTGAGGCAGAACAGAGCCTGCATTTTCCTTTAGGAAAGAGACCTTTTTCTAATTGCTTTTTGATTAGAAAAGTGATGCAGGCAGTTGTTTGCTGTTCCAGCAGATGAGTAAAAGCAAAGACATTTCATGAGAAACCTCTTTCAAAATGAACCCAGATGCACTTACAGACCTAGGGTGGTATTGATGAAAATATAGAAAGGACTTCAGAAGCTGTGCTTGTTACAGCAATAATCAAATTCTATGGTGGAAAAAAACCTCATAAATCATCCAATGGGAACTTCTGTCAGGGACACACTCTAGGATATTATCCAAATAGTCATACAGGAGTAAATTTGCTATAAGAAGACCCTGTAAATGGCACTTTGGAGTCGGGAGTTCTGAAGCTGCTGGCCAGGGGATTGGAAAAGCTGGTGCTCTGATTCAATAACCATGTATATGCCTGAACACAAACAGTGAAAATGCTGACTCCTCGTCCAGATGGCCTGAACCAGAAGCAAATTGCAAACACTCCCCTGGGCAGGAGAGCAAGTCATGGGCTGCTGGGGGAATGTGCGCACTCAGGAAGAGGTGGCAGACGTCTTTCCTCCTGCTATTTGCAGAGGAGGGATGAGTTCCTGTATCACCCACAGGCCCTGAGTGCAGAGTAGGAAAAACGAGTGTCCAGGCAATTAAAAGCCTCCCAGAAAGAGGGGCTGGTGTTAGAGCAGCACATCCCAAAGGTGTCTGGGACTGGAACACACCATCCCCCATGGTATCACTGCAAGAGTGTCTTGCTCATGGTGACAAAGCCTGATATTGAAGGTAAATATAATTAAAACACTGTGTAAGTGCTATATATCCAACCTATAGCAGTAAAAGCAGTTGTATGTTAAATACAGTTGTGTTATAAGGGTTTACCTGGTTGTCTGGGCACACATAATAGTTTTTCTTTGCCTAGTGTGTCTAGTCACAATGTACAAATGATTACTAGGTTTGAGGTGAAATAGCTGCTTTACAGAGAGAGAGTAAAGCAATCCTAATGCGATCCTGGAGTGTGGTGAGTGGTGTCATTTGGCTCTTCCCTGGCGCCTGACACAAGCCTGGGGCTCTCGCCAGTGTTTCAGTGAATGAATCTGGTCCAGGCTCAGTGGCAGAAAAGAAACTGGAATCCAAAATGATTCAGCAGGTCTGTGAGATTTTAAGGAACAATTAAATATGTAGATGGCCCCAAACCTGATGTAATTCGAGTTGGGTCCGGTTTAGATTCCCCAGTTTTGGTGGCTCTGTTTGTACAGAGCACAAAGGAATGGAAATAATATACAGCACAAAAGGAATGGAAATAAACACATTTCATGTTTCTTGATAGAACCTTTAAGGAGAGTACAAAATGTTTCTTGGTGCTCTTCATGCTTTGGCATAAGTTGATTAAGGCAAGAAAAATCTATTCCCCCTGAAGAAGAAGAAGAGATTTGAAACATGTGCAGAATAGGTGGAGACCAAATTAAAAATCTTTATACTTCATTGGATTTCTGATCAAATTTGGAAGTAGTTGCTCACAAAATAAAATCCATGAAGCAAGGGCATATGGCAACAGTTTCTAGGGCATCTGGTGTGACTCTCTAAGTTTATAGAAAAGCAGGGCCATCCCTGTCATTGGTTATTTGGTGAAATGCCACAGACGTTCCAGTTCTGCCAGGCTGCGCCCAGAAACCAAGGCTTTTAAATTAAGAGTAAGATAGCGTGTAGCAAGTTATTTCTGTTCTGTGCTAAGTGTCCATGTGCACTTTTCCCATCAGCAAATAAGACTTAATTCGAGTTAATTAGCTGGCTTTCATTCTTGTGAAATAAGACATATTACACATGCTTACACAGACAGACGAGTGCGTAGATATATTGGGGTAGAACTTTTAATATGTCTGTATTTCCTGTATGTGTAAATTTGTAACCATAGGAATAACATTTATTAAAAACAATATGATTAATACTGTGTTTCTGTACTTAATGTATATATTGTGGTTTTACGTTAGCGTAGTCATGATTTGTGTGGTGTTTTTCTGAGTGCATTAAAATGAGAGGATGCCGTGGGCAGATGTTTCTGTATCCAGGGACTTGGGAACATTTTGTGTGTAATGTGAGTAAATGAAGATGAACAAGTTTGTTATTTTATGGAATACTCGATGACATTAAGGACATAAAACCAAGGTAAAAGTCTGTTATGTATGCGCTGAATGCCCTAATTAGTGAAAGAGACTTGGTGCATGTTTCCTACACTTTTTGTTGAGGATATTTTATTGAAATAAGAAATATTTAAGGATATTTACATTCGTACATAAAGATACATAGCACATTGCAGGGAGGCAGGACATCCTGTGGTACTGTGTGATGCACGGCTGTTCAGTGTGGCTTCTGCCAGCGCTCACACGTCTCTGGCTGGGTTTGTGAGCGGCAGGAAGGGGAAAGGTGTGTGGAGGAGAGCACATGGCTGCACTTTGTTTGTTGTGGTGGAGGAATAACGATTCTCGGGGTAGCTGCAGGAAGCGCGCCTGGCAAAGGCGGCCGAGGGCAGCGGGGCGCAGGTTCCCCGTGCTCTGTGCCACGGCGGGGGCTGTGCCTTGGGCACGGTGTGGCAGCCGTGCTCATCCAGGTGAAGGGAGGCGGGGATGGAAGCAGGGATGGAGGTCACCGTCCTGCTGCTGCCGGACCGGGGTGCCGGGAGCTGGCGGAGGTGTGGGTTTCCACGGCTGACACTGAGGAGACGCCGTCTGCGTGTGATCTGCCCGGGGTGTGTGAGTGCGTGAAGGGAGGCAGCTGCCGTGTGTGAGGGAGAGGGAAGGGGCTGCTGTGTCTGCGTGTGCATGGAGGGAGCTGGGGAGGGTGAGAGGAGCCGGTCTGTGTGCAGGGGGTGTGAGGGGAACCTCTGTGTGTGTGAGAGAGAGATAAAGTGAGAGGGGACCTTCTCTGTGTGTGTGTGCGAGGGGATCTTCTGTCTGTGTGTGATAAGGGAACCTCTGCGTGTGAGAGTGTGGGAGAGAGAGAAGGAAAGTGAGAGGAGAGATTCTCTGTGTGTGTGTTATAAGGGAGCCTCTGAGTGTGTGCGTGAGAGAGAGTGAGGGGAGCTTTTGTGTGTGTGTGTGTGTGTGAGGGAAGCCTGTGTAGGTGAATGTGAGAGCGAGGGGAACGTTTTGGGGAGAGCTGGTGTGCTTGAGCGAGAAGAGCGGAGTGTGCGGAGAGATCCGGTGTGTGTGAGAGAGCACCCGGTGTGTGTGAGAGCCTCCGGTGTGCGTGGGAGCC
Source organism: Oreocharis arfaki (assembly GCA_013398015.1). Taxonomy (NCBI): domain Eukaryota; kingdom Metazoa; phylum Chordata; class Aves; order Passeriformes; family Paramythiidae; genus Oreocharis; species Oreocharis arfaki. The sequence goes on along the minus strand of VZRR01014189.1, from coordinate 353,152 downwards.
TCCGCTGTGCGTGTAAGAGAGAGCCCCCGGTGCGGGAGCTGACGAGGGCCAGCAGGTGCTGCCGCCCCCCTCGCTCCCCCCCGGCGCTCTCCGGCGGGGGCGGCCCCGCGCCCGCCCCGCCCCGGCCGGGGGCTCGCTCGCTCAGCCGCGGGCGGAGCAGCCGGCGAGAGGGTTCGGGATCCTCCTCCGCTCCGACGTCAGGCTGGGAGCGGGAGGCAGCGCCCAGCGCCGCCGTTGCCAGAGACTCGGCGGCCGCCGGACGGGGCGGAC
>VZRR01014189.1:265614-352867 GCA_013398015.1 Oreocharis arfaki | reverse complement strand
TCCCGGGGCGGCGGGGGGTGGGGAGGAGGCGCTATGGCCGACGTGTTCCCGGGCTCCGAGCCCGGCGCCGACCCGGAGGCGGCGCGGCGCTTCGCTCGCAAGGGCGCCCTGAGGCAGAAGAACGTGCACGAGGTGAAGGAGCACAAATTCATCGCGCGCTTCTTCAAGCAGCCCACCTTCTGCAGCCACTGCACCGACTTCATCTGGTGAGACTCCGGGGCGCGCGTCCCCTCCTCGCCCGCCGCCGCCCGGGCCCGCTCCGCCGTGGGGGATTCCCCGCCCCGGGGAGCCCCGGCGCCGTGCCCGGCTCCGGTGAGCCGCCGTCCCTGCCCTGCCTTCCCTTCCCCGCCCACCCGCCGCGTCCCCGGGCAGCCGGTTCCCGGTGCCGCCGCTCCCCCTGGAGCCGGGCAGGTGACCCCGCTGGGGGTGACCCTCCGTGTCCCCTCGCTGCCCCGGCGCTGTCGCATCCCCCTCCCGGCGAGCTGTGTGTGGCTGCCGCTGCTCAGGGGGCCCCGGCGCGGGGCTGGGCGCACCCCGCTTTCGGGGCGGGGGGAGTCCCCAAACTTGCCGGCTCTCGGGGGGTCGCAGAGCCCAGCAGGGTCTGGAGACCCGCGCTGGGGCCGTCGCTTCCCACGTGGTCCTGAGCTCTGTTTCTCACCCCTTGTCCCCGGGGTCTGCTCGGCGGGGCTGGGCTGGAGGGCTCAGCCAGGCACAGCCGCGCTGGGACTGAGGGTGCCCGTGTCAGATCGGGGCGTTGTTGGGTGGCAAAACTTGGGTTACCCAGCCTTAACTCCTGGTCAGTGCCTGCCCTGTTCCCTCCTGCTGCTGAGGGCGGGCAGCGAGGCCGAGAAGGCACCGTGACACCGCTGCTCCGGTCCGCGCCGAGGAAAGGGAGGAGTGGTTTTTGTGAGAGAAGGGTTCCTGCTCGAGAGGGCAGGAAAACTCCCTACCAACACCCTCATTACTAAGCTGGTAGGGAAAAATACAGCCATGGGTTCGTGCGGTGCCGGGGCAGGGCGGCAGCTCCGCGCAGGCCGGGCCGTTCCGCCCCTGTTCCGCGCCCTGTGCGAGGAGCGGCGGCCCCGGCCCGGGCTCGGCTGGAGCCCTGAGAGCCTCGGGGGTCCTGTACCTGCAGGGACTGTGCAGCACAAACAGCTCGGGATTCCCCTCCTTCACCTCGCTCCAGCCCCGCTCCGCTGCTCAAGTTTGCACTGCAGGTCTGGGTGCCGAAAACGAGAGCTGTGATTTATTTTGGCCAAAGTTGTGAAAGGTCCAGATGGGTCTGCACGCAGCTGGCTCCGTGTCCGTGGCACGCTTCTTGCTCTTTTCATGTGTGTTTATGTGTCTGGACGCAGACCTTTTCCTTCCTCCGCCACTTTTCCTCTGCTTGCATGCTGAAGCAAAGACTGTGCTTGTGCCAGAAATGATTGAAATATATTTGCAGAGTAAGGAAGGAAAGCTGAGATGGTAGACTGCAGAAGAAAGAAGTCAACTTTCTGACTTTTTTTTTCTCTTTTAATTTTTTTTGTCCTAATTGGAAAGAAAAAAAAAAAAGCAGAGTTGGGTATGGTAAGAGTGAGAGACCTTCAGAAACTGCTTCCAAGTTAATCTAAACTAGAATGAGTCGGGAGGTGCGAAAAACTGCTGCAGGGTTATTGCCCAGCGGTGTTTGTGCACTTAAGTAGCACAATTATAAAACAAAGCAGAGCTCTGTCACGAATGACAGGGTGGGTTTGGAAGTGAAAGGGTATCCTGTGGCTGACAGGTGGCAAGAACGACTGTGCTCTTGTCTTGTCCTGCCTACTGAGCCTGAGGAAGCTCTTCACATTCCTTAGAAGAGCATCTGACAACTCGAAAACTTGTTTCATTTTCTGATTTGGAGCTGGGCTGCTCTCAGACAACCATCGCACCACTGGAAGTGCTTGTCTGTTTCCAAAATGACTTGTGTCAATTATCGTGTGTTTGGAGGTATAAAGAATAATAAACTCGATCCTTCAATGAATTATACAAATAGATTCCTTTCCTTTAGATTACATTTCATCAGGTAATATTTACCGAAACAGTTCAGTGCCCCATTATCCTCTTCAGCAACTTTCACTCTCCACCTTGTTTCTGGAGTGTTGATACTTTTTTAAAAGACTTTTTACTTAAAAATTGCATTGTAACTGCTCGGGGAGTGGAATGGGCTGCAGCTCTGCGCAGATTCAGCTCAGACACCGAGGAACAGCCGTGCTTCTGGAGCAGATAAAAAAGGAATGTTTGCAAATAAGTCTATTTCAAAGGATTAAAAATTATCTCAAGTCCGTTTCATGTTCTTAGTCCCGCCATCAGCTTTCCTGCAATTGCATTTCCACACTTCCAGCTTTTGAGTTTTGTGAAGACGAGTGATAACGGCATCAGAGTGACAATAAAGGCACATGTGCTGCCAAGAAAACAAATAATTTAATTTTTCTCCTGGTTTTCCTAGTTTAGGTTTGCTTAGAGCAACAAGTAGCGTCTTGTGCGGAGAAATGTACAGAAATTCTCTAAGCTGTGTCATTTCAGCTTCCACCTGAAGTAAGAGTACACTGAAGGTTTTGTCTCTTCCATAAATAAATAAATAGAAAAGTGGTGAAATTTTTGATATATTTAAGAAAAAAAATCCATAAAGCTGATTATTAAACCACATGTTGTTAATTGCACACAGCTTCTCCAGCTCATGGCTCTTGTCTGTGTTTGAGTGTGAACAACTCCAGCTCTCCAGATGAAAAACGGGCTGCAAAGGATGGGGGAAAGGCAGAGAAATGTTTATAGGCAGGATACTCAAAACAGTTATTTTTGTGGGAAGAGAATGTTAAATGCTTAAAGATAAACAAATAAATCCACAGCAGAGCAGTTCGCCGGAGGTATAAAATGTGCTGGATCTCTGGATACCACTGTCACTGGATTCATTGCAGAAGTGTTACACACACATTTGTATTTCATTATGGGAATGGAGCAAGGAAGCTGGAGAATAATCAGTATGGAAATCGTGGGCCTGTCTTCTCATTTATATTGAAACAAGCAAAACCTTTAACCTGCCTGCTTTCCATACAGCAAACAGCTGGAGTCTAGCTGAGCCTCACAGCACCGGCTTGTAATCCTAAAATTTGGATGAGAACCCAAGTCTGGTTTGTTTTATGTGCCGTTGCTGGAACTTGGAATATTTTACGTGGCTGTTAAGTATACATGTGGCATTAAACGAGTTGAAATATTATGCAGTAATCACAGATGATGATAATTGTAGATCCAAAATAGCTTGTAAAATAATAATAATAAAAAAATTGTTGCCAGAAGCTGAAATTACAGAGCTGGTGACAGCTATTGTTCTCTGCTTTGAAACGGGTGGGCTGGTCTGTGTTGTGTATTTGAAAATCTGTTGCTGTCGTAGCAAAACCTGAAGTAATTTAATATGAAGCTATTTTTATGTTTTTAGAGATCATTGAGTAGAAATTAAAACTAAGCATACTAAGGCAGTTTTTTCCTTCTTTATGCAGGGGATTTGGGAAGCAAGGATTCCAGTGCCAAGGTAAGCCACAACTGCTTTGCTGGCACACACAGGTGGTTGCACCTCGTTCTGAAGGTACCCCAAAACTTGCCAGCAGCAAGAGAGAAACAATCCTGGAAAAACTAAGCAAGCATCATTGCCTATGTAAATTCTAAAAGAAGACAGTTATCCAATTAAATAATTATTGATATTTACATAATTTACAGAATAATCAAATAATTATTCATACTGTAATAATATAAAAAGTTGGTGGGTTATTTTTTTAAATCTCAGTGCATTAAATGTCGTATAATCTGCATGATTCTAACTTTTCATGGAAATAATCTGTGCAATTTAGCTTTGCAGAGATCATTTTTCTCATCAGAAGCTCTTGTCTGTGTGGGCGTTTTGGAAAATGGATTCACTTTTTAGTCATATGGCTTCTTTTCATAACCCAAAGTCCCTGGTTTTCATTTTCATACAATGCATGTTCAGGAGGACCTTTGGCTTTAACTCTCAATTCTGTCTTATGTAATACTGAATTACAGAAAAAAAAAAATCCACCTGTATAAAATCACTGATTTAATAAAATCTGCTAACCTTGAGAGCTGCTGTAGTGTAAGGTAACTGTAAATGCTGTATTCTCACACAGCCTCTCTTTCTGCCACATTCTTATCATTATTTAGCATTTAATCATGACATAACCACACCCAGCTAGTGCAGGGGTTTTTTTCTTTGTCGTATGTTTCCTTAATTAGGATGAGCCTTTTTGTTGTCCCTTTCTCTTTTCCACCTTCTCCCTGTCACTTCTCCTGCAGCTGCACATTGTGTACTCGTTAGTTGGCCTTTTCCTTCTTTCTTTCATGGCATTTCTAATGGGTATTTGCTCTTGCCTTGGAGCACATTTGGCTATCCTGAATGTTGCTTTTACTTAGGAGTTAGTGAAATTATGGATCTGTGGTATTTTTGTGAAAGTTGATGTGAGCTGATGCTTCTTGAAATTAAACCTTTGAGAAAGTGGATGTCAAAGACTGATGCCTTTTAAAGATTTGCAATAAATAAGTTTTCTTTCTGCAAGCAGAAAGACACACACAGCATTTCCTGATGGAGGTAAGCAGACATCCATGATTTTTCCTCGGTGCCCCAAAATGTTAATACTAAATTTTGTAGATATCCTCCAGGTTTTTTGCCACCCAGCACTCACAAAGCAGTGCTGTAGATGAGTCTGTAGTGCTCAGTCGGTAATGGGATGGCATTTCTTCAGTTCAGGACAGCTCAGTGGTTCCCAGCTCAGGAACTGTTTAAAGGTTCATTACAGATTTCTGTTGGTAGACAGAAAATAATTGGGGCTGCATTTAAATGGTGCAGTTATCCAGCTTAGCTTTTGCAGCCTGCACAGTGCTGACTTTCTCCTGCTCCCAGCTGGGGGCTCAGGCTGTGCAGGATCCACTGACCTGAGCCACAGATCCACTCTGGCACAGCAACTCATCTCCAGGGGTTTGGATTCTCTGCCTGGAATTCCTTGCACCACTGCAATTCCAGTGAGCCAGGAGCAGTCCTGCTGCTGAGGTCTGATCTGTACAAAGCCAGCTGAACTTCTGAATTCAGTCTTGTTTCCCCTGCAGATGCCATTCATGGACACAACCAAGAGTAAACGCAGTAGAGCAGCTCTGTTTATTTTTAAATGCTTCGGATGTGTTGCTTTTTAGGAATCTAAATATGTTCAAACCTGAGTTTTGTCTGTATCAGAGCGAGATTCTACAGTTTGTTTGTGGACACTGTTGTATTCAGTGGTTTTGTCTGTGTCCTTGGTTAAAATGTCTAAGAAATACTCTTAATTTTACGTGGTTTGTAGCGAGCTGTTGGTGGTGCGCTGATAAGTTTAAGTAATGGAGTTTTTAACCATCATTTGTTAAACCTGATTGTGTTCAAAATCAAAGAGTTCATACTCTTGGATAATACTCTCGAAAAATAAAACTTCCATGATAAAGTTAAGCTGCTGAATCAATTTTTTTTCAGTTCAGCTTTCTGATGCTTCTGTCTGAAAAGTCACCAGCTAAAGCTGGAAAGACAAATTAGTGATCAAAATTACTGAGAACATGAAGAATTAAAACCAAAAGTGTGAAACTAGAAGGTAGGCTGCAGAAAAAAGCCCTAATTTCTATAATGACGTGACTACTTTTACAGAGAAGAATGACAAATGGAGAATAAAATGGAATTTTCATTGTGACATGAAAGAAGGAATATTGCAGTGACAGCTCTTAGCATGACTGGAGTTCTTGGTCCATCAGTTTTCCCATTATAAAAAGCCTTTTCTACTCCATTTTCAAGAGTGTTGTAAAAACTCCCACTAGGCACAAACTTGCTGTCAGGCAGAATTCAGAGCTGGGGGGTTTTATTATTTCCAAAGTTGTTTGAAATTCCTCTGGCCTTTGCTACCAAAGGGAAGAGGAAAGGCCCTCAACAGTCACACCACACTCAAATGATGTTTCTACTATAAAAAACTGCAATTCTATGAATATTTGCATTAGAATTATTTAATTAAACAAAAGGTCTTACTTTTTATGCAGTTTTAAGTATTGCAGCAAATGTAGTATGTTTATATATTTTTAAAACTTCCATTAAAAAGGTGTCACACAAAATACAGTCCTAGATTTATTTTTAAGAGATGCCCTCAAACGAAAAGATTTTTATTCAATGTTTTAATATAGATTCTATTAAAATTGAAGCTGTGCTATAGTGAAATGATCTGATTTTGGACCATTAATACCTTTTTTTCACTGGGCTTGCTTGGGCCTTGGAACATGTTTTCAGTTGTATATCATCACTTTTGTTTTCAGATTTTGATGCCTGTTTCTGCTCTAGTGTTCAGCTTCAGCACTACATAAAGCCATTTAAATGAGCTCTTTGGAATTGAAGAGAATTAAATCAATTTATTTTCCTAAAACATTTTGCAAGATAATTTTTTTTCACCTCCTTATTTTTATGGGATCCTTATGAATTTGCAAAAGACAGCAAATTAAATTTTGGTGTGGTTTTAATGCCCTGAATGTGGCAGAGGGTCAGGTGCAATTGCATTATTACCACATGAACACTCAGCAAGAGACAGTCCACATCCTTAGTAACATCCTCAGTAGTTTCTCTTTCTTAATGGGAGTATTTTAATGTGGCTGCTGAATATTCCAGCAAACAGAACCTCAGAATAGCTGCTTGGATTTACAGCCAGGAGCTGGGATGTGTTGTTTGATGGAGAGGAGGCAGAATTCTGTTGCATGATTGGAAATAAGTTTTTTAGAGAAGGGGGTTTGGGATAATAAAGTAGCAGTGGAAAATGTCTGGGTTTTTGGCCATGTGTGAGTTTGAAAATGAACTTGAAAGAATTCAGCTGGATTGATGTTCTCCTAGGGATAGGATTCAGGAAGAATTTCTTCACAGGAAGGGTGGTCAGGCCTTGGCAGGGGCTGCCCAGGGAGCTTCGGAGTGCCCATCCCTGGAGGTGTCCGAGGAAGGCCTGGATGTGGCACTCAGAGCTCTGGGCTGGGGACAAGGTGGGGATTGGTCACAGGTTGGGCTTGATGGTCTGGGAGGTCTTTTCCAACCTCAGTGATTCTGGGATTCTCTGAAATTTTTATTCCTATTATTAGAAAGAATTTTGCAGTTTGATATTTGTGGTTTATTGTTGATTTATAGAAACATGAAGTATTTTGAATATTGTGCTTGAGAAACAGGAGCTCTCATTCTGCTGTTTTGCTTTTGCTGTTTGCTGTTGATCGTCTCTGTGGCAGTGCAAACATGATGGGAGGATTATTCCAGGGAGTTATGGCTTTGTTTTGTTTTCTTACACTGTCAAGCAGGCCAGCAAGCTGTCTGTAGCACTGAAAGCTTTCCTCTGGTGTGCACCTGGAAATACTGCAAGAGCAATGTGAAAAATGGAATAATTTAAACCTTTCTCAGTTTGCTGCAGCAAGAAAGTTCCTGTTTCAGAGACAGTAGACTTTAAATTAAGCAAGCAATTAAGTTAAATTTTGGCTTCACAATTCTTTTGATAGACTGTTACACTTTGAGTGTAACCTGTACTTGTTTCTTTCTGTTTGATTTGTAAGAAGCATTTTTCTGGTGAACAGAGCTCAACAAATAGGAACTCACTAAGATGTGAAGAACAAACGTTGTAGAGCATGCATTTATGTAGGTTTAGAGGCTGGTTTAAGTTCAGAACTGAAGGCTCAGCAAATTTCCTCAGGGCAAAAATATTTTTAGGTACAGTAATATAAATGTGACCAGCTCACGTTCCTGATTAAGGGCCTGTTGTTAATTCTCTCCTAAATGGTCAAAATTTGTAGTTATTAACAGCAAGTTTTCCCTCTTTTACATGATTGCTGCAGGCTTTACTGAAGTGCAATATTCTGCTGTAATTCAGCTGTGAAATTCATTTGGCTTAAGGATAATAATGAGCTAAGGAAGAGTTTCACGTTTGTTTTCTAATTTACATAAATAAAAATTAGAGAAATCAATTAAGGCAGATCATTATGCTTCACTAATCTGGGCAACTATTGCTCTTTCCACTGTTTTTTCCTGTCTTCTCTCAATTTATTTTCAGATAATTTTTTCTCTGAATGTTGAATTTTACTTTTCATTGTTGTCCTAAGCTTTTTGGAACAGCTCGTGCCGTGCTGGGTCTGGACTAGGCAGACATCTACAGCAATTCCTTCACTGAAAAGGAAAATGAGGGCATTTTATTAGTTTTTAATGTTCAAATCTTGTAACATGGGCACATCAAACCAGCACTTCATTTCCTCTGCATTGTTTATCTTTTATCTGATGGTTCTTGACCTCCCTTCTATGACAAAAAGACCAAAGAAGCCACTGATTCACCCTCATTTTAAAATAATGTATTGTCATTTAAAAAGTTGTATTAAACGTCTGTGCAGTGATGTGGTTGAGAAACTAATTTTTAATGCTGTATGATTTGAAGATTTGAGCCCGTGAAAGCTCTGACCACCTCCAACCTGGCTGACAGTTTTCATCAATCCTTGGTACTGATAGAACATACTTATAGTGGAAGCAGCACTTCCACTTTAGAAATTTATTCTTTTTTGTGTATGGATCAAGGCTTAGTTCTTGGTTTTCCAGCCTGACGGCTGTGTTTCCCCTGCAGTTTCTTCTTCCTTTTACAATCTTCACTTTCCTTTGTAGCCTAAGAAAGAAAAATCTATTGCATTGCTGTGTTGCTTCTCATAAAAATAATTTGTCTTCCTTACTTGGAAATGTTTTTGCCAAAGGGTGGACAAGACACAAAGCAAGTTCCCCTTTCTATGCCAGAACTGCTTCTCTTGTATCATTATCATTTTTGTGGTGAGATGGGGTATTACAGACCAGGGCTTGAACAATGTGAGTGTTTTCCTTTGTGCTCTTTTTATTATTTATTAGTCATGTGCTACAGTTTACATTAACTAATGTTGCTGTAAGCCTGAGATTGGGAAATCAATTCCATGGAAAGCTGTGATGTAGCTTAAAAGTCAGCATGAAATCTCCTGAAATGGGAACTCAGTAAAAATACACTTAAAGCAGCTGCCTCGTTAATGTATTTTCATGTGCATAACTTGGAGGTATCTGTTCCGAAATGGAACCCCCCGGAGCAAAACCCACACAGTTACACACACTCCCTCAAAAAATCACAACCCAAACAAAATAATAAACAGCACCTGGGAGCAGAAATTGTATCTGCACACAGTTTCCATGATTCCTCTCTACTTTGTCTTTTCCACTGGCCTTTTGCCCTCAGCCTGATCTGTGGACTGTGTATCTGTGCCCACTTCTCAAAGGGCAGTAATTTTACTGATCTGCAGATAATTTGACATACACGCACAGAGATAAGATGCTTGTTGTGCATTTGTCTTGTCAGTTTCTATTTATTGTTCTTCCCCTCCTTTGGCTGTCCTTACTTTTGCAACATCTGACCCACTTTATGAGGAAATGTGGTCCTCTTAGTTGCTGATGCCTGTGAAAGTTGAGATTCTGTTCCTATTTCCACAGGTGAGCTCTGAGAGATCTTTGAAAAATTGCCCGTGTCCCGAGTTTTTCCTGAGAACAGCAGTGATGGGTGAAACTCCTGAGTCTTACTGAGTGCAGATATATCAGTGCTGGTTCAGATCAGGAGAGCCCTTTGGAAATGTGTATCCCAGTGATCCCAGCTTGGTCTGTGTTGCTGGATGGTCTTGGAGTGTGGGAAGTGGTTTTCCCTTGGGTGCTACAGAGCAGGTGCTAGAGGGTTTTGGTTCCTGGCTCCCACTGCAGCTCATCAGGCGTAAAAGCCTTGAAATTGGGAGTTTAGTTCAGGGCACTTCCCTCTACCCCTGTGTTCCTGTTGGAGCATTACCTGATGATGCAGACGTGTAGGTTCTGCCTTCAGCCATTGCCCTCTGTGCTGGGAAGGGGATGTGCTGTCCCTGAGCTTCGTTGCTGGGTAGAAGGGACAGCAGGACATCTGTGTCAGGACAGGGAAGGTGCCTCTGTGTTGGTGAGGGTTCTTTGTTACTGCAGCCAGGTGCATTCACCAAAGTTCAGTACATTGACTGCATCAGGATGAGTCACCATTCCTGCAGGGATTTAAAGACGTGGATGTGGCTCTTGGGGACATGGTTTAGTGGTGGCTTTGGCAGTGTTAAGGGTTGGACTTCGTGATCACCAGGGTGTGTAGTAATAGGCCTGAAGGAGAGCAGGTTTAGATTAGATATTAGGAAGAAATTCTTTGCTAAAACGGTGGTGAGGCCCTGGAATGGAATTCCCAGAGCAGCTGTGGCTGCCCCTGGATCCCTGGCAGTGCCCAAGGCCAGGCTGGACGGGGCTTGGAGCAGCCTGGGACAGTGGAAGGTGTCCCTGCCCATGACAGGGGGTGGCACTGGATGAGCTTTAAGCTCCCTTCCAACCCAAACTGTTCTATGGTCTTGCAGGTCTATTCCAGCTTAAATGATTCTGTGATCCTTGGTGCTCAGTACACAATTAACTGTATAATTCATTCAACACTGAACATGGCAGTAAAATAAATAAATATACCTTTGTACTCCTGTTTTTCTAGAAGATTTCCTTGGTGATACTGTGCTCATCAAAACTCCAGCATAATTAAGTCTTATCTTGCAGCAAACATTTTTTTTTCTTATATTACATTTTAAGAGTAAAACCATCTTCACCCTTCCCACACTTGTAACATATGAAGTTTTGTTTTGTTTTGTTTACTTGGATTGGTTAGATATCAGTTAGATATCCCAGCACTGTGTTCCAGTTAAGAGACTGACTGTTCCAGTGCCCTGGATGGAATTCCATGAAGCTCTTCAGCTTCTAATTGAACATGTGGGAGTAATAGCTCATCCCAAGTTGACAGATAAACCAGTTTGAGGATGGGCAAGATAAAGTTCGGCATGTTCTTTACTTTTCCCTCTGCCCTGGCGTAATCCTGCACATCAGCTGCTGTTACACAGCACATATGGTGCTCATTTCATACAAGATTTTTGCGGATGCCGTGAGCAGAATTTGATGAAATGTTGGAAAGGAAGTTGCAGAAAGATGAAGAAAACAGATTTCCCTGTTGGGATGCATTGATAATTATTTCTTTTATGTTTGCTTTTGTGGGTTGTTTCTCTTCAGGGTGAGAGGTAAAAATAATAAGTTACTTAATAAATACTTCAGGCTCAGTTCCTCAGCTTTTACATCTGCAGTAGGAAGCGTGAAAGTTTAAGAGAGAAGGACTCTCTTGAGTATAATTAATAACAGGAACTACCCTTTAAGTGTTTTTAAATCCTTGTAGATGCTGAACATTTTAATTCTAACTGTTTCCAGCAGTGCCTATTGAGGGCTTGCAGAGACTGGGAGTGCTTGGAGCTGGTTATCAGCTCTTAATTTTTCAATTGCAGTTATTTATGAATAATGCCTTCCACAAATGTGATTCATAACTGTTACCTTCTAAGTCAGGCAGCCAAACACGTGCATATGTAACTTTCTGTGCATTTCAGTGTCATTTACTCTGGTTTTTTAATTAGAATTTGATTTACATGAGGTGTTTTCATTCCTTTTCGCAGTTACATACAAACATCTATAAGGTACTGCAGGCACATAGGTCTTTTTTTGAGGTTATCTTCTAGTTGACTTCATTTAGATTTTGAAATCACATTACTGTATTAATTGACATTTTTTCATCAAATGAGCTTTATTAGAAGTCTGGAATATGTCCTTATAAATTTAGAAGTCTACTGGAATTATTATTTTTTCTGTCCTGTATAGTTTACAAAATGTCCTTTTTTATTTATCACTTAGAGTGATACAGAAACACCCTTTTTGAACTCAAAGTGCAAATTCATCCAGAAATGCAAAAAATAGAGTCATTATTGCTCTCTTAGTTTGCTACTTCTTAGTTTTTAAAATGAAGCTGCAAAAGTCTAATTAATACTTGTCCTTATACAATGTCCTGTCAAGATTTAGAAGATTTGCTCATCATTTACAATCACATACAGAGGTTTTGCCACTGTCAGAAGTGTCAGTGGATGGACAATGATCAACACAAACTGCACATTCAAGGCTTTATTTGCCTTGTGTAGCAATTGTCAAGTTGTCTTCTTTTTGCTAAGAAAATAGCCCATATTAAAAACCAGTGATTTTTAACGAGAGTTGCAGCTATTGCTCCTTATTTGTCTTTAACCTCAATTAAAAGAATTATATACAGCTCTTGGTATTGTACTCACTGGCAGCATTTCCATATAGCTAAATGAAGCTTGTAATTGCATTTGGAAGTTGCAATTTATTCTGAGGCAAAATTTTATGAAGGTTGTGTTTCTGAAAATTCAACATTTTTATCCCCCTAAATGATCCTTACGCTGATGGCACAACTGAATATTGGTGGCAATTTATTTCATCATTTTCAAATATAAAATCTACAAGAATCAGATGTTTAGAAATTGGGTTCTGTGTGCCTGGGTTTTGAAAGCACTGAGGATGTGCATGAGACTGTCTACTTAGAATAGGTTTAGGAAGGATTAATGACTCCAAAATGTGGCTCAAATACTGACCTTCCTTATTTTACTGCTAAATGAGGGCAAGGTATGGACTGCAGATAAAAGTTCTCATTTTGAGGAATGCTGAAGGTTATTTCCAATGTAACTCTGTTCCCAAAGCACAGATACTTCACTCTTCATTTTCCTTTAAAATTAACAGCATTTTTAACTTCCCTGGAATGTGTGCTCAATGTGGTATTTCAGCTCCTTAGTAAACAAGCCATTATTCATGTACAAGGAGGAGTACATGGAATAATACTTTATCTTCTTTCAGCTTCTAGTCTGTGTGGGTTTATTGTTTTGGGTTTTGCTCAGCAGGATTAGCCAGAATCCACCTCGAAGTATTCTTGTTCTCAAGAAATTTGCCTTAAATATTAAAAAAAGGTGAATCTTTATGTTCTGAGAGTGCAGAAATAATCCTTATTTTATGCAAAGTCATTGTGTACATCAGTGTTTTATTGGGTTGATCTTAAGTTTCTTTGTTCCTTAAGGCATTGCTGTTGGGAAAAACCCCCCTCATAATTATTTTTTGCCCCTCTATCACCCTGTGTGCATTTCCATGACATCTCCTGATTCCCTGGGAGAGGTGTTACCTGCTGCCTGTCCCCTAGAACCTCTTACCTGAACTACTTTTCCATTTCTTGCATCCAGGCTTTGATCCCCAGAGGATTTTTGTGTGTCTGAAGGTGACACCCTGCGAGGTGCTGACAGCTTCTGGGCAGCTCCATTTTTCTCCTGTTCCAGAATTGTATGAAGTAGATTTCAGCCTAACAATTCCCTGAACTTGCTCTCATAAAAAATGTTACAAAATAACCCTGTTATGATAAACACAGAACAGACTAAGCAGCAGAGTTTATTATAAGGGTGTATATATAGTTTTTCCATGTTTTTCCATCGTGACAGGTTAGCTGATTGAATTTGTGATGTGCTGTAAAATTAGTCAGATTTTGGACTGCTCCTACCTTGTTTGCAAACTTTAAATTAATTAAATTTGAGATTATTCCAAGTATGTCGTTTTTATATCTTCCTTTTTTTGTCATCAGCTTTTGCAAATTACATCTGCTGGATGTATTTTCATAGAGTGGAACTTCTCTGTTTAAAAAAGTGGTGTGGATGCTGCAGAAAGCAATAGGTAGATTCCTCTGGTTGGGCATTTTTCAGTTCTCTGTGTCTGTGCCGTTGAGACAAATGCTGCAACATTACAGAAAGAATGGAGAAAAACATGATTTTATTTACGTTCTGTTTCAAATAGTTTGATGCCTAGATATTGCTCAGAACTCCTTCTGATCTTATTGAGAGATCCTAAATTGTGAACCTTTAAAACACAGTAAAGGCTCAATAAATCTTGTTGTGCAGCTTAAACTGTATTTTATGGTGTCTCTGACACAGCGTATGGCCAGGACAAACACACAACTGTGGCAACTGCCTGAAGACCCTGGGGAATATTGTGGGGTTTTAAATATGAAAACTTTAACTAAAGTATCATTCTTAACCCAGTATATCATGAGGGAAAAGTGGTCTTTTTTTCATGGTAGTTTATTTCTTTGTATTCATAGAACCACAGAACAGTTTGGGTTGGAAGAGACCTTAAAGCTCATCCCATCCCACCTCCTGCTGTGGCTGAGACACCTTCCACTATCCCAGGGTGCTCCAAGCCCCGTCCAGCCTGGCTTTGGACACTGCCAGGGATCCAGGGGCAGCCACAGCGGCTCTGGGCACCCTGTGCCAGGGCCTGCCCACCCTCCCAGGGAACAATTCCTTCCCAATATCCCATCTAACCCTGCCCCCTGTCAGTGGGAGCCCATTCCCCTCATCCTGGCATTCCACACCCTTGTAAAGAGTCTCTCTCCATCTTTCCTGTAGCTCCTTCAGGAACTGAAGGCCACGATTAGGTCACCCTGCTTTTCCAGGCTGAACAATCCCAATTCTCCCAGCTTTTCCCGCAGCAGAGCTGCTCCATCCCTCTGACCACCTCAGTGCCTCCTCTGGACTCTCTCCAGCAGCTCCACATCCTTCCTGTGCTGGGGCCTCCAGCTCTTTGCTTGTCTGAGTCTCACCTGTGTGTTGGTACCACCAGCACAGATCCTGCCGTGTCTGTAAGCGCTATCCCTGCGCAGCAATATCCCTGATTTGCCTCTGAAAAGGAGCACTGAAGAGCTGTGTAGTCGCTGAAGAGGGTTTTGAAGTGCAAGTGGTGGATGTGTTTTGTACATTTTCCTCGGAAGCTGTATTGTTTCCTAATGGATCTGCAGTCGTTATGCCAACTGCACAGCAGGCTGTTGCATTAGAGGGTTTTACGTTCTGGTGCTCCCTGTGTGCTCTTGCCAGTTGTTGTTTCACTGAGCAGTTCTTTTAAGTGTTTTGTTCTGCCTCAGGTACGCAGGTGTGCCTGGTGGAGCTGTAAAACTGATGCCTGCCCTTGTTTTCGTGCAAGGCAGCGAAGCTCATCTCTTAAGATTTCTGCAAAACCCAACTCTTGTCAGCATCTCCTGATGCTGTGTAATGAGGAACAGCTTAGTTGTCAAGTTTATATAAAGTGCTGATGATCTAATTGAGCTTGAGCTTCTTTGAACCCCTGGCAAAAACAGAATTATGTTGTATATTATTAAACCTGGTACAAGGCCAGACGTCACTTTCATTTCAGAATATAAACGCATTATGTTGCAAACATTTAAGGCTTGTGTTTTATTCAGTGCTGCATCGTCATTTTGTGGCAGCAGATGTTTTGCATGGTTTCTGTGGGTTTGGATACTTGGCAACAAATGTGCTGAAGGCAAGGTCTGTGAGTGTCAGGGGTTTTCCTGAAAGTCCATCAAGCAGGAAATCCCCCGAGGCCTGGGCCTGCTTTAGTACCTGGGACAGACACAGTGCAGCACAAACACCTCACTCTGATATCTTGCTCAGTATGCCTTGTCCAGGTTTCTTTTTTTATAAATAGACTAGAGAAGGCAACAAAACACTGTAAAATATTTGCTAATGGAGCTATTTCTATTTTGGGAAGAGGGAGGACAAACATTTGTCACTGCTGCATCTCTTTCCTGGTTTCTGCAGAGGGTCTTTGCCTTTAGATTCCTTTGTTTCCTGCCTGTACCCTGAGCTTCCCTGGCTCTGTGGTGGTGGTGTGCTTATTTATAGTCACAGACTGCAACTGCAGCTCCTGTTTTTAAACAACCCAGTCACCATAATGGACATATAAAGTCTCAAGGGTTTTTATTGCTCCTGTCATCTCAAGTGCTTTTGAGTCGCGATTACAGAGCAATAAAATGTGGTTGGTTGGGTTAATGTGACTGACAGGGACGGGGACTCCGTGTGAGAAGGTATTGAGTGAACAAATTCATTGATGTGAGGCCGTGAATTTATGGACATTCCGTAACTTTGGATTATTGATTATATAAGTAAATGTGTAGCCGAAGATTGATGAAGGGAATAAAAGACCTCATATATCATTGATGCGTTTGGGAGGTCTAATTGGGGTTGTGCAGGTTTTTATAATGAGCTTTCTGAAAGAAGCATTGATAAATAAACTCAGTAAATTTTAATGAAGTCCTCAGCACTATATATGAAGCTTACTTTGTAATTTAAATCAATACATTAGAAAGAGTACTAATTGTAGAACTTACTGTAGAATTAAATTTTTAATAATTCTTGCTTTCTTGGCTTTTATTCCACTTATGCAAATATTGACCTTTGAATTCTCACTGTTGCCTGTGTTTCCTTGAGCCTCACTTTGAAGGGGTGAGGGGATGTGTGTGTGTCATCTTTAAGCTTTGGTTGTAATAATTAAAAGGGCAGTGTCAGACATTGGATCATTTGACATTTAACATGGCAAAATGAAAAGGAAATCAGTGATAAAAATCAGTGGGGTTAGTTTTAGAACCGTTAGTTTTAGAAGCAGAGAATGCAAACTGGGCTGGCCAGCAGGTGCATAAGTGATGCCTTTCCAGAACCTCCCAAACACAGTTTGTCCCAGTTCTGCACTCTTTGTGAGAGGGTAGGATTGCATTCATGCTGAGCTAATAAATGTTCTTAAAAATTTTAAAGCCTGGATCTCGCAATCTGCTTTGTAGAAGGGATCAGTATCACGGTCAGTGAATGTTTATCTATTACATTCTTCTATGTGGAACCACTGTTGGGATCTGACCTTAATCTGTAGTTAATAGTATGGGCTTTAATGCTTATTTTTATTTGCAGTTCAGAGATCCTCTGAATAACTGAAGCCTCATATTATGCAGAGTTCTGCATTAATATTTAGTAAAGCGAGCTGCCCTTGATACAGAAGGTTTAGTAACCTAGAGAGACATGAGATGTGCTGATACTTGCACATATTATCCTCTCACTTTCCAGATGTACTTTTTGAAGTGGAAATTATTTGCTTGAGCTCAATATTGAAATTTCAATTTGATAGCATGATAAGGTCTCCTGAAGTTTTACATAAAAATATTCTGTCACATAAATAGTTGATATAATTTAAATTATGCTTGTTATGGCTGCATGTAAGAACAGAGCTATGAACACCACCTGAAGCATTCACTGGATGCTTGTGAGGAGAAAGCAGCCAACTTAATGGATCATGCAGAAACCAAATTCTCATTGCAAACATCTCTTGTAACAGTAATTGAGAAGCACCAGTGAGAAGATGCAACCCTTGCTTCCTAGGAAGCTCAGAGAGTGGCTTCATGCCCTGTGCTTGTATAAAACATAAATACACCCTGGGAAATAATTCGTATAATTTACCATGGCACACAGTGCTGACCCTGTAAGGAAAAGCCCACAGCACCATTCCTCAGCAAATAGAGTTGTGCCAGGCTTAATGATATGGAGATGATTTATTTTCATCCCCTCCCCTCTTGTTTTAGGATATAGTTATCAGTGGAGCAGAAAATTACACACTTTAAACTCATTCTCTTCAGGTAAGCCCTTCTCACTTGGTGTGGGACTTCTCCTGCTGTGCTGCTGTGTGCACAGAAAGCTCAGGTGATGCCTCTGCTGTGTGTGTTGTGGTAGGAAAAACTCCTTGAGCCAAGCTCTGTCTGTAGTTCCCAGTGAGTTTTAGGGTGAATGAATCCTTCCATGGAGGTGTTTTGCTGTACACAGTTAATTAAGAGTCTCTCAGAAATCAAATGGCTGATGGGAACAAGGATGATCTTGCCTGAGAAAATGATCAAGAGGTATTTTCTGTTGCATCATCTTATTAATTGATAAGAAAATGTTTAAGTTGCTTTTTCAGGTTGTGGTTTTCTCTTCTATTTTTCCTTCTCCTACTAGATCATATTTTGAAAAAATAGAAGCCTTAATTCAAGCTCTTGTTGCACGGGCAAGTTATTTATCCCCATGTTGAGGCTTAAAACCCGAATAATTTCTTCTGTGGTGTCTCTTTCGGCAGTCAGGCATTCATTCTGACCTGATGGTGAGATGCAGGGTAACAGATGCAATCTTTGGAGCAACCAGCCACAGCTTTTGTGTTAACCAGTCATCAGGAAATAGCACAGAATTACCGGAGTACAAAACGCATCTGTTAGAAATATGTTTAAATCTTTTGTGAAGTAGGATGGGAAAAAACAAGCCTGGGCTGGGGAGTGGCTTTGGAAACAGCTGTGCTGAACAAGGGAGCGTGGGCCATGTCAATGAGCTCTTTTCAGAAACCCCAGCAGGCCCAGTTGGAGCTGGGTCCATTGGCTTCTCTCCATCTGTTCTGGCTCTCTGACTGTTATGTGAGTGAGTTCTGTGCTCTGGGGTTTCTCTCAGCTGAGATCTGCCCCTGTGCAGGTTGGTGGGCAGCAACCTGTGCGTGTGTGACTTTACAGCAGCTAAAACGTGCAGGTTTTGCTGCTTTTAGTTCCTGATTCAGCCTCGACTTGTCTGTGTATGCTGCCTCCTTACTTTTGCAGGAACGCCATCTTCATTTCTGCACTCCAAAGGAAAGCATGAAGCTACAAATCCGCCCTTTAACCTTTTCCTAGCCCCCAGCTTTGATATTTTATTAATTTTCTTTAATGGCAGAACCCGTGTTGCCATGAGGATGCTTTGGAAGGCTGCATGTCTGCTCTTAGGAGCCGATGTCCTGCTGAGCATTCCAGCAGCCTGTCCTAATTCCAGCGAGTCCTTGACAGAGCTCCCAGCCTGATCCCTCCTCCCGCCTCACCCTCTCCCCAAAGGCACCACAGGCCTCTCTTACCTGTTCCTCACAGCACCAGGACTTGGCAAAGCCTTAGTGTGGCACTTAAAGTGGGAGCCCTGAAGCAAGGTAATGAGTCCTGGATTAGTTGTTAACACAGAATAAAAGATCGCATTCTTTCAGCACTCTTAGTTATGAAGCCTTCAAAAATTTCAGACTGAAAATCGAAAAAAACCAACAACTTCCTGCTCATGTACATTTTGGACTTTGGTTTGAGGAGAGGTAGAACACTAGTTATTATTTAACGTGTGTAGTACCTGCATAATGGTTCTAAAATTAGTCAGTTTTAAAATGGTTTTAAATGTGAATTGTGTTCGAGTTGGGTTATGGAAATCTCTCTCTGTAGATATTTTTTGTTATTTCATTATATCAGTTTCCACAAAAATTCTGTTGAACAATGTAAAATGTCAAAGCTTGCTCAGCTTCAAAATAGCTGTGTCCAAAATGAGGTCTCTGTTGATGGGAGACTTCAGGCTTTCTCTAGAATAATGCACTGAACCAAGGTGTTATTCAAAATTCTGTGTTTCCACATTAGTTATATGAAAAGAGCCAGTTGTGAAGATGGTGGGTGATTTTAGGGTTAAAAAAATTGCATGCTGTCTCTTGAGAAGATACCAAGATCTCTGATAACACAACTTTTTATTTATAGATTGCTGATGTGTTTACAAGACAGAAATTTATCAGCAATCCAGACGTTCTAGTTTTGCTAATTAACCTGTGTCTGCACACCCTTGGGCTGTCTCTTCACACTTGGACCTGCAGATCATAACATGCTTATGGTATTCGAACTAAAAATGTGTCTGGCTTTCCTAAATGTTGTTTCTAGACAACACTCTGCATTTCTGTCATTGATTTAAGGCTCTCCAAAACACTGAAAATGGAATTGCTTTGAGTCTCCTTTGTATGCTAGACTAATATTGCCTCCACCTATAAAATGGGGCTATTTAGCAGTGCTGGGGCTGCACAGACTGCATCAGGATCGAGGAGATAAATGTGAGATAAACGTGAGACAGGACTTGTTTTGTTTTTCATTGCTGTGGTACAAAGTCTTGTGCAAAGATGTATTTATGCTTCACAAGATCCTGGTCCTGAGGAGTGTGAATATTAAAGGGATGAGTCAGAATAAGAACAGAACCCTGCAATTCTGAGCTGTGGTGCAGTGATCTGTCTGTACAGTGTTGCTTGAGCAGAGATTCTCCCCTGTTTGCCCTTGGTTCTGCAGAATGAGGGGCAAGCTTTGGGCTGGTGGGAAGTTGTAGTTTTTCAGGCAGGGTATTGTAGAGGAGGTCATTGCCTAAAAGCTGACCCCGTTAATTTTGTCTTTCACTGAGGAATTATTTTCATAACTTATTACATCTGAAGAATGAATTATATTTTCTTACTCTTCCGTTTGGTTTTCTGATGGGGAATGTGTTCTCATCTAAACCTCTTTTGCCTTCTCGAGCACACTCCGTGACTCAAGGGTTGTTTAAATGAGAACAAATGTGTCCTGGGTACCTTCCTCAGTGGCTGCCTGCTCCCAAGTAATCTGTTCCCAAGATCATCCATGTGGCTGGCACCAATCCAGTGATGAGTTTCTGTAAACTGCAATAACCCCGCCCGTGCCAGACCCTAGCTTGTCTCTGCTCCAGTGTTGTCATTTCATCACTCGCTTGGCAGGTGTGATTTTAAATCCTGATTTCAGAGTTTAAATATTTTATGTATTTAGGTTGGGAAGTCAGTGAGCTGCTTCCTCTCTTTTAGTTCATTGCAGGATTTAACTTGAGAAATCCATACGAGTCTGAGATTTTTTGGATATTGTTATGGGTACTGATGGTATCTGCTCTGGCTTTTTAAAATCCCTCTTTGCAGCTGACAGGTTGTGTGTAAGGGCTGAAGTAGTGAGCACATGTTGAGGTTGGAGTGAGATGTGTACTATATTCCTGCAATTCTGAATCCTCCTCCTAAAGCATGGCACTGTTTTTTGGGTCACGGTTAACATGGTAAGATTTTATCCAGTCATGCTCACAGAATCTTGTTATCGTCGCTGAATTCTGCTTCTGGAGAAGAAATGCTTTAAAAGCTTGTTGCAGATGGTGTTCCATCTTTACAGATAATAAGATTAAAATGTGTGACGAGGCGTCTCCAGAAAAAGCCTGGGATGGTGTTGGGATCCTGTCACAACCTTTGTGGAAGTGACAAGTGATGCAGTGAATTGATGTCTTGGTGATTTCGATTCTGGGGGAGACTTGGTACAGCTGTGTCTTAAAAAGCCTGGGAAAACTATTTATAGGAACTAATCTCTGCAGATAGCAACAAATCCAACATGCTATCACCATCCTTGGGACATTTCCTTATTTGAAGCTGATGGAATGAAACGGAAATATATTAAAAATGCAGCATCCAACAGAGCTATAAACCTTTAGTTCTAGAAGTATTTTGGCTTCCTGACATTTCTTCTTTCATCCAGGAACACCCTTTGGCCTCGATTGGAGTCAGATTTTTTTCCAGTTTAGCAGCTCTCAAGCTGGAGGGAGAGCTCATCCTTCCCCCTGGAGAAGTGCCTGGTGCCAGGCTGCTTCTGAGCAGGGCAGAGAGTTCAGCCTGCAGTGCCTCGGCCTGCCCTTCCCTGCCCCTGCCGCCCAGGGAGTGAAACTTGTGTGGGCTCATTCTCCTCTCTCCCAGCCTGGAGAGGAATTTGTGCCTGGCAAGAGGTGACCTGCCCTGAGTTTGCGCCATCAGGAAAGGGATTCCCGTGAGCACAGAGGAGGAGACGAGGAACAGGACTCAGGGAAGGGGCAGAGGGCGAGTGCCAGGAGCAGAGAGCTGGAGACCTGCCTGGGCATCCTCTCGGGGGGCAGGAGTGGCTCTGGAGCGTGCCAGCAGCTGGGGTTACACTTCCATGTCTCCTGGGTTGTTAGAGCACTTGCAGAAGGAATGGATTCCAAGAAACCGAGGCTTCCACAGGATGCTGCTTTGTGTCTGTATGAAAAACTTCAGGTTTATGTTTCACCACTATTTTTCACTATTGGGATTTTATCTGAAATGAAGCATTTCCTCTAGTCCTTGTTGAGTCTGTAGGAAGGTTGTTTTGTGGGGTTTTTTCAGTTACTCATTTTTTTATTAGCTGTAAGTGAAATGTGGTTTGCACTATTTAATTTCATTAAAGCCTTGTATGCTAGAATTTCCATCAGAAATGAAACTAGTAACAGGATCTTTGGCTTCTGTTATTTTGCCTTGCCACTGTCAGTCACTTTCACATAAATAAAAAATATTTTAGAAATGTGTCATGAGACAGTTTCTTAATTCTTTCAATATTAAGTGCATTCATTTAATGTTACGCTTAAAAATCAATTTATAATGGAATTCCATGTGACCTCCATCTTTTCCCTTAATTTACTATCAGATTAATTCTTTTATTACACTCAAATCACTCTCTGAACAGCAACAGTCAGGTGGTCTGGGCTAAAAATAACCCCTTCCCTGTATACCATGGCATTACAGCCTTTTATTTACAGATATATTATAGGGAAGGGTAACTTCTATGACGTGTAAGGAAAACTCTGGCACTCTCTGTGTATGTATTGGAACATAGTTTAATGTGCTACATGGGACTTGCTCCACGGGCTGCTCTGCCAGGGGTACCTGCACATACCTGGGGCAGAAAACATCACTTTTTAGCACTGTTTGGGGTGGTTTGACCACTGTTGCCCCCAGCCCTCAGGTACTTTGCTGTTATTCCTTGGGGACTGGGTAAAAATCTGAAAAATGAGCATTATGCTTACAGCCTTTTGTTTCTCATGTGTGCTTAAAACGTTTGGGAACTGCATTTAGGGCCGTGCTGGTTTTAGCTCATCAGGAGAATTCCTCCTCCTTCGTGGTTTGAGTGGTGAGGCTTCGGATGCCTTGCAGGGAGATGTGGGGCAAAGCTCTCCACCTGCCCCAGCCGTTAATTATTGTTCTTTAGAAATAATTAACTCAGGGCTGCTGGTGCTGCCAGCCCCATCCTGGCCCCAGAGGGGCTCTCCCTGGGCCTCGCAGGGTTGGTTTCTGTGCGGGCAGCTCTGACCCAGCACTGCCCCTGTGTGTCATCCCCTGCCTCCTCCTCCTGGGGAATTCCTGGGGGTTATTTGCAGGGTTGCATTTCCACTTAGGAAATTGCAGTAGGAATGAAAAAGATGATTTCAAACACCTGGTTTCCTTCCTCTTAAGGCTCTCAGGGGTGTTGCTTGTTGGAAATCATTAAATAATTGGCTGAACTAAATGCTCTGAGTATTGTTTGAGTACTGCTGCCTGACTTTTTTTCCTCGTGTAAATGTTTTCCTTCCTTTCCTTTTTGTCAGTTATCCTGTAGATAGATTGCTCAAATATTGTAAAGATTTCTTATCCTGAGTTTAGTAGTGATGGTAACAAAAGCTGCACATTCCCTGAACCTTGCTCTGTGTGACAATATGTAGAATGTTTGCGGGGGAAAAAGATTTTACTTACTCATTTTGAGAAACTGAAAGAAGAGCAGTTGCTTACACATTGGTGTGAATGAAGGAAATTGGGTTTTATTTCTGTATTATCACTCTGTTTGTGGAAGAGTTCTAAGGGTTTGTTCCTGCTGTGATTTATTTCTCTGTTGTCTTAGGCATTTACAGAAGCTCACATGCAAGGTAGTTAGATATTAAAAAATAAATATTGTTGAAACTCACTTTATCCTCAGATTATTTCAGAAATGTTGCATTCTCATTTATACTCAATAATAAACCATATTTAGGTAGAATATGCCTCAGCTGAAGTTTTCATTCAGTGCTCGAATTTAGGGAATAAACTCACCCATTGTCTTTAAAGTTAAATTGCTTAAACTAAGTGCTGTCATCTCTTACTTTTATTTTTCAGAGCTTATTTATACTTGAATTATGGTGTAATTATAGCATTTAAGACTGAAATATGGTGAGTGGGGTAGGTGATCTTTAAGGTCCCCTAAACCCCAAACCTATGATTTATTCAAAATTTTGATGTAATCAAACTTCAGTCACATTAGAAGGAACTTTTGTATTTTCCCCCAAATATTGTAGATCCGAATATTCTAAAATGTATCAAGTTATTTCTTGATTCTTTGTTTTAATTTTATATAACATGAAAGCCTCAAAATGTGGATAAGTGAAGACTTCATTTGTATTTGATTTTGATGCTGAGCCACTGGGGTTTTTCTGACAGTGGAATACTGAGACATTATTGATATTATGTTATAATATAAATACATTTATGTGTAAATTTATTTTAAACTGTAACTAATTTCTCTTCCTCAGTTTAAATGTAGCAAAAGTTTGGAGTGAGTGATGCCAAAACCAGTATTCTCCTCCTTGGATGGCCCAGGCCAGGGAGGTGAGGTGAGGTGTAGCTCCACAAACCAACCAGTTGTAACATGTTTGATGTATTTTATTTTCAACCTTTTCCCACAAAACTAATTAGTCTTTAAACTCCTATATGAAATAAAATTTCTAAAAATAGCCATAGTGCTCATCCCCTTGACTGCATTTTGTTGAGTATTAGGTATCTCTCCTGGCTGCTCTGCATGATGCTTATTTTTAGGCCCTCTATTAATATCTTCAAAAATATGATGTAAGAAGACTTGAGACAGTGTTAAATTGGAAAACTTAATTACTATCTTTGTAGTTTTCTCTTTTAAATATGAGCAGAAATCCATACCAGTGTTTAATACAGGAAGTTTTAAAGGGAAGAAGCTGAAGTACGTGACAGCATTTTTGGTATTTAAAAAAGCATGAATTTAAATGAGGGGAAGGTGTTGGTGCTCCCTGGCACTTCACTTACGGGTGTATTTTGCATTATTTGTTAAGTTATGTAGGAACCTGCGTGGTCAAAAGAAGAGTTATTTCAGTTATGAAGTATTGATGGACTAAACACAATAAATGGAGATGTTTCCAGCCAAGCAGGCTCTGTAGTGCTCTCTGCACATGCAGGATAAAGGTTCTGTAACTATGGTTATTCTCAGCTGTGTCTCCTTGACAGTGTTGCAAAACCCCAAGCCTCTTAGATGATGTGCTCTAGATTTTTTTCACCACATTCTGCCATCCTAAAAAGAAAAAAAAAATGTTAATGGGGAGGTTATTAGCCTCTAATTATTTTAAACAGGAATTCTGAAAGTTTTGCTCTCTTAGCAGCAGCTATTTGAGAATGATACATCATCAAATCACCTTTCTGATGGCAGCACCTCGTTTTCCTCCTGTAGTTTTCTGCTTTTGTTGTGGCAGGGCTCTGGCTGGTGGGACTGGCTGACAGATCCTGGAGGTTCATTTTCACTGAGCATTGAGCTGCTGTACATTTCAGATCCAGCCTGTTATTTCAGCACGGATGAGCTTTTCTTTTCTGCCCTGCACCTTTGCCACTTACAGGGCTGCCAGTGACATTTTTATCTCAGAAGGGCTCGGATCTGGTGCCAGTGATTGTGTGTTAATTCGAGGACAAATAAGCCTAAACTTGTTGTTAATAAGTTTAGGATGGAAATTGCTGATCTTCTGACTGCTGGGAAACAGTTGTCCAGGAATAGCTTTGTGAAGAGATTAGCAGACCAAGAAACCAAGTGATTTCAATATGACCTTCCAAAAAAATTGGTCGTGGTTGCCAGCAGGAGCAAGGAGCTGGATTCAATTACCCTTGGAGGTTCCTCTCAGTCCTCTGTTCCTAATTAAGCAGGATTTTGCTCTATTCAGCTAATAAGTTAATACTGATCTTGTAAGTGCTGATGATATGAGACAGAAAAAAATTAATTGAAATTAAAATCCTATTATTATAACATATAGAAGCTCCTATATTAGTGAAAATATAAAAATGTGATGATATGAAGACAAGCATGAGGTTTTTACCAGATTTTGTATATTTTACCTTCTTACAGGCTGCCACTGTGTCAAAATCTGTTTTGGAGGGTTTGTTGGAGTTTTTTTTTTTTTTTTTTAATATGATGCATTTCAGTAATCTCCTTGTAATCCCATGATAAACTGCTTAGTTTGATGGAGAATGTTAGATATTAGCAAAATAGTTGGCCCCTGTGACATCAGTTTCATTTTATGATATGCTTTCAAAGGATGTACTCTTCAGAGCTGTGTGGCTATCCTTGCATTAGCCTAATCAACCTCTTTTTGAAAAAGAAAGTATCTCCTGGATTAAATTCTTAAAATCATGCCTTTAGGAACAATACTGGACAATCTGCATGATTTTAGGATGTTTACTCCTTTTGTGTGTGTTCTGCTTTCTGACAAACCTTTCTTGTTTATGTAATTTTACTTTTCCTTTCGTTGTTGTCTTGCTGTGTAGACTTTTTCTGGAAGGATTGCACTGGTTATTAAGAGAATTTAACAGCCTTGTAGGCAGGGAAAAGCTGCATATGTTTGTCTCTTTCCTGATTGCTTTCAGGTCTTCTAAGCAAGATAAGTATTTTCCTTAATTTGTAGGACAATTTGGGGCATAAATGTGTCATAAGCTTGTTAAAAACACGTACAGAAGGTGTTGAAAGTCCCTATTTGAAGTAATTTCATATTCATTAGAATACAGCATGCTCCTTAATTCAGCTTTGATGTTTTCTTGCTGATTTTTTTCCAGTCCTTTCATTTTCATATGCCAAATAGACCTAAAATGAGCATATCCCCCTAGGTATAAAGAAAGGAGTGCTCTCATTGCTAAATTATAGATGTGGGGGGAGGGAGGGGAGTGCTTGTTTGAAGATCCTCTTATTTGTGCAAAAACCACAGATAGGGTTTAAGCAGTTTGCTGGAGCTTCCCTCCCAGTCTTATTTCCTTGCTTCAAGGAGTAAATATATTTTTTTGAAAGCTCTGCATTTAGGGAGGTGCAGACACTCCCATCCTTTAGATACTCTGCTGTTTGTAAAATATTTAGATGATGTGGCATTCGGAAAAAAAATTTCCCTGAATCTTCTCCAGCACTGAAAGGGAGATTTCAGGGGAAAAAGTGAACTACCTGGATACAAACTGCTTTCCTTGACTCAGTTTATAAATTGCACACCTTGCTGGCTTCGGGCAAGGTATTGAATTTTACTTACCTGCAGT
The DNA here is from genome assembly GCA_013398015.1 of Oreocharis arfaki. Taxonomy (NCBI): domain Eukaryota; kingdom Metazoa; phylum Chordata; class Aves; order Passeriformes; family Paramythiidae; genus Oreocharis; species Oreocharis arfaki. Next base: position 326,097 of record VZRR01014189.1, on the reverse strand, counting down.
AAAGTGTCTGCACTAATGGAAGATTTGGCAGCAATTTGCAGCAGAGCTACAGCATCACTTGTGAAGGTGATCAAGTTCTCCTGTGTGGGAGTGGGTTCGAGTGCTTACCTTGAGTGCTTACCCTGTACTTCAGGTATTTTAGAGAAACTCAACCTAAAGGAGGATTTAACCCCAATTACAGCGTGAAGCCTTTGCTTTCAGTAGCTGAGGTAGATGGAGTCCAAGGTTGCCCTGTTTTTAGGTTTATAAGCCTAACGAGTGAGGTCCTGGAGAATCTGAAGCTTTATGTAACCCTGATGTTTGGCTCTGTGTGTGAGGCTCCTGGGAATATGCCTGGTGCTTTTTATAAGCAGCTTGCCTCCCTGTAATGGATAGCTGAGATAAATCCTGTTCCTAGAGCGAGCCTGATATTGATGATGACACAAGTGTATGAACAGGAGCTCAACTGGAAATCCATTTTAATTTCAGGCCCCATTAGTGATGCAGACAGAAATCATTATTTGTTAAACAGAAAATAAGGACTGGTACCTTTCTGAACCGTTTGTGTTTCAAACCCAAAAGTCAGTGTAATAAAATACAAACATGTTGATTGATCTTCCTCTCTTTTCGTTATTTCTTTAGCTGTTTGAAAAACGAATTGGGGAAAAAAAAAAAACAAGTAGTCTGAGGTGAAAATAAGAAAATGAACTGGGACATGAGATGGGGAGTTCAGAGTGGATTTGTTTCTTTGTTCAAGCTACTCATGTAGTTGCATAATCGTAGTTGTGTTTGGAGCTTGAAATGAGTACTGATCAACTGGTCAGGAATCTGGATCTAAAACAATTCTTAGAAATTTTTAATGTTCTGCAAAGATTTGTTCCTTGCCTAATTGAAGACCTCTGTGTTATTTAAGATTGTGTTGCCTCTTTAAAATCAGCATTATGTGCAACATCTGTGTAAATTTCTCTTGTCCTGTCTGGCTTTTCTGAGAAACATTGACCAAATCTTTGGCCTCAGTGGTTTTGGGTTGTTTTTTTTTAATTACTGCCATACTTTTTTAAATTTAAAAAAGTATAGCATTGGCTTTTCAAACTATTGAGATAAAATGGGAGCATTTTATCTGAAGTAGCTGTTTCTTATTGATTGGAACAGGTCTTAACTAACAGAATCCAAAACACTTGAATCCAAACCCTTTTTTGGCCTAGCAAAAATCCTCAAACTGGGAGCAGTCTTAATGACAGCAGGACGTTTCAGGAAGGCAAGTTCCTGTTAAGGTTCATTGAATGATGTAACTGACCCCCAGTTTTCCCTTATCTCTCATTTTCTTCCCTTGAGAGAAACCTTTCAGGGGACACCATCATTTCTCTCTTTGAATAATCTCACTTCTTGTTGACTTCTGGAACATCTGGTTTCTTTTGGGATCACATTGCACAGCTGAATTTTCATGCACTGCTGAATTCCTGGTACTGAACTCCAGCGTGCAAGACAGAACACTGTAGGATCCAGCAAATGGATTTGCTGTGTCCCTAACAGCAAGTTTATAGGAGGTCCCGTTCTTACATGGAATTCCTTGTTGGCTGAGAGTTAGGGAGCACATGGAATCAATTCCATGCTGTCTTCATTGAGCCTCGGGGATGTGTTGCAGTGACTGCAAGTGGTGGAAGTGCCCAAGGTTTAAACTGCTGCAGCCGATAGATTCAGGGTGACACAGGGCTCGGCAGCCAGGCCTTTGTGCAGTCTCTCAAGTGGGTTTTAAAGCTTAAACCCAGTTACCCTCCTCTGCAGAAACAAATACTCTGCTTGCTGAGCTTGCTACTTCAAAGGTATGGAATTTGGGATTGCTGCAGACACTTAAATATGTCCTAAAAGGTGTATTTTGCTCAGGTTGCTTGGTTGCAGAGTTACCACAGTCGATCATGGTAGCACTGACAATATTCAGATGTATTAATTTCCCCTGATACATTTTTCTAGTACAATTAAGACGTTTCTTTGAAGACATAAGTATGAAAATCCGGAAACAGCAGGATGCTGTCACGTGTACATTTTTAATTGCAGGCAGTTTTTGCCTTTTTTTTTTTTTTTTTTGGAAAGAAAATAATTGCTGTCTTTTTCATGTAGTTCTGTTGTCAAGAATATGGTCTGTGTCCTTATGGGTACATCAGGCAGTGGTACTGTCCTATGAATGTCTTTGTAGGGTTTTTTTATGCTTGAATTACAACTGTATATTTTTCATCCCCGAGTGTCTCTTAAGTGTAAATGTTGTGGTGAAATAATGGGAACAGGGACAAAAGCAAACAAGACAATTATGTTGCTTGCAGCTACATCAGGCCGTGCCATGCTTGGCTGGAATGTCAGCAACACAGAAAGCAACATGTAATGCCACTTTTTATGTGTGGAAGTTGTATAGAAATCTGTGTGGAACGAGAATAAATCTTTCTGCTGTTGGTGTTGCAGTATCATTGCCTCGGCCTTCTGATAGTTCTGGCTTTGTCAGTGTTCGGAGAATTCTCCTTTCTGAGCTGGCTGAACCAGCGTGGTTGTGCTCTGGGGATATTTCGAAGTTTAAGTTTTGGCAGCAAGTGCTGAATGTGGGACCGTTTAGAGCAGCTTATGGGTTTAGAGCAGCTTAAGCCCGTGGCTTATGGGTGACACCCTACACTGGTTCTCACTAATGACAGAAATTTAGAAGTCAAAACTGAGGCAAATGATGAGGATAAAAGGCAGCCTTCCTGTGTTAGCTGAGAGGTGTTGGTGCCCCAAACCGGGCAGGTGCCCTGCTAGTGGTGTCTGACCCTGCTGCTCAGAGGTTTATCAACCTCTTCCTTGGTCCAGATGTTGGTGGAGATAATGCACCACAGCCTTTTACAATCAGCTGCAGCAGTATGAGCTCTTCACTTTATCCAGACACTCATTTTTTCTGGCACTTTTGTACATTTTATGCACTGACACAGGCAGTGCTGATACACACTGGTGAGCGAGATGGTGAATGATCTAAGATTACAACTGAACTGTATGATTGTGCTCTTGCCATCATCTCTAATTAACAGATAAGCAAGTAGGACAGGCAGCACTGTCAGCAGAAGCTCAAGATTAAGCTTTTATCTAACTCTTTGCATTATTGGTGAACATCAGTCAACGGTAGAGTTGCAGTGGGCGGTGATGAAAGTAGAACATGACATTTCTTTCCTTTCCCCATCTAATAATCTGACCTTTTGCATCACTCTGCTCTAAAGCAGCTGAGTATTTTGGGAGTAAACTGTTTTCCCCCACCCCCACCTTTCACTTTTCCATGTGAAATGGAACAGAAATGCAGATAAGTGGAGGTGGAATGGACCTCTGGAAGCTGTTTGGTCAACCTCTACATTGGATCAGCTTTGAAATTTTGTTGGTTTGCTCGAGGTCCTGTCTGGTTGGAGTTGGGATATCCCCAAGGGCAGAGCATCCCTGATCTGGCGTTTGACCTCCTTCATCAGGAAATTATTTTTTGTAGTGTGGTGGTGGAATTTCCTGTGTCTTGTGCGCGCCTCAGGCTGAGTCAGTTGGCTGCCAGGCACTGGCCCAGTCTAATCCCACTGCTTCCCTCCCAGTAAAACCAGCCTGCCACTGAGGGTCTCTGGTGGTCCCATGGGCTGAGCTGCACCTGAATTGATGCAGGGGCCCTGTTTTGTTCCATGGAAAAGTTCATTATCCCAGTGCTGGGCTGTGCTCGTGGCCTGGGTGGGTGTGAAAGCCCCGGGCCCAGTCCTGAGGAAATGGTTTGTTGTGAGGATGTGTTCAGGGCTGCACGATTGGGATCTTTATTGCCTCTCCAGACCCGGATATATGGTCCAGCAAGCAACCAATATTATTTCCTGCATTATGTGCCTGGGGAAAAAAAAAACACTCCAGAAATATCTATTAGTCCTACCCGTGTTTCTTTATCTATATAAACAAACTTAAAGCTGTTTTGCATTCCTCATGATTTTCTGATTTCTTTTTACGTGGTGTTTTCTTTTTTTTTCTTATAAAAACATTATTTTAATTTTTTAATTCGTTCTTTGTTGTGCTAAAGGAAAGAATTTTTTTTTTTCTGTAGCTCTCTGTGACTTTCTGATGGCAGAATTCAAGAATAGTAATTTTTATTAAAGAGATTTGTAGTTTGCTTGGAAACTTTTGTGGCTTCTACCTGTGTTTTGTATGTCCTGTGAGCTGTGACTTTCTTTGGAACCCAAGCAGGGATATGAGACGATATTCTGCGTTACATGTCCTGTGTGTTCTCCACCACTACTCCTGCTTGTGTTGCATTATTAATCTCAGGGAAAATTCAGAGTTTGCAGGGTTTTTGGTGTTGGCCCAGCAATTTATTGGGCTGTTAAGAAGAACATGATGTCCTTTGGCCACTTGTTTCCAGTTGAAATGAAGCAGTGGGGTCTAGCTAGAAATGTATTTTACATACGGAAGAAATAACGTTTTAGGAGATAGAATAAGGAAACTGTTAAAAAATGACGAAACTGTTACAAAGGTGTCACATTTCTGATTTATCTTGAGAATTTCGCTATCTGAAAATTTTAGGCAAAAGATTTACTAAATCTGTGGCCTCTCTACATTAGATCTGTGACAGAAGTGTGTTGGCAGTGTCTCCTTTTGAATTAGCTGGCATAATTCTCTAAGAAGTTGAACAGAAAATATCCTGGGAGATATATTGAGGCAGGCTGGAGCTTTAGGCTGGTGTTTGATTAAGAACACCACCCAGGCTGCTCTTGCAGCCACACCTGTATTTCTGGGAGCTGCTTCTCTATGCAGCATGTTCTGAAAACATCCCCTCGTAGCTGCTCACTCTACACTGAATTTCAGAGTGTAAAAGTCCTTTTGCATTCAACATCAGGATTTCTCTCCTGCAGTGCACGAGGTGGGGAAGACAAAGGAGCTCTCGCTGCTTGCAGCTCAGATGACTCATGGCTCAGTATGTGGGTTCAAAATGCTCAGCAGAGACGCTGTCTTTGGTGGATCCATTAAAAGTACAGGTTTATGTTTAAAACTTTATTCAGTCATCTCCAAGAAATGGCAGAATTTTCAGATGCAATTAGAGCACCAGCTCATATTCTTTTGTTCGTGTTTGTTTCTTGGAAATGGATCAAGATTTCGATAAATTCACTCCTCTCCCTTCTCTCCTGTGTTTTTCTAAAGAGTTCGGTTGCTTCCACTCACCTCAGACCTCACAGTGCCCAGTGTCAGCTGGGATTTTTGATGCCCTGAGTAATCAATACAAACTGCATTTGCTAAATTATTTCTTTAATGAAATTAGGTGCACATTCTTTCCATCTCTTGTACACGAGCTTGGAACAATACATTGAAGCTGAAATTAGTAGGAACTGCCAGTAATGAAACTGTTGTTCACACTTCCCGGGTAGGAGGTACTTCAGACAATTTTTTTTCTTTTGTCTTTATGGTTACATATCTATGGTTAAAAGTTCTTTTTTTGTTTTTTTTAGCTGAAGAGTAGCAGAATCTTTCCTTAAGAGAAAGAAATTATTCTCTCTGGTCTTCTCCAGCTCTTTAATCATGTTTGGTAAGGAATGCCTGTATGTTGCCCAAATTGCCCTTAAATATTAAGCTGACTTAAAACGAAGACACCAGAAAATTGAACAGCTGTTTTTATTGTCTTGCAAAGCATTGGAAGGGCTGCTCAGGGAAGTGGTGGAGTCCCTGGAGGTGTCCAAGGAAGGCCTGGACATGGCTTTGCTCTGGTGACAAGGTGGGGATTGGTCACAGGTTGGACTCTGTGACCTTGGAGGGCTTTTCCAGCCTCAGTGGTTCTGTGATCCTGGTGTTACCTTCAGTGCAGAGATGTGGTTCTGCCCATTCACAGCTTTTCTCCTTTTAAAAAAAATTTTTTGTAGCAGCAATTGTTTGCCTCCTTACATTCAAGAGGAATAATTCCATTTTGTGTCCAGTAGGCATTTGTGCAAGGAAGCTTTGGCTTAGTAAGTATCCACAAGGATGTCATAATCCATAGTTATTAATTTATTAATATTAATATTTAATTGAATTCCATAATAATTATAACTACCAGTAGTGTCTTAGCTATCCTGTGATCAATCTGCCAAAGCTTAAACTTTTTCCTGCTTGATTTTTCCTTTTAGTGCATTCCAACTAACCTTTAGGATTGACTGGTAGTGAAAAAATGGTTCTCCTGTAGCTTAGCAGATGACTTTGCACATGTGTGTGTGTCTTTCTGGTTCCACCCTTTCCATTTCTTTTTATATCTAAGCAGCTCTGAATGTAAAGTTGTCTTTTTCAAAATTTAAGAATACACTTTTCTGCAAAGATGACCTTTCAGTCCACCATCAGATTAGAAGCTTCTTTTGGTTTCATTTCTGAAAATATGAAGTAGAGACAAAAAGTCTTCTTAAGAAGCAGAATAGATTGTGTGATGGGATAACTTACAGTGGTAACGACCACCGGAGATGTAGTTGAAGTTAGTATTGGAATCAGATGTACTAGAGGATAATATTCTCTGGCACAAACCTACCAGTAAAATTTTGGCAAAGTTGTCTGCCTGTGTGTCAGCAGATTTTTGCTGAGTGTTGACTGTGACCAAACTGCACTATAAATCCCCAAAAGGTTCTTTATCGTGGAGTACAAATACTCCTCAATATTAAAGATATGCATATTCAGAAACTCTGTCCTCTTGTTCTTGTTATATTGAGCTAAAAGCCGTGGCAGAACTATTTCTAGAAAGTTCCCATTACTGGGTTTCGGATATGGACTTGCTGCTCACTTACAGCTCTCTTTAATGACAAACACTACTTGGAAATGGCTTAATTGGATTGTCTGCTTAATAGCATTAGGATTGTTGTGCTGGTTTAGCTGAGCTCTAATGGCCCTTTGCTGGTTAAGAGATCAGTAAAGCAGCAGAATGCAAAGAGAAACTTTAGAGTTGAGAGAAGAGTCTTTGCTCCTCAGAGAACATCAGCCCCTGAAAGAAAAGGGCTGCTGAAAAAAAATACTGAATATATTTGCTCTGTTGTTTGACTCAGTTTAGTGGGAATGCTTTATCACTCCTTCACAACTGCTTCAGCAGCTTCACATTTCAGTTTCTGGTCAGCCCTGAGGTTTGGCACAGGCAGCTGTGCCAGCACAGAGAAGATTTTTTGGTTCTGTTTGCAGTCTTGGTCCTACAGCTTTAAAGGGGGATCTCTCAGAGAGTCACAGACCCCTAGGAAGTGTGAGATTTAACTTCTTGGTGCTTTTTGACACTTCCAGCAAGTAGTTTCTGAAAATACAAATTTTACCAAAGCCCTCCTGTCTGGAGAGAAGAATCAAAGGAATAAATAGCCAAGTGTCCTAGTGGAGAGAAGGGTTAAATGAATTTTATAGGCCGTGGCTTTTGGACATTCTTTGTTGAGCAGAAGACTATGGGTTGAGTTTGTGTCGGGAGTTGTGTTGTTTAAGATTTCTTCTGGGTCCCAGGAAGTTTTTGCAAATTGAGATGTCTGGTTCTCTATTAGCTCAATGTCCAGAGAATGCTTCATTGGTCCTGCTCTTTAATGTGATTACAGAAGACTTCTTGGGCTGATAAAATACTCCTTTGTTACAAATATATAATACAAATTTAACAAAATTCCAAGAAGCAGATGGCTAATTAGATAGCTTGGTGATGCTAAGCTGATCATATGTTCTAGCTCTAAATAAAAATTTAACAAAGCTTCATTTGAATATTTTAAACAGACTTACATAATATTTGCTAGTTAGTATTAAGTAAGGTGAATGCTGTTGAGATTGTCCACATTGATGTGAAAAGACATCAGAATTCTGTTCCCTGTTGGGTTGGGGTTATCTGGTGTTTGACTGTGGTTCTCTTTCTTGAGGCAACACAAACTAAAGGGGGGTTTGTGGTTATCATTTCACTCTGTGCATTTTTTCGTAATCACATTCAAAGTGAAATCAGACACATACTAAATGTACATGGAAAACTTCATTACTTTTAATAATATTTCTACCTTGATGATGAAATTCTAAGGCATTATATTATTAGAATAGCTTATTTTTGTGTGGTGTCTTTCTGACTGTATGCCAAGTTGTTTTCATAGTTAAATTCAGGAAAAGAAAATACTACAAGAAAGTTATGAATAAAAATACTTAGAAAATTTTAAGGGACGGAGAAAAAAGGGATTACAAAACTGTTTGAAATTCTTATTTGAAAGTAAATTGAGTAAGTGAAATTCGCTATGGAAATTTCCCAACAGTGAGTGTGTTGTGGAAAAAATGAAGATAAAGTTGTATAAGAGATGTGTGTAAAAGGGAAGAAAGAAAATCCAGTTAGATAGGTAGGGGAAAGGAATTCTAAAAGTAATGACAGGCAGCTCTGTAATTGGATCTGGGAGTGGAGAAGACATCCAAGTGCTCATAAGCTTGTTCTGAAGAATTTTGTTTTCTGAGACTGGTCATATTTGTGGTGCCATAACTCACTGTTTGGATTAAATCCTATTGTGTTTGTTACTAAGGTGAACTGAGAACACTTCCTACACAGCATCAAGGGCCACAAGAGTAGTTTTCTATGGAGGCCAGAACTTAGGAAAGGTTTTCTCATATATTTGGTGTGAAGAATTCAGCAAATGTTCTCCTCCCTTTCCCCTTCCTCCTCCTCATGATTGCGCCTTTTCAGTCTCAGGCTCGAGAAGCAAAATGAAAGTGGTGATTTGCATTGTTTCTAGCCTGTGCAGAGGCAAAAAGTATGAAATACTTGATAATATCTCTTTGTTCTTTAGCCTGATGCACAGTTTTTAAAGGCTTTTTGCAAGACAAATTAAAATTTAAACTTCTACAATGACCTCAGAACAAAACCAAGTCACTGCTTCCTTGCAATCCAGTTGCTCATCTGCCTCTCCACAGAAGATTTTCTGAGTTCCAGCCTCAAAAGAAGGGAACATTGTTGGCAGACAAATTAGTGCTGTATTAACATTTTGGATTTCATTTAAAGTAGTCTGTCTAGGCAGGGTCAGGAGCATTATTTGCAATAACCTCCCAGCCTTGGCTTTTGGTGCCAGATAACTGCACAGGGCTGCTGCCATCCCGGACAGCGGGACATGGCTTGGCTCTTCTGAACCACACACGAGGAGAGGGAGAAGATATTTGCCTCTCTCTTTTAATGGACTTCCTCTACCCCTCTCCAACAAGCTGTCAGATTGGAATGTTTGCCCCAGTTTTCTTTGTCATATGTAGAGGTAGTGGGTTGCTTGTTCAAAGCTGGCAGGAATCAGCAGATTTTCTGCCAATAAGGAGAATTCATATGCCATAGATGTCTTAGAATATTGGGGGAAGCAGTGAGATTCATGCTCTGAATTGCATTTATAGGGCTGTCACCACCCAAGTACTTGGACACTGAAGAGTTGTTTTCCCATGTGGAACTTTCACTGTGTTATTCCCTGTAAATGTTAAGCCAGTGGTTCTGTAACATTTCCTAATTCAGTTGTAGTTCTGTAATTCATTGAATTTGGTTTCACCTATCATCTAGAAATGATTGAAAAAACCATTCCCTTAACATTCGAAAAGACTCCTGTATCCTAATTTTACACGAATTCAGCACTGATATTTTTGCACAAAATAACAGATTGGAGTTAGAGGAATAACGTGAGTCCACACAAAACAGACAAGATTGGCTCAGCACTGATTCCTATTTGCTCCTGCTACCTTGGAAACAAAGGATGGCATGACAACAAAAGCAATTCAGAAAGAAAGGTTAAACCTCCAAAACATTAGAAATGTATTCTTGTGGGGAAACTCTTCCTTAGTGTTTCAGGTTGGATTTTCAAGTTTTAGTGTGCGTAGGTGACGATGGTCTGTTTCTCTGAACCTCATCTTAGGCTGAAATCAAGACTTCAAACTAAAAATATGAAGAGCTGGTTTTAATGTATCAATACCTGAAATATTAAATTTGCAGAACAAAAGAAAGAAGATGTGAGGTCTGTCTGCAACTAAAAGTAGGTTTTATTCTGAGCCATTCAAGTTGGGGGTTTTTTTTATATTTTTGGTCAAAAACTTCCTAAAACCAAGTGTTTCTTGTATGGATGGCATTAGAGGTAGGGGCCATAAAGATTTGGGGTTGCAGTCCAGCAGCGTTCTCAGCTAAGTTGCTGCACTTTTTCTTGGCCCTGCAGTGCTCTGAGGTCAGCGTGGCACAGCTGAGGATCACTCAGCTCGCGCTGCACCTGGGGAGAGGTTCTGGAAATTGTGTTCATCTTTCTGGCCCTTCTCTGTCCTGAGGGGCCTCCTCACTGAAGCTGGGGACAGCAGCCCCCATACCCTGGCCATGACCACACCATTAACGTACTTTGAAATGTTTGGGGTTTTTAAAAATTATTATTCTTACTTGTACTGCGCCCCATTTTATTGTTCAGGTCTCTGTTCTGCAATTGTCTGCCTCGATTTTCCAAATAACTGATTTATGCAGGTTAAGGATACCAAAGACAAATGTCAAAATATGTCAAAAATCAAATGCTTGAGCTCACATTCAGAATGGGTGCTCTGTAGAAGGGAACAGCATCATAGCTTTCAAGAAAAATGGAATTTTAAACGTTTCTTTTTAGAAGTTCTCTTGCATAGGTGTAAGCTCCCTAGTTCAGTAACACCATGCTTTGCTGTTTGGTTAGGTCGTTCAAAGGCTATGCCAGAAGAGGAAAGAAAGGAGGTATTTATGTTTTGAATAAACAGTTCTGGTGCACTTTGAAGGTCTCTTTATTCTTGCTGAGGCAGCAGCGAGGTGAACAAACAGTGTTTGCTTCCCTTTTCAGTTCATCCTCCAGAAGGGCTTTTCTTATTTGGTTGGACTCTTTCAGTGCAGTCACCCAGCAACTTCCAAGGGCCTTTGATTCAGACATTAATCTCTAAATGCAAAACCAGACAGGAAACAAAGGTCCTCAGAAAACCTAAACTGAAAAACTGCGAGTCCTGAATTTCTGCTGAAACTCACTAACGAGCCATTAGAATTGTATTTTAATTCCTAAATGTAAATTTCCAGTAAGGACCGAAACGTTTAAGATTCTTTTTTAAAGCCATTTGCAAATTACCACGCTACCAAACATAGTCTGGGAACCGTGCACACTACAACATTACATCTCTCCATATGTCCACTTTTTTTTACAAATTTGGGTAATCTAATACCAAAATACAGGTTTAAACTTCCCAAATTGAAGGTAGAAAAAAGTTTCCAGCAGGAAACCCTTGCATTAGTTTGATTCCAATTTTAACAACTACATCTTACTCTAACAAGCTTTCTTGCAGCTGTCAAAAGGAAATTTCTTTTTATTGCCACACGAGAGTGAAGTACTATAATTCAAAAGATAAAATGTATTCCAAGTCGGTTTTAGCAGACCTCAACCTACATTTAGAAATTCAAAGGAAAGAAAGGGCAAAGGGTGTCAAAAGTAAAACAGAAAATGCAGGAATTATCATGGTAAATAGGGTCTCTCCTGGAACTGGCACAAGCTGATTCCACCAATAGTTCATTTTAAAACTTAGACATGATCATCACTTGGATGGTTTTGTCAGGAATTATTTTTAAAACCACAGTAAATGTGTCTTTTAAACAGTAAATTCTGTCCATTTGTCCATGTGTGGGAACACTTGAATGTTCCTTCTCTGAAGCACTATAATATGCACAATAGAAAAGGGCATTTTTTACCTTTTAGGTATAAATGTGAAACTTTGAATTGCTGAAGAAAATGAGACAAAATCTTCTTTAACTCCCTCAGTTTTCATCAAGGCATTTCTAATCTACGGGGCTCCCAGTGCAAGGAGCTTTTATTTGTCTTCTGTGGCTGTACCTGTCACAGCAACTTGGCATTTTGCAGGGAGCTAATAATGGAAATGGCATTCTGCTGGAATCTGTCTGCTCCACGCAGCAGGAGCATCCAGGGCTTCGAGTCCTTCGTTTCAAGTGCTTTTTTTCTGTTTCAAAATTAAACCCATGTGCACTGGACGGACGTTAAACTGTTTGGGGAGGCGGTCGTGGCTTCTTTCTCTCACCCAGCAAAATTCACCTTCTTAAGGTCCTCTGCAAAGTGATGGCTTTGTGGTCAGAACTGGGAAAATGCTTGGAATGCCTCTCAGTAAAAGTTGTAATTGTTCTGTTCCCTCAGATCACTGAAGTGTTTCACATATTTGTGAAAAGGGAGAAACCTCAAGAGTCGTTTCAGCCTGCTCTCCCTGATGCTGAACTACACCATAAATACCCGTTAGTTATTTGGATCTCTTTGTAGGTCCTTCTTTTCTTACTCGACTATTGAAGCATTCAAACTGCACATACTTCTGATGGAACTGCTTTAAAATGATGTTTAGAACAAGTTTTTTACTGGAAAATTACTGAAAAATGTTCATTTCAATCTATGAATTTAGTTAAATTCAATTAGTTAAAAAGGGAGCTATATTAGTCATTCATATTTTATATTAGTCAACCATATTTTACAGAAAACCTTTTTGTTTAAATAATTTTTGGCATGCATTTCTCCACAGTGCTTCCCATTACAATTGTTCTGTTGGAATGCTATTTTATTAGACCTAAATCAAGAATTCTTTGAAAACATCTTTGCTATGTAGCACCTAGAATCTGGCTTTAACTTGCTGATTAGAAACTTCCTGCTGCCTGACATTGAGCAGAGGTGGGGGAAAATCCTGCATCCAGACAGATGCATGGCAGGACAGAGCTGTCAGCAGAAGCCATCTCTGAACTGAATTAAATGACGAGATTTAGACTGGCGTATAACCACCAGGAAGGTTATGTCAACCACCAAACCTTGTGCTTTGGTTACAGACCTTGTTTATATTTTCCCTGGATCCTTCTTAAAACTGATTCATTACAGGAGAAAATTACGTTTGGAGTTCATCTTAATAGCTTGAAAATTCAGCTTAGGAAGAGAGAAAACTCCCGAAAAAATAGAAATATGGAACCTCCTCTAGCCTAAACGTCCTGTTGATACCCTGATACAAAAAGAGCCGTGATCAGCCACACCAAGGAGAAATCTGCTGCCTGAATGTATTCATTTGAGAGGAAAATGGTAAGGGAAAAATGAATCCATTTTTGAGAATGTGGTAAGGGAAAAATGACAAACATGAAGAGGCAAAGGATGGTAGTAGTCATATTTTTCCAGGAAGTTGCTTAAACTGGTGTGAAAGGGGATCATTCATGATGGGACTCGGGTGAAGGGAAGTACACAGCTCTATATTCTGCAGTCAAATTCTTTTTCAGGCTGTCGAGGGCCATGAATGAAACATTCATACTTTGAATGAACATGTTGTCCCTGAAGACAGTCATGTTTTGAGCAGAATAAAAATAGTAGTTGAAAGAATGGAAAAGAGTATTAAGTGCGTTAAGCAAAGGAACAAAAATTTCATGTTACAGAGCAGAGCTGATTTCAAGTTTTTGTTTTAATACAGCTTTGGGAGGTTTTTTTGTTGCATCGTCTGTGTACATGTACGTGCTGGAACAGGCCCATAAAGTCCTAAAAATGAATTTAAAAAGAATAAAAAAGAATATTTTGGCAGCCAAGTTACTCTGCTCCCACAAAGCAAGCACTGAGGGAGGATAATTTCTGCACCTCAGATGGAGGTGAGCTGTTATTCCATCCTCATGGCTCTGGGTTCTTCTTCCCTGTGTTGCCCAGATTGTGCAACAGTAAAGTCCTCGTGCTTTCTTTTAGTTTGGAGACTTGGGAGAGTTTTTAAAAGTAGTTTTCAATTACTGTTTCTGTTGGGCATTACAGAGAGAAGGGATTGGAATAAGAGGTTAACGTTATGACCTGCTGATTGCTTTTTGTATAAAAGCCTATTATTCAAACTGGAAATTCCACAGGGATAGAAGTACTCAGTAAGTGACCCACGATACACAGTGTACACTGGACCTCTATTATCTTCGTGATACAAATGATGTATTAATAGTTTAAATGATTAAAACAAAATTACATTAGCAGGAAGTAATCAGTGAAATGCATCCTTGCTTAAATCTGCTAAATCTACTAATACTTTTTTGGCTTTTAGTGCTCACTGATGCAGCAGTGTAAATTTGATGCAGCATGCAGTCCCAAAGCCTCTTAGGCTCTTTTAATCCTAAAACCATGAAATGATGCAACTGCCCAATGTGTTGCTTCATTTGAGGGGCAAGTTCCTTGCTATAAATGAAGACCTGTCACGTGAACACGGATTTCCACTTGGAAATTCAAATTTCTTACCAGTTAATCCAAAAACTGCATTGCTAATAGTGGCAGGCTGCTCTCAAGGTCTGCCCAGCCATACGAAGAGAAAATACATTAATTCTCCTCTTGAAAAACAATAATAGCAGAAGTTACACCACAACCTCTGGCTCTATTTTATTATCATCTTGGAATTTCTATTCAGGGCATGGTGAGACAGTACTGGTTTGTGAATTTGCAAATTTAAAGGCAATTTTTAAATTTGGACACTTCTGAGAATTATTAAATTTTCGCTACCTGAGAATGCTAAATATTGATAAAAAGGTACATATAAGTTGAACTTACTTCATTCATGCTAACCTAGTATATTGTATAAAAAGGTGTAAGTTTCATAGGTAGTAGCCACTACCTTGTCTAGTAGTCAAGAGCCCAAAAATCTGAAGTTCTGAAACATTTAGATAGGCAGAGGCGTCCTGTTAAGCCTGTGTAAGTGCTGCACATAACTCAATCTCAGAGAACACAGAGTATCACATTTTTCATTAAATTCAGCGATATCAGTTAGAAAACTTAATGGCAAAGCTTGCAGCCAGGAAAAGTTAGAGTATATTTTCCCCATCAGATAGAAAAGAGGCAATTAAGACATCATCTGGGTCAATGAATGAGTCTAGACACACTAATAGCCACCGGGGAATTTGCATCTATTCTTCCAGCGTGCATAATATGGCCAGAAATTGGTCCAAAAAGGGAAGGAATGAACTGAAAGGGCTGCAAGTCAGTGTGCTCTATTTATAGGGGACTTTGGTTTGCCTGTCCTTACGCACACCCAGCTCCTAAACGAGCTCCCTGCAGCTCCCTCTGTGTTTGGAGCGAGGCCTCAAAGGCGCTGTGATCAATGCCTGAGCCCTCGCTGTGTGGAAGGAGGGCAGCACTCAGGCTCCAGGACAGAGAAAAAGCAGTTTTTAACCTCAAACCCCAGCACAGAAGTCTTCAGTGAGTGTGGTGCTAATGGAAGCAGGAGGCAGAGCATCAGTTCTTGTTTGGTCCCAGCAGCAGCACAGGGGATCCTCCTGGCTCGGGGCAGAGCCAGGCACAGCAACCCCAGCCAAGCAGGAGGAGCTGGCTCAGGGCTCGGTGCATACACAGATTATCCTATTCATTTGAACCTTATTTTACTTTATCCAACCTATACCACGAGATGAATCTGCTCACATTTAAATGCCAGCGTTGTAAATGTTACACTGAGACATGTCTTGGATCCCTGTGTAGCCTGTGGAGAGGAGTGAGCTCGGCTCAAATGTGATTAATCTCATCCTAAAGAATTGTTTTTAAGAGAGTAGTGTCCATCTCTTCTAATGGGGGACTTTTCTGCATAATGCAAGCAGTTTGTATTAGGATGAAGCACTGCTTTTAACAGACATTCCTGCTTCCCTGCATTGATTACAGAGCCATGAGCTCAAACAAATACAACCTCTGTTCAATGTCTAAACGTGCACATGGGATAAATCCCACTGGTGCTCATTTATAAACCTGTGATAATCGGGCAACCCAAGACAGCTCCCCCCTCCTGTGATTGCTGAATCATAATGCTTCAGCCACGAAGGAGAACAGTTTTATTTACAAAGAAATGTCAGCAGTAAACAAGAGAAAAACCAACTCGTGTGTTGCTCAGCAAAAGTGAAAACCTGGCTCTCTGTTTTGACAGTGCCCATCAGCTGAGCAGGGAGAGCTCTGCTCACGTGGTGTTGGGAGGGGCTGGGAGGGCATTAACACAAATTTATTAACACCAGTGTGAGCACTATGCACAGGAAGCCATCATGTGAACAGAAATGCTTTTTCCTCTTAAAGCAAAACAAGCTTTGTTGTAAATTCCTTGCTAACAGAATGATAGATGTGCACAGCGTTGCTGGAAGTAGAGTTTAAATGCACCAAAAAAACCTGAGAGGGGTCATTCACTGAGAAGGCCGAAAGTCTCTTGAGGATACTGAAGTTTTAGTAATTCCTGAATCAAATTGAATAGCTACCCTGAAGTAGGAATAATTTTCCCCATGAAAGAGATGGTATGGGGTTTCATTTTTGTCCTTTTTTTTGCCATAGGCCATTTTTAAAACTCTTTAACCAAGTCTTACACGTAAGATCCTGAAATGAAGATGCCAACAGAAAGCATGACAGGCCAATTTGTATTGTACAAAAGCTCCTAAAAACAAGCTAAAATCTGTATCTCTGTAAATCAGAACAGTGTGTGCCAGCTGCTGTCAAAACAACACAAGTATAATAGAAGTTTGACAGGTTTTGGTTGCATCTTACTCCAAGAAACTGAGCTAGTTAATGCATAATGTAAACTGTTACAAAGTTAAACTCTACTTATTTTTTTTGTTCCTGTTTGTTTTACATCAAATGACTAATTTCCAAGTGCTATGAAGTGCAAAGAGCCAATATTTTGATCCACATGGGTTTTTTTGATGGGGTAGGTCTTGTTCTTTTAGTAATGAGTCCAGTGAACTCTCAGTATGCCATTTGTCACTAATACACATCAGCTTCCTTTTTTCCCCTCTCTGCAAGGTTTGGTGATTCACTGAGTCTTGGAAGGGAGCAGAACCCAGCTGGCAATGCCTTGTGGCAGGAGACCACTCATCTAATCAATATCCTTCCAGATTCCTTTTATTCAGCATGTACTCATCAAATCTGTTAACAGCAGCACAAAATGAATTTCCTGATGCAGCTTTGTTTAACAGCAGAGGTGAAAGGTCATCTTTCCTGGTGGGATTTGGAGAATAGGAACTTTTTGATGAAGCATTTTCCTGCAGAGGCCAACCCTGAAGGCCCTGCCGTGCTGGGTCCCAGCTGCATTGAAATAGAGCAGTTGAGTGTGTGCCAGGTTTAGATGCACATTAGACATCAGGAGGGAATTCGTGAAGGGTGGGCAGGCCCTGGCACAGGGTGCCCAGAGAAGCTGTGGCTGCCCCTGGATCCCTGGCAGTGCCCAAGGCCAGGCTGGACGGGGCTTGGAGCAGCCTGGGACAGTGAAAGGTGTCCCTGCCATGGCAGGGGGTGGATGAGATGATTTTTAAGATCCCACCTAAGCCAAACCTTTCAATGATTCTTAGATTCTATGTTCTGTGGAAAGGCTTTCCTTACTGCACTGAACATTAGGAAACATGTTGGGGTGAAGCTTTGTTTCAGGCAACCTGTACAAGAACTTGACATTTCTTATAAACATCTTGCCAATAAAATAGGTTGGGGGTTTTTT
Organism: Oreocharis arfaki; assembly: GCA_013398015.1. NCBI lineage: Eukaryota > Metazoa > Chordata > Aves > Passeriformes > Paramythiidae > Oreocharis > Oreocharis arfaki. The sequence continues at coordinate 308,706 of VZRR01014189.1, read as the reverse complement.
TTTGGTCTTATTCATGACAGCAAAAATGGAATTAATGGAAGAGCTAAAGGAAAGCTGAATAACAGATTCAGCCAGAATTTCTTAGTCATGTAAAATGTTCTTATTAGATTAAAGTATTAAAAAAATCCCAAAAAGCTCAGAGATTTGCATATTCCTTTAATGGGTTATTTTGAGCTTCCATTGAAGCAGATACACTTTCAGCAGATTGACTTAAATGCCAGTTGGGTAATAGAGCAAGAAGAAAAACCATAATCTTTTTCTTTGGAGCAGGGAGTCGTTTAAAGCTGCAATATGACTAATTACCACAACTGAACTTGTGATACCCCTTGCACTTTTTAATAGACTTACTGTGTTAATGTCTCTGTGAATGGATGTAAAACCCAAACAAAGAAAAAAAGCCCTTTTTGTATTTTTAAGACATAAATACAATCTTTTGTTGTCCCTCACAAACAAAAATGAATGTATGAAATACCAGTTTACACCACGCAGCAGTAATTTAAAAGAAAAGTTTATAATTTTTGTGGCTTTTCTACAAAAGCTTAACATAACTGAAATAGTTTAAATTGTTTTAAAAACTCTGTTTTACAGAAATGGGAATGTGCTGTGAGAAGAATGAGGTTCCATTATGCAGCAGGGAAATGAACCATGAATTCCTGATTACAGCAATACCTGGCATTACTATTATTAGTTGTAGTGTCAGCTGTTGCTTAGCAGAAATATGTCCAAGAAGAAAATGTAAAAAACCCTTTTAATTCTGCAGTTGAACCTTAAAGAAGTGCAGAGAAGGGAGCAAATCTGAAGGCATGGCAAGGAAGGAACTGGGCTCTGTCCTCAGCAGGGTCGGTGCGAGTTGTCAGCGCCACACGTTTTAAAAATAATAGAACACATTCTTTCTGTTCATTGTGTTTTGTTACTCATCTTCAATTTGTTCCAAATTCTGAGTCACTTTCGTAAATCTGTGTATAATGAGTTTTAGCCACTCAGTAAGTTTCAGAACAAATGCATCCATCGGGTTTTCAGCTGTAGAAATCCTCACCAGCTGCACCTCCTGTAACTCAGGCAGCCTAGGATTCAGCAGTGAGTTAAACAACTAATACCAAGTCCGGCCTTTGGCTCTAGGGGTCTGTAATGTCAAAATAAAGGGCAAGAGATGGCTGGGGAAATGGGGCAAAACCCCAGATAGGAATTTTCCTGTGTGATTTCTGTCATGAAGAAGCTGAGCCTTTGGTGAAGGCTCTGGTGTCCTTCCACAAGCCAGGTCAGCTGCTCCAAGCTGGAAGGAGCCTGGCCCTGCCCTGGAGCTGCAGGTCAGGCACTTCCCTGGCTGGTTTCCTGCACACCAATCCTCTCCTGGGCAGTAACTTGGATTGTTTTGCTGCACCAGCATAAAAGCAGTGCTAATGTGCCCAGGAGGGAATGCTTGAATAAGAAAAGGGCTTTGTGCCGCTCATCCAGGAGCGTCTTCGAAAGGAAGGGTCTGGTCCAGGGCAGGAATGAGCAGCTGGGGAGTGGGGCAGGTCTCGGAAGTGTTTCCTTCAGCAGAGCTGCTGCTTTGTGCCCGTGTGAAGCAGCTACGGAACACAGACTAATGCTCCCTTCTTCAGCAGAGTTTGACAGGCTGAGGTTGTTTTTAGCTTGTTTTCTGCCCATCAGGCACAGTCACAGGAGAATTCTTGCTGCCCTGAAACTGTGGGCTTTGGGTGTTGTAGCTTTGCCCTCCGATTTGAAGGGACGTTTTAACCCAGACTGGTGAAGAAATTAATTTTCTGAAGAAGCTTTCTATGGAAAGAGCCTGGCTGGCGCCTTTTATGACCTCTCACATTCTCTCTCTCTCCTGGCTGTTTGCCTAAGACAGTTTAGTCCTTTCTGAAGCCTCATTCTCCACTGATTTTAGGAATGACATATTTGCAAATTAATCATGGCAGCTTTAAAGCAAAGTTCCCGCTACACTGAAAATCCACGAGCATCCAGGTATTAATGGAAGTTCGATCTCTTCTCTAGTAGTTTGGTGATTTGTGTGATACTATTCTGTGCGTGGGATGCACTTGTTCAAACTTTGGAAGCCTGAAATTACTTGTACATTTATTTTATCCTTTCAGCATAATTCATGCAGAATTCCTCTGTTTGCATGCCACTTGGAGCCTCCTGGAATTCGTTATTTTCCATCCTCATCTTTAACAGTGTCACACTGTTTATGGAGAGAACATGTAGTTTTCTATAAATCACTTGCTTTCATACAGTTTTTCTGCATTATTTTACTCAATTTGTGAAGGATTTAATCACCCTGCAGTGTGCAGCATTACAAGGCATAAAGTGGTTGAAAATAAAAACTATTTTTGGCTGAAATAATGGAATATTCACCATCAGAAATATGAAACAGCATTTAAGTGTGGGTGAGATGTAATGAATGAGCTGCATTATATAAAAGGGTATTACTCAGGCTATTAATTATAAGGACTTAAATTCAAATCTTGCAAGGGGAAAAAGTGGCTTTTTTATCTTGCTCCAAACCAGCTATGGAATGATCTTTGTTTCCAAACTGAGATCTAACGAGAAACATTGCCAAGTATAGGCATTGATCCATTAGAACTTGGACATTTAACACTGAATATCTGAATTCTGTGATTTGGGAAGCAGGAGGTGTGAGGTCATAGATGGGAGCTCTGAGGAAGCTGCTGCAGTGGGGTGACTTGCCCCAGGCTCCCTGGATCATGAACCCTGTCCAGTAAACCCTGAGGTTGTGTCCTGCTTTCAGTTTCCCTCTTTCCCCATTGTCACTGCCTGGGCTTTGGAGCCCAGCAGAGAAACCTCGTCCTCCTGAAGTGCTTTAAATTTGGTTTGTGTGTCGTTTCTCTGTGGGCTCCGGGAGCTGCTCACCAGCGCTACTTACACACATCCTCTGCCAGGATTACTTGTGTTTTCTTGCCTTTGTGGTTGTGCCCTCGCACACACAGACTCAGTTCCCGTCCCAGAGGCTGCGTGGCACCTGGCTGGCAGCAGCCCTGGGCTGTGCTGCCCTGCAGGGCCGTGCCCGTGGGCTCGGTGTCAGTGCCCGACGGCTCCCAGGTGTCGCTTTGGGGCTGTGTGCCACAAGTGGCTGGGTTCTGGTGGCTGGGGTTTTTCTCCCTTCTTTCCTCTGACTCACTGAAGTCTGGGAGAGTGCTGCAGTGAAGCAGAGAGCCCAGTGATACGTTTCTGACATGTATTTGATTCTTTCTGCCAAAAAATAAAATAGGCCCCTTTTAACTTACCCTCAGACCTAGCAGGGTGATTTATATGACGCCTCTAGCAATGACTTACCACTTAGAATGGATACATCCACTAGTACTTTTATTAGTTCTGGAATAATATGAAATCTCAGGCACCCACAAGTGTATTATGGAGGCTCTGCAAAGCTGGAGTTTCTAATGATGTTAAATGCGTATTGTAAAAAATGCATCGCTTTGTTGCACTGTAAGTAACAAGGGGGGCAGTTTGGGAGGGGAAATAGTTATTATTTAGATCAGACAAACTTTAAAGTCCAAAAGGAAGTGGTTTCAATGGTTTCTTTTTCATTCATAAAGTTGCTATATTTTTAAACCCCCGTGAAAAATAGAAGCATTTCTTATTTTATCTGTTAGTAGTCAGAGCTTCTAAAAACTGTCAACCTGAAGCTCAAATTTTGGCTCTTGTTTTCCTTACCAAGTCATAGATGTGATGTTCAATTACAGACTGCTCTAATTTTTTCAGTTGCCTTTATGCTTTATGACCTGACTTCTGAAGTGCCAACGCCATGCAGGAAAGCCTTGAATAAAACCGCTCTGCAAAGACAGTAATGACAGAAATCGATTTGCCTCACTTTTTCTCTGTACACTCTTAATGCATGTTCTGTGGTGAGTGGGAATGGGTTGAAATCTCATCTTTCTTGTTATTTTTTTTTTATTTTGGTTTGAGTCATGGCTTACTGAATTCCAGGCCCTTACTGCTGCTTGAAAATTCTTGGCCTGTTGGAAGCAATATTCTCGGATGAATGTCAGCTAATTTGTCACTGACATTCGTGCCTTGTTTTTCACTTGTGCTAATATATTGCTTTTAGTAAATATATGGAGAGGGAATAGTGTTTACCTTTCCATATCATTAGAATACTACTCAGTCTCTCTGCCAGAAAGTCAGAAATGCTGTTTATATTGCTGCTTCACTGAGCCAGGAAGGACTGCACAAATATGTCACGAGCATGCAGTGGAAAATGCTCTTATACAATTTTCACAGTCAAGGTTTTATGTGACTTAATAACAAGAATAGCCATGATTGTTTAGAAGAATTAAGAGCTCGAACATAGACTAAATTTTGGGGAGCGTTTTGAGATAATTATCAAGTTCTAGGAGTATTGTCTCTACTTAAAAATGCTTTGAAATCTTTGTCAACTACATGGACAAAGTGAAGAAATCGTCTCAGTTCTTTGACCTAATCATGCCAGTGAGTTTCAACACTGATACGGGTTTTTATCACATGGATACATTCCCAAGTATAAATCGAGGCTACCCTGGTGGTCCTGCAGTTCTATTTCTGTGCTGTGTGACCTTCCATGTGCTGTGTATTGAGCTAACTTGGAGAACTGCTCCAGCTAAAACCTGACATTGCCAAAAAAAATGGACTGTGTGTTTAGACACAGGAACAAGCAGGCAGGGCCACTGGTTCTGACAGCAATGTGCCATATGTCAAATTAAAGTGGTCGCTTAACCGTGACTTAGGAAATCATCGCTCTGTCAGCTCTGCGTGCTCAGGACGTGCTTCCCCAGGAGTGCAAACAGCTGAGCTGGCCGAGCGCTGGGGCCAGGGTGTGGGAGCTCAGGAGGGCTCTGCGTGCAAGCCTGGTGCTGGGCTCACAGCCTGATGGGTACAGGCTGTTCAAATTGTCCCAATTCATGCCCAAAATGTACCTTTAAAAATTACAAGGAATATAGAGAGTATTCACAAGAGCCCGTAGTGACTGGACAAGAGGGAATGGCTTCAAACTGATGGAAGGTTTAAATTAGAGATTAGGAGGAAAATCCTTCCCTGTGAGGGTGGGCAGGCCCTGGCACAGGGTGCCCAGAGGAGCTGTGGCTGCCCCTGGATCCCTGGCAGTGTCCAAGGCCAGGCTGGACTGGGCTTGGAGCAGCCTGGGATAGCGGAAGGTGTCTCTGCCCATGGCAGGGGGTGGGACGAGATGATTTTAAAGTCCCTTCCAACCCAAACCAGTCTATGGTTCTGTGATTCTACCTGGTGAAAAATTCCACTGACTGTTGCCATAGGGTTTTCTTGCTGGAAATCTCCCACCTCAACTCCTTTGGTTTGATTTTTTTTTTTTCCATTAAATGGTTTACAGCAAATATAAATAATTTGTTCATAATTAAATGACATGTTGCCATGGTTTCGTATTTTGTTATTTATGTACTGCCAACCTCTGAGCCCACAGGTATTTCTTATAAATACCACTTTTGCTACTGGAATGAATTACTGTAACTTATGTCTCTTAGTCAACCATGTAATTTTGATAACTACCAAACCTACAAAATTAATCCTCTTGTTATGAGTAAATAATATACCCACCAAAGATACTGTGGAAAAGAAATCTGAGGGTGAATTTTCTTCATTCTTTAATTATTTAGTTGCTTCCCCAATGTGTGTGTTGTCTCGTGTTGTTTTACATTGGCGACAAATTTCTAACTGTAATTAGCGTAATATAGAGTTTAATGTTTTTGTGTATGTTGTTTTTCTTCCTGAGAAGTTGCAGTTTCTTTGAGATGAAATGTTTGCAGTGACTGATGAGAGCAGGAAAGCAATATTGAAGTTTCTAGCAGATGACCCTTTAATAAGATGTATGTAATTGGATCAGACTTGCAACAAATATTGGGCGTCTGTTGGGTAACATGGAAATAATGAAGAGAAACAGGAACTGGAAAAATCTTTGATTAAGAAAACCTCTTCAATTTCTTGATATAATACTACTGCTAAAACAGAATCAGTGGGTAGGATTAAAGAAACCAGCTTGAATTCTTTGAGGAAAGTGTCTAAAGGAATTATTAGTTGGTTTTATTGGTAACTCTTATGTGCAAAAGGAGCTGAACTTGATCTTTTTCCTCGAGATTCTTTGAAAATTTCAGCCGTGTCTTTCTAACCTTTCTGTTTTAAAATGCTTTTCTCTGTTGAAGACACATTTTTGGTTGGTTTAGACAGGCAGAGAATAATTACTGGCAAAACAAACCAAAATAATGTGTGTTTTCTTGGAATGGAACGTGTGGAGGCCTCAGGGCAGGGATGGCAGGAGACTGCTGGCTCTTTGTGAGGCTGTAGTCATCCAAAAACCTGGAGAGGAGAGGAGGTGAGAGGCTCATTACCATAGACCAACACGAGTTGCTGCTGTGTGACACTTTCCTCTGACATCATCCCACCCCCTCCCTTGCACCTTCCAGTGGATCACTTCACATATGAAGTAATCTGGTGATCATCTGTCACCTCAAAGCCTTTCATCTCTCCTCACCTAAAATCTCCAGCCAAGACTGTGTCCAAACAGGTATTGCAGGAAGTTTATTTCTTGCAGTTCAGTACTTATGGCTCTGTTCATATTTCAAACAGCTTGTTCAGTGTCCTCCTGGCCTCCCTTCTTGCCGTTCTGAAGAAAGATAAACATCATTTGGCACTAATGGAATTAGTGTGTGGCTTGTGTTTGCTGGCAAGGGAGATTCATTAATTTTGTTAGCATGTTATAGGGTTTCTCAAACACAACTGAAAGCCTGGACTTAAATTCAAAATATCCCAAAATACTTTAATGTTCAGCTCTTGGCATTCAGATCTGGCACTTCACTTGTTGCATTGGTGTCCTTACAAATCGTACTCACGGGAAATGTTTTGGTTTACAGCCACCAGTACCTCGGTATCATTAAATTGTGAAGTAAAATGCTGGGAAAAACAAGCTACAAGGCTGGTGCTAATGAACTGGTGGTAAAAGCTCACAGCTGTACCAGTGTGCTTTCCTTATTCCATCAGTTTTCCATGCTTGGAGCTGCGAGTGGGTTCAGACATTCCTTGGGAGCGTGGCGCGGGCTGGATTCAATTGACCGTGCGGGTGGTTTAACGGGAGGTGAAAGATTAAGAAGTGACACAGGACTGTCAGATGTTTGTGTTCTGTGCTTTCGGCTGCCCCCGAGGGAGCAGAGCAGTTCTCAGCTCGGCTGGCAGCGGGGAGCAGCTCTGCCCACGGCAGCTCCTGGTCCCAAGCTCGGGGGACGGAGGCAGAGCAGGGAGAAGGCGCCACGGGACAGTGCCTGGTCTTGTAAGGGCAAAGCCACTGCTCTTGCTCTTAGTTGTGGGGAGGATTTACTCACTGAGCACCTCATTTTTCATGTTGCATGATGTGACTTTGTGAGGCTGTGTCTTGTACTAGAGGCTGTCACCATGATTTTCCCAAAGCTTTTTGCTTTCTTTCGGTGTCCGGAATTCCAGCTGTATTACAAAACAAAATGTAACCCAACAGCTGCGTTCCGGAGATTTGGTTTCATTTCTTATCCCATCATTTTGTACAGCCTTAAAATATGTACAGCCTGTACTGCTTCCTCCTGCTCCCTTTCCCAGCCTGGGGGTTTTTGTGCTGGGTGCTGCATCAAACTGAAGGAGCTGCTCTGTTTAAGACATCCCATTTCTGCAATTGGGGTCACTGCTGAAATAGCTGAAAAATCTGAAGAACTACTGCTCAGCGTTCACAGGAAGCAGTTCTGGGCTCTCCTATTGTGTTGGCTCTTTAATTGGAAGAGCTGTGCTGCTCCTCACTGCTGTGCCTGTGCTCAGCTCCAGAGCAGATGAGAGCAGCACCCAGAGGGGCTTTGTGGCTGCCAGAAAACACATTAACAGCAGCAGGTTCTCAGCTGAAGTGAATTCAAACTGCAGGAGCGATAGAAAAAGTCTGTGATTGTGGGTCACCTTTTTTGTTGGTACAAGTTCTCAAAATAGCTATTTCAGCACTGTTTTTGATAGAGGATTTCTGGGTTATTATTCATTTATAAAATGGGACACCTCAAAGGAGGGAGATTAATGGTTTTGTGAATTTTAGCAAGGGCTTTACATAGAAACAGTGATCTCTGTCTCAAAAAGTATGTAATTAACAGGTAGATTGGAACAGTGCTGAATATTTCATATTACATTGAGTCCTTTAATATTTTGAAACTCTTCCTCAGTTTTGCAAATATTGTGCTGCAGTTTTAGTAGAATAAACTATATCATGTACCTTCTTTTTCCTGTCTTGGAAGACAGAAATGACAGGTCTGGTATCATATGTATCTGAATATAGTACTCAGACAGATCTGAATATATTATGCAAGGTATTTTACTAAATCAAACTGTTTTAAAAATGTGTTAGGTATAGATTTATAACTTAAAATGTGCAGGTATATATTTATAATTTTATCCCACGGTGCTGCCAGGTCTGCCAAAGTTGTTTGGGTAGATGTAAATGCATATGCATTCCCTGCCAGGCTCACAGCCTGTATTTGCACACTGTTGTAGATCTTGCAAAGCCAGCTTACCAGAGACATCCATCTGTTTTCTACTTAGTGTAAAGGAGTTAATGACCTGGGTAGTTAAGACTGTCCAGACAATCTGTATAATCCTTTCACATAAATAAGATATTGTTGCAGTTAACTGTTACGTTCTCTTAAATTAAAAAAAAAAAAAAATTGAACAGCAGAGTTTACAATGGTCTTATTTCTGTCCCCCGTCCGAGTTTTTTCAGCCTAATTGAACTTGACCAAACAGAAAATCTGCAGCAAGGTCAGAGGTATGAGCTTGAGATTAGGCAGAACAATTATTAGCAGGTAGACTTGGAGCTTTAGAAGGTGGAGTCAGCCCCAATTTATCAATATCGATTTCATGTATTTCTATACCTTGGCTCCAGGGTAGGTTTTTGAGAAGGTAGTTTGAGTTTTGCAGAAACCACAATGAAAATGAAGGTAGCCCTTGAAGCAGGGAATGTGTAGCACTACACAGATTAGTGCTGTGAGGGTGCTGTGTGACCTCGTGGGCTTACAAAAGAGCTCTAAGAAGCTCAGGAACAGGTGAAGGTGATGAGCAGAGACGGTTGTTTTCCTTATTAACTCTCTTAGCCTGGAACAGACTGTGTCTTGCTGGGCTCCAGGCTGGTTTAGTCAGAAAGGAGTGGGAAATGCCAAGTGGAAAGATTGCGTATAGCAGTTGTAAGTGTTAGCCTGGCTACTCTCCTGAGACAGCACTTCCTTCTAGATGGGGTGAAACACTGGCACAAAAGCAAACTGGCATGTTATAAATTATGTATGTTGGAAAAGTTAGGGTAATTTAATTTTTAAAAATTCTCAGTGGATTCAGTATGTCAGGAGCAGTCAAAGCTAGGGCTGCTTGTGACTTGTGTTTGCTTTACAATCTACAGCCTTGTTTATATTTTATGTAAAAGAGATTTTCATTGTATTTTCACAAGTTATAATATGTTCAGAAGAGGAGAAAGACAAATATTGCTGCATCCTATATCTTAATTGCTACTCTTCTTGTTAAATAACAAATGTAGTTGGTATTTAATTGATTTGTCTGTTTTGAAGTACCCTATTTCTGTTTATTGTAATTGCTGTTTTTAATTCAAGGATGATCTAACACGTGCCACATTCATTCATTCCTTGCTTAGTGTTGTGCTGAAAACACAGGCCAGCCACTGATATGGGCCCCTGGGGGAAATCCTGTGGTCTCAGTGAGAATGCAAAGCGTGTGAAACATCAATATAACCATGACTCCCTGCTCCAAACTCCAGCAGAGACCCTGAAGTTCTCTACAGCCCTCTGAGAGTAACCCAGAGAGGATTCTGTGCTTGTTGTACTTCTGTGGTAACTCCTCAGTCCAGTTCAGAATCAATTCTTATTTAAAAACCCCAAAGCAGGAATCCAACAACAAATACTGAGTGTGCACAGAGTTATTTCTCTGTTGCTGCCCACGAGACCTCCAATCCTGCTTCCTTTGGAAGAACCGATGCTTGAAACCTGGAAATTATGTGCCTGTTGTTGTGGGGCACCTAATGATGCCGGGACAGTGGAGCCACAGCTTTGGGGTTGGTTTAGGTAGGAAAACATGTGATTTTTGCACTGGTTAAAGCGTTATTCATTCATCATTTGAGTTGGGAGAATAGTCTTGACCATTGGTCAGTGGGCATGGTGGTGTTTGTTCCAAGGTTGGACTTGATGGTCTTGGTGCTCTTTTCCAACCTTAATAATTGTATGATTCTATGATTACAAAAACGAGTCAAAGATGACTTGAAAAACCTCACTGATTTCTCTGTAGATGACAACTGGCAGTTCAGTTGGACTCTGGCAGATATATTCTCTCCACCCTTTAGGTTTGCAGCTTAATTTGTTTTACTGAATAAATAAATACTGTGGTGTAGTAGAGCTATTTATATCTAATGGAAAGACTCGTCTACTCTGTTCTTTTTCTTCCGAAAGTGGGAGTTTACAAGTGATTGAAAAAAAAACCTGTTGGCCTTTTCAAATAATTCTCAATCGTAAAGCATGTGACTTTTGTCTTGATATTTTTTACCCCTTGTTCTTTGGAATGCTTGTGGTTGTGGAGCTCTTCAGACATACGGCTGAGTGATGTGTGGGCTCAGCAATGGCTTTTCTTCTTTATAGATCATCTAATAGAGAAGCTTGCTTCTATTTCTGTTATTTATGATTGCAGTACTTCACTTTGGTCTCATCCATCTGTGTCATACATGAAAGCCATTAGTAGCAGTATTTTTTAGCAGATAACTCTCACCCGACCATATATCACGACAATTTTTTCACTCCACGTAATTTGGAATAAAGCTGGAGATTTACAGTGGAGCCTTGTACCGCTAAGTGACGCCAATCTATAAATGTATGTATTATTAATAACAACATGTTTTCCTCAGCGCTGTGTCTGGACAGAATGCTGTTGGGTGGAATGGATTGCCCTCCACTATGTACCATCAATCCCACAAGCTGTGTCGAGCATCCTCAGCTTGTTTGCTCTGAGAACGCACCGAGTGCTCCTTACCAGGCTCTTCCTTGGTTTTGTGCTGCCCACTTGGCATCTTCTGCTCTCTGGGAGGGCGGAGGGCAGGGAGCAGCCTGGGAGATGGCACATGCCAGCAGACAGCGAGCAGTTAGTCTGGTTTTGCAACACAAGGCCTGTTTTGTTCTCCCCATCCCTCCCTGCTCCCCTCCCTGGGCTGCAGAGAGCCTTTGGCTCCAGCAAGTCCAGAGCTGGAGAGGAGGGAAGCTCACAGCCATATTCTGTATATACACCACAGATCGAAATCACGCTGTCAAAACATGAAAATACCTCAATAATTTTCTTTTTAATTTTAGCTGTCGGCCTCAAGATGCCACTTTGCTCTCAAGCTACTCTGCATAATGTGTGCCAGCTCACTTCAGCTCATGGTAAAATGTAAAGGAACAAATTTCCTGGCAGCCTCTGCAAAGCCATGTAATACAACTTTCATTACATGAAGGTGGTGAACATAATGTGGATTCTTAACAGCTGCAATAAGTGATGTGAAGCTCTTAACATCTTTTCAAAACAAGTAACAAGTGAGAGGTTATTTTTTATCTCTATTCCTAAAAAACAAAAAAGACATGTTATTTTAAGCAGATGACACTTTGTTTGCACTTAGCTGAACTAAGTAAATTTCTGCATGAGTTCTCCAGATCTGTGTTGCTTTGTGAAACAAAGAAAACGCTAAAAACAAATGCTAAAATGTACTCTAACGTCTGGATTTCAGCATGAAAATTTGGATGTTAAATTATATGTATGGAAATGATGGCTGTCAGATGGATTTCGGTTCACACTTGTTCTCTTCCCTTTGCATTTATGATTCCCCGAGAATTGCTCGTTGTGTTGCTTACTTCTGTGTTGAATTGTTTGGTTCTCATTTGAGTATTCTCAAAAGGTGAGACAGGTCTGGTGCTTTTGGATCACCTCTTAAAGAACCAGGCTCTTTGGAGATAAGTCACCTATTACAAATGGGAAATAAAGGAAAAAGAATCAAGGCTGCCCATGCTGAGTTGCCCGCATCAGCCAATTACTAGGCTGGGCACAAGCTCAGTTTTAAGAGTTCAGTGGTCAACACTGATAACTGAAGCCTTAGCACGTAGTTTTGAGGTGTAGCCCCAGTCCAAAAGGACAAATCCTCTCTGGTTTGCTTACTCTGGCAGCTGAACTGTGGTTTCCATTGCAGTGTGCTGAGCATTGTTTCCAGGGAAGTTCACAGCTAAAGTTCACAGGCTGGAGCGAACAGTGGCACTCCTCTTCCCACGTCTTTATCTCCATGCTTAAATCATATTAAAAACAAGGTTGACATTGTCTATGCTTGAATGAATTCCGTAACACGCTGTGAGAGGCTGTCAGCTCAGAGATAGGACGTGACTGTGGTGTTTCATAAATGCTGCCCAAAATAGATGCCCAAATACGCAGTTTGCCTTACACACATTGCTGAATAAAGGCAGAGTTGGAGCAGCCACTCTGAGGTCCTAATTGGAATGGCAGGCATTGGTGAAGCAGCTCCATTCTACAAATTGTCCAGATATACCCATAATATTTCTCAGATCTTTTGCATAGATTATCACAGTCTATTTTGCAAGTTTTGCAAAAGTAATTAGTTAACTTCTTTATTTTCTGAAGGATATACTAAGATTTTTTATTTTTTTGCATGTGATTTATTCCTGAAAACACAAATCAATCTATTGTCCTTGAGACTGGAAGGTTTGGAACCAAAAATATAATCCGAAAGTAAAATATGACTCAGCTGCAAGTAATATTAATGGTAATTGCCACTTAGTGATTTTTTAGTTGGTAGAAAACAAACCATCAAAATGATAATTGCAGGATTCGCTGGGATTTGGGTTGATTAGCAAACTAGACAACCAAGTGGGCAGCAGACACTGAGCCAGAGCTCTGGCTCAAGTGGAGTCGGCAGAGCTAATCTGGAATCAGTGGAGCAAAACCCGCTTCATTCCGTTTGCCCAAAGGATAAACATATGCCACGTCGGAAATGGAACAGTTGGAAACAATTTCTGCATGGGATACTCATAAAAAATAGCTGGGGAGAGAGAGAAGGGTGATCAGACTTCTTTAAAGGCAGACTTAGGGATGGGAATGGGGCCAGCTCGGCATTAATGGGATCGTGGCTGTGTCTGCAGTGACCTGCAGGTGCGCCTGCTCACAGCTTTCTTCACTATTTATTTATTAAATAGATTTGTGTGTGTTTTAAATGGGAAAGAAGTGTTAAAGTTGCCTCATGTAATGAGCTCTTTAGAACAATTTCGATAATTTATTACGGTTTTCCTTGAAGTTAAGGAAATTTGATGTTTGCAGTTGTTAAGCAATTCAAATCTATTTTATTCTTTAGATTTGGGAAATAGTGCGTTTTTATGTGTTGGAAATGCAAAGTTTCAAGTATACAGAGAATGCATTACGTATAAACAAACTGTGAATTACTTTAAAATAATTTCATTTTAGTCTTCTGACTCACTACTTGATGCCACGGTGTTTACTACAAGGTTTTTTCAATCTTACATCTTGATTGTCTGTTTCATTGAAATGTGCACCGATTTCAAAATATCTGAACTAAGTTTAATATTAAGAAAAAACCCACAGTGGAGGTGAAAAGCTGAAATACTGTCTCCTAAAACAAGCACCCTCAAGCAAATTGTTCTTTTTATGTGGTTTGGAGGGACTGGTGTGTCCTGGGCTGTGTGACAACCTATGGCTTCGATCCCATGGCAGAAGCTTTTTTATCTCAGACAGAAAAAGTTCTTTCAGATCATTCATAAATTTTAAATGGGATTCATATTGCAATCAGGAGCTAATTTTCTTTTCCCATTATCTCCTGCCATTCTGTACTATGAGAACACTTTGTTCTCTACAGCAGGCTTCACTCAGAGAGAGCTCTGGTCCCTCACAGAAGTAATTAACTGGGAACAACTTTGGATCTTCGTAGAGACCTTCTCCAAGGCGTGCAGGGGAGCAAATCCCACACCCAAGGATGGGTTTCATTCCAGCTCAACATTCCTCACTCCTGCCTCCTGCTCTTGCTGGATGCACATTGACAGTTCCTGTGACAGAGGATTTAGATTCAGGGAATGTGTCTTCATAGAACTGCTCATCCCACACTCTGTTTGAACACTGTGGGATGTCTTCAGCATTAAAGATTTATCATTGTGTAGAGTCTCTTGGTTTTTAAATGTGAATGCTTATCTCCTCTTGAATCCCAGAGTTTGCTTGATGTCTTGTGTCTTTATTTAACACGAGCCTCGGCTTCCTTTCATTGATTACAGGTGAAATATTTAAGTTTTATTTTATATTTGTTACAAAATAAAAAAACCCAAACAAACACCAACAACAACCATTCTAACTGTTGTTTCCCCTTTTTATTTTGCCAGTTTGCTGTTTTGTGGTTCATAAGAGATGCCATGAGTTCGTTACCTTCTCTTGTCCTGGGGCCGACAAGGGACCCGACACTGATGTGAGTACATTGACATTTAAGACACTGCTTTACAGAGCTTTATGTTGTTACACCCATGAGAATGGATTACAAACAGGATCAATGGGTTCTTCATGACAGATAATTGAGTCCAAGTGGGTTTTAACAGTTGGGAAGCCAATATTTGTGGACTGAGAGATCTTCTTTGGTAAGAAAAATGAGATTGAGTGTGTGACCAAGAACAATATCCTCGGAACACGACAGCCATGAGGCGTTTACCCAACCATGAACCAGCATTTTATTTTCTTTGCTTTATGTTGGATGTATTTGATGTTAACAATTTCCAGAAAGGCTGAAGCTTTTTCTGAGCTTTCTTTGGATCTGTCTTATCTCAAAGTGTATCTTTTGAGCTGTCTCTGGTCCTTGTCTCACTGCACACAAGGATCTGTAGCTCCAGTTAAATGACAGTTTAATCTTGAGCCAGCTGGCTTATTGGGTTTTTATTTTATTTTCATGTTTGAGCTAGTCTAGCAGTCTGGATACTCCCATTCCATCCTGCTCTGTCAGTACTTCTGTAGACACGTAGCATTTTTGGTCAACAACCAGTTTTTCCTCTCGACACATCTGCCTGGGTGGTGAGACACATGTGCAGGATCTTTGTGTCACCCTGCTGGAATAATAAACTGATCTCGTTTGTTCACATAAAAATAACATTTCTTTGGGTTTTATAAATCCCACTTTACAGTGAAGTAATTTAACATCTGCTTATGGGAACAATACATTCCAAGTGTTCTTTGTCTGAATGGCTCTGTTTTGTTTCTTATAACATATTCATGCTCTAGATTGTAGGCTATTATCTCCTCTGATAAAATGCACCAGAAGAATTTTCTTGCTAGGTTTTAATGAGCTTCTCATGAATTGTTTCAATATGCCAGCCAGGAGGTCAGTGAGTAACATATGGGCAGAAGCTACAAGGGGTCTTGGAAAATTTCAGATATTAAAAAGTTCTCTCATTTTTAAATTTAAATGTGGGGAAATGTTGAAGAACTGAGAAGAATTTTTAAAACTTTAATTTTTAAACATTTCACGCAATCTATTTTTAGGTGCAGAAGAAAAATGCTAAAGTTAGGAGTGTAATTACCCTGTTCCGTGTCTCTTGTTTATCTGATACAGACTTTACTATTAAAACAATCATTAGGCAAGAACAGGAAACCAAAATTATTCTTCATACCTTTGCTTTTCTGAAAGTTCCTGATTTCTTTAACCTTTGCAGTGGGGCAGTTGGCTCTGTACATGTAGTTTAACAGTTAAAGCAGGCTCTTGGAATTCGGGAGTTGAGTATTTGAAGTGCCTTGAGCTACGGAGAGGCTGAAATCCAGGTCAGCCCTGTCTGAGTGATGTTCTCATCCCTGATCTGTCTGGAGGTTGTTGATGGCAAAACCCCCATTGAGCCCAAAGGGGCCACAATTTAACCAAAAGTCTGGACAATTAAAGAATATCTGCTTAACTCCTCATTCTCCAAATACAGTTCATACCTACCAGCAATACCTTGCTAATTTGCTTTGGTCAGCCCTAAAACCACAAGGAGAATATCCCAAATCGAGTTTTAGCTTAGTGCTCAGTTGTGGTGTGGGATATTAGTGGGAGATATTCTTGACTGACAGTTTTAGTGGTGACCCTCATGAGTAGCTCTGCTGTGTCTGTAATGAGTGGTTTGGCCTGAAAAGTGGTTTTGATTATTAGTTATTTTTATGAGATGGTTCTTTGGGGTTGCTCAGCTGAAGTTCAGAAAGGAGAACACACATCTGTGTGCAAGGCCATTTAATTTAATCGAGAATCTTTCATGGTGACAGAATCTGTGACAGGTTGTCAATGGTCTTTAATATTGCTGACTGCATTTCGTGATTTGGGTTTTTGGCCTTGGTGATTAAATAAATCAGACTAATGCCTCATTTCTGTATTTGGGTTACCAAATGATCATTTTCAATATTTACACAGCAGCAGTAGTTCAAAACCACTTTGAAGATTAAAAGCAATCAGGAAATAAATATGTTTTATTAAAATTGTGCTATGTTAGTGGGTACCATTACACAAAGAGGATTGTAGAATATTATACTTTAATTTACTGAAATGTTGGACTATAATTTCAACCTTTTTACAGTTCAGCCACTTATTCCTATCGCAATTGTTACAAGCTTTGTTCTAAAATGTGATGTGCTATAAAGCTTATCATAACATTTAGCAGATTTTAAAATACTAAAACATCCTTTTTCTAAATTACTTTGTGCAGGTGCACAATTAATTTGTGTACTCAAATGCTCCAGTGTAACCTTTCCATTAATTGTAAGAGTAATACTGTCATTAATAAAATTAATTTTCCAGAGCAATAATTATAATAATTACATGATAATAATTATTGTGTATCAGAATAATGTTAAATTATGGTGCCTTGTACTTTTAATATTAATGAGGCAGTCCTTGCAAAATAATGCCTTAATAAAGGTGAGGGTAGAAGAGGAAAGCTTAAAATGAGCCTCTTCTTGTTTTACTCAGAGTAGCTGAAATGTGAGGTTGAAAGGTCTGTGTTTGTGCCAAAAGGAAAATAATACTTGGGAATAAAGTGGTCATCCTTGAGTGGCATTGAAGTGGTGCTGCCTGGGGAGCAATATCCTGTTTCAGTGAAATAAGAAGTTGCACAATCAGAAAATTTTACGTTTCCTCGTTGCTTGGCAGGGTGTGAGCTCTGGTGTCTTAGCAAAAAGCAGCTCAGGAAGTTGTTTTCCTGCTGTCTAATGGCTCTCTGGAGTTTGAACAGAAATTATTCATCTTCTCTTCATGGCCAGCTCTTTATGGTGATGCTGTTGAGTAGAAATTACCAGCTCCTGCTGCTGGTGCCCTCCAGAGTCACAGGAAGCATCATCTCCAGTTCAGGTGCTTGGTTTTGGAAGATGCTTGGTGCTCTTAAAACCATTTAAAGTAATTGATTAAATACTTAAAACTTGGGTAAATTAGTATGAAAATGTAAGAGCAGCCTCAAAATTTGAGTGCTGCTGTAACGAGCTTTGTTAAGAGATGTTCAATATTAAGGGTTAATTGGTCAAGTTTCTTGAAAATTGAGTTAAATTTTTGTTTTCTTTGTTAATGGAATTCAGTGACCAGGAGGTGTCTTTGTTATATATTAAAATGTTCCTAATTACATGCAGGATATGATTAAAAAACCCCCAAGCATTAATTTAAAATAGTGTTTGATTGTATTATTTCTTTCAGTATGAGTTTATAAGACTCTGAGTGCCCAAGAACTCAGAGATCGTGGCCTCTGGATCAGCACTATTTCCCTTTCAGATTACAATAATAGAGGATCCAAAGGAGGATTATGAGCAAGATAAATATAAATTAAAACCAAAATGATTTAAATTAGAGAGAGTGACTGAACAGTGAAAGGATGTGAAATCTGCCTGTACTTAGTGAGTTTTTAGCCTTTAAGCACCTAGGAAAGAATGGATTGGAAGATCCAGATGTGTGCTTACGTAAAATGGAACAGCAAAGCCCTCTCATCACTGCAGGGTAACTGAACCCAGGGATGTCAAAGGTGACATATTTCAATTTTCAAGTCAGTTATCCTCGTTACTGAAATTGTTTGGGAGCTTTATTATCTTAAGCACATTTGAAAGCTCAGTGAGAATTCGAGCAGCTGTGAGGTTCTGTGGGATGCTGCAGCAGTTGGGTATTTTCGCCAGTGGGTTGGATATTGGGATAATGCAATTCTAGAGAGCAATATTTCAGATATCTTTCCCCTGCATTAAGATACAATTTATTAAAACAAAAAAAAATCACTTGTGGGAGGAAGAAAAAAATAATAAAAATTTTTTAAAAATTTTAAAAATCTCTGTGCATGGGTCATGAAGACACTGGTGCAGAGGAAGCTGAAGCAGGACTTTCAGTGGGTCATAAACTCCCTGCTGGCCAGCTGGGCACCCCAATATGAAGGCAGAGATGAGTTAGCAATTATTATTCTGTTTTTCAGGGAGATGTTTTGTGCTGAATTCTGCAGCTCTTCATTTGGAATTTGGAAAAGAGCTGAAGTGTTGAAGGGCTTTAAAGCACGATCTTGGAACATTTTTTTTGTCTCAAGTTATGCCCAGGTCTCTTAAGGGCAGCTTGTGGCAAGGGAGGAATAACCCCATAACAGTGCAGGTTTTTGGGTGGGTGAGGGGTAACTGCTGCAAGGGGCTACCAAGAGAAGAAATTAAGATTTTTTATTGGGGTTCCCTTCTCTCCCCAGTGCTGTAGATAGTCCCTGAGTCCTCTGTGGGGAGATGGGACAGGAGCCCTGTGAGGCTTCACCATGATTTTCAATTTATGGTTTCTGAGATTCTAGAGCTGGGAGAAAGATTGACCCTCAAAAATTCATGTGCTGGGGGACCAGTGGGAAACTCTAATTCATAAATGCTGATGTACAGAGTGGCAGCAGTGGCCTGGGTTTGCCCTGAGGCTCGGGCTGGTGCTGATGTCCACATTTACTGCACTATTACACTGCTCATTTGATGGCTGGGGCTCTGAGAGAAATGATTTGAAGAATCACCTCTGTACTAAGACAGAATAAATTAATATAACTGGTCTGCCCGCAGGGTTTAGGTGTCTTGACCAGATTTCTTTTTCTGTTCAGTTCCAGGAAATGCTGAAATATTTTTCTTCTTTTTTCTTCTTCTTTTTTTCCATTTTATTTCCCCCACTGGCATTTAATCATGTTTCTAGATCACATTTACATGTAGGAGGCTGATTTCAGAATGGAAAAAGAGATTTGCTTGACTGACCTAGGGAATTAAAAAAACCAAACCAAACTCATGAGAAGAAAAGGCAGTAACTGGAAGCACAGTATTAAGATTTACTGTAGAACTAGTTAAAAAGGGATTTTAATCAGAAAGCTTTGCAGTCTTTTTCCGAGGATAATGAACTGCAGCAGCAGGGCTTGTGTGATTTGCTTTTAACTCTTTAGTTGTTTTTACAATGAAAAACAACTGTTATAAATGTTGGACATCTTGAGACTGGAGCAACAACAAACATGATTTGATAAAATATTATAGAATCATAGAATCGCTTGGATTGGAAAGGATCTTTAAGATCATCAAGTCCAACCATATGCCACTAAGGTTTGGGGGGTTTTTTTATTGCTAATCTGAATTTTGAATAATAGGCAGTTTTGTCCCAGAAATATTTTCTTTTTAATTAAGACGAAAACCTTCTTGCTTCATCACAAAAGATACACAAATGCAGGGAGAACTGGCAAGATGCAGTTCACTGCTTGCCAGATTAACAAAAATATTCTCTTAAAAAGAAGCCTGTTGGAATTTTTGGAAGTGATTCATTAACAGCTCTGATGCAATTTTTCATTGCATATCCTAAAGAGAGAAAATGATAAAGCCTCCTCTATTTACAGGTTGAAGAAACAATTCAATGTGTTTGTATGTTTGTGGTTTCTAATTATGATAATTATTAATCACGTGGACTTTGTTTGCAATAGACATTATGAGATGGAGGCAGTAGGTAATATTCTTAATATAAAACAATTACAATATAAACGTACTTTTGTCAAAATATGATATTCCTTGCTGTATTTTCAGTCCCTTTTCCCCAGAAGCATGTCCTAGATAACAAAATCAACACACTACAGTCAATGCAGTAAGTGGTACTGAAGGAGCTGAACATTTTTATTCTTTCTGTTAATTATCATAAGTACTTGAAAAAAATTTACGGGACAGCAGGATAATTTTTCTTACAAAAATAAGCATTTTATTTCATGTGGTCACCCTGACTTTTGTACCTCTGCTGAGTATCCGAAGTATTTTGTGGAGAAATAAAGGTTCCATGCTTATGGTTTTGACCTCAAATCCCTAAAATTTAATTGTAGGGGAAAGTTGCTTGTTTTTCTAAAGTTTTAATTGTTTTTTCAATGTTGCTGTGTGACCAATGGTGGCTCATTACACAGGATGGCTGTATCAACTATGGAATTTCAGTTTGAGCACAGTAGTCCTGAGGTAAGATTCCTTTTAATGGAAGAAAGAAACGAATAAAGGAAGCCTGCCCAGAAGGGCTCTGTGCATGCTGAGTGTAGGTTGAGCTCATTTTCCTCCGGCACTGGGAGGAGGTTCATGGTCACAGGGGTTCATGGAATTGCCCATCCCTGCCTGTACAGAGGAGTTTGGGCACTGCTCTCCTAAATGTCTTCTTTTAAGTAGCTGCAGGCAGCTTCCCAGGTTACTTGAAAGCAGTTCTTGTGCTGGAAAGTGTTTGAATTAATCATCCCCCGAGAAAACATTTGTACCTTCTATTCCTGAATTAAAGCACAGGCTCCTTTTATTGCAGCTGAAATGGCTTTTAGCTACAGTGAATGATCCTCAGCAAAACCAGGATTGAATTACAGAGGAACACGTTCATGAACTTTTATGAGTACTGGTAATTCCCACCTTTTCCCTGTAATCCAGTCTCCAAACCGGCTCCGTGTCCATCTGCATGGAAAAATTTTCCCTGCAGTGTTGAAAGGAGCTGTGTGAATCCTCTCCTTGAACACCCCAGGGGTAGGAAATCTGTGGTGGGTGGCTGCCTGCACAGTGTGTGACTCCAAAGGAACATTTGCTCACATCTTCCAGTGCAGCCCTTCAGGCTTTCAGTTCATGGAGTTTGTGCCTGAGACACTGGGAGTGCAGGTCAGGTTTTTGTTACAGCCTCTGAGATTTGAAAGTTCATAGCTTTTGATTTATAAAGAATATATTTTTATTTTCCCAATCCAGGACAGTGCAAATGCTGAACAGCTGTAACATAAAAGTTAAACTTTATATTTTTCTTTCTGGCCATTTCCTGTGCAGTGTATAGCATAACATAGGTGATGCTGGTAAGAGTTAATCATTGAGCAGAGTTCTGCTGAGACAGTTAGGAAATGTATATAAATGATGAACCTAAAAATATCCCTGATTTTCACAAGTTAGCACTGCGGAACAATCAGGCAGTGGTGCTATAAAAGGAGAACTCTCAGCTAAGTTACTGCCAGTAGTAGAAAGAAATCTTGTGGATAGGGTGCAGTTTTGGTGGCAGTAACTAGAGGAGCTGCAGCAGCTCCTGGGTGCTGATTTCATCATCAAAACTCTTTCTAACTCCCCAGATTGAAGTTGGCATAATTCCCACAGCACTTATTT
This sequence comes from Oreocharis arfaki, assembly GCA_013398015.1. Lineage (NCBI taxonomy): Eukaryota > Metazoa > Chordata > Aves > Passeriformes > Paramythiidae > Oreocharis > Oreocharis arfaki. Next base: position 287,043 of record VZRR01014189.1, on the reverse strand, counting down.
TCCAGTTGTAAAGAGTATGTTGAGTTCTGTGCAATTTGGGTTGAGTTTCATTATTTCCTACTCAGCTTGTGCTTCCCCTTGGCAAAAGTCTGTTGTGTCAATCTTTAAACTCTGCGTAAATGTGCTGATGTTTGGGTTTAGAGGGGAAGAATGCCTAGGAATTACTAATAATCTGGTTTTTTACATGAGATATCATGTGTAAAATGCGCCATAGACATTTCTATCAGGTTCCGCCCCCACAGCTATGTGGGTTTTGAAATAAAAAAGTGATTATGGCACACTGAACTCAGCAGCTAGAAGAGACACAGACAGACCACTGAGAGAGCCTTGCAGAGTGCTGGTAATTTTTAGCTCCGTCTGTTTGTTGAGGTGGCAGTTCTTGCACCAAAATTAGATTAAATCTTAATTTGGAATAAAACAAGTGGGCTACTTTCAAAAGCACTGTAGATCCCATATGCTACAAGTGATATTAATGTTTCACCAGAGAGTGTCCCCATCTCTGGGAATTGCTGGGGCTCTGTCCTTGGGGCGCTGGGAGAAGTTTCCTGATCTCTGCTGAGTTAAAGTGGAGTGGCCTCAGTTCCTTGGTGTAAATCACAGCTTGTGAAGCTGCTCTGGGGCAGGGAGGAAAGAACAACTTGTGCTTGTAGGAGGGAGCAAGGCTCTTTTATGGAGGTACTTTGAGCCTGGAACAGAGCGATGAAAGAGAGGAAAAGCAGGGAGGGGAGGTGAGGACATCCTGGCTGGGAAGGGAGCAGCTCCATCCTCTTCCACTGGAGCTCCATTTCTCCAGCTGCTGCTGGGAAAGCATCCAGGAAGCTCTGCATGAACAGGAACAGTTTGGTTTCATTCTTGGGCGTGCTCTTGAATTTTCTAATTTTCACTGGCCGTAACTGGGGTCATACTCTGAAGAGATCCAAATAGCTCACGGATTTTTCTTCAGCCTTTGGAAAGGATAGGATTTGTCTCGAAGTAATCAGTGATCTCAGGGAACTTGTATTAAGTGTTATCTTAATATTCTTTCAATAAATTAATTAAATGATCCGATTTTTCTCGCAGCCCAGTGAAACTTGATGCAAACAGATTTTAAAGCAATGGTGTATTGCCTGTGCTGAAAAAACAAATCCTGATGCTTCTATTGAAGTTAACACAATGCCAGTCATGATTGCCTTCATAATTTGATTTTTGCTGTTTCCTTTCAAATAAATTAACTGTAGCACGGCCTGTGTAATTAATGAACCTCAGTCCTTAAAGTTCCAGTGATCATTGGCTGAACTCATAAACCAAAGGCAGAAGCACATCATAAATTCTTGTAATGAGAACTTAGTACACGAAGAATCTGAGATTGATTTATTCCTTTTCCTTTCTGTCCCCATGAGAAGGGTACCTGCTGAACTGAGGCACGAAAGGATTGTCTCAGTGTTGGGAAAACCATTGTAATCTGTAACAAAGCACCTTCAGGTCTGTTTCTATGGCAACAGGAGCATCAGACCAGCAGAGAACGGACCAGAAAGGAGATAAAAGCCTCTACAAAAATAGTTGTAAGAAGTGTCTGCATAGCTTTGATTACTTTTCTTTCTGTTTTTAGAAAAGGAAAAAAAAAAGAGGAAGAAAAACCCCAAAACTTGGAGTTTTTTGAAAGCTGGTTATTACGGTTATTTAGGTTAAACCCTATTGGGCACTGAAGGACTGGTAGAACAGTAGGAAATTATTAACTTCAGGGACATTAATTACAAAGAGTTTATAAAAAAGTCTCAAATCTAAACTTAATAGAAGCAGTATAATTTGTTAAAGTGATTTCTACGTAACCCCTCTTAAAAATGCGTTTTCTGAATCTGAAGGACTTTGGAAATGATCCATCTTTGGTCTGCAAATGGCCTTTTCTGCTATGCACCTTATTGCTTTATCATCATTAAATTTTGCATTTTGTGTCTCGTTACAACGATGTGCATTGTAAATCACAGACTGGCAGTTTGTGGGGTCAATATTCCTCTTCGTGCTGCCAGAGATTGGGTAAAAATAAGGGAAAAGGAATAAAAAGCTTTTTCCTCCATCTTGCAGATGGACCATGGTCATTCCAGTGGGAAAAGTGGCCTGGAAAATCACAGGCAGATGCAGTTTTAGAGTCTGATTTCTTGGAATGAGGAGCAAATTATGATTGATTGGACTGGGACTCCAGTGAGCACCAGAATGGCTCCTTTCAGTGGGTTTGTACAAGTAGAGATGTATAAAAATTCTGATATACCCTGGCCAAAAATAGGATAAAAAGCAACTTGACTGCAGCGATGAGGTTTGAGGGAGTTGGGAACAGACAGGCATAAGAATATATAGAAAACCTGTGTTATATAGGCCATACATAAATACATGGAATGTTTATGGAGAAGGTTCTCAGTTTCTTTATCACAGGTCTTTTCTAGAATAGTTTTCTAGATTTTTTTTTTTTCCCCTGGAATCATTTGAAATCTGGGATTATCTCAAATTATTGTTGCCTTCCTGTGAAAATTATTTGCATTTAAATAAAGATAGTTAAGAGTCCTACAATCTTAGCAGGCAACAGAAGAAGACCTGGGTATCACTTCTTATAGATAGCTTTGTGAAATCCTTCCTTGGTCAAAATCCACTTTTATTTCGCAAGGTCTGTATTAGTACCTACAGATTGGCCTAGTGATGAGTAGAGATGTTATATTGTTAAATCTGAAGCCTGGAGTCCCATTCCTCAATGTATATTAATGGCATTCCCTTTTTTTAAACTATATGAAAAACTTTTTACTTCCCTTAAGAAAGAAAAATAAGAACTTTAATAGCCAGAGATTTCAATTTTTGTAGTTCTTAAATTTTTAGGGTATTTTTTTTCATATTGATCTTGTTCTACCAAAATTTAGTTGTCAATATTGAGATTTAGTGAAGTCGATCCTCTGCTTTAATACCAAATAGAAAAGGAGTCAGAATACTTTGGTATTTCGGCTTTGGCAGAAGCAGAACCAGAAAAGATAAAAGGATAGTAAAAAAAACCCCCACACCCAGTAGAAATGAAAGCAGTCCTGTAACTTTTAGGAGAAATGTATCAATCCCTCAGAGTTTTGTTTAACATCTGCTACTTGTCTCCTCGTGTGCCAAGAGCATGATTGGACCATTCAGGGAAATAAAAACTCTGCAATCAACAGACTTTGTTCAATATTCCTGCAAAAGGGGACTCTCCATAAATAATATGAAAGACTTTGGTCAAACCCAAACGGGTTTATATTTAACATGTTTTATTTAGAAACCTGCCCACACAGAGGTAAAATTAAGAGAAATAGAAGAAAAAACACTTCTTTTTTTTTATTATTTTTTAATTTGCTGGAAGCGCATTATAGAAGAGAGGGGTAGAAAATGTTCTATTCTCCCATTCCAGACTAATCCTTTGCTCTTGTGTGAGAAGGTACAGCTGTTTACTGATCTTACAAGCTCAAATCAAATCAAAGAGGTTCCCAGTGCTTTGTGTTTGGCAGCAGCAAAGCCCCGGGGTCAAACGAGGAGACAGCTCCTGCACCAGAACAGACCCCAACTCCTCCAGGCTCCTCACCAGGAGTTCTGTGTCTAAATCAAGTCACTGTGGTGACATAACGGTCCAGAAATGGCTCCTCTAATAAAAGTTTATTTTCAAGTAGTTCTAAAATAAATGAGGAAAAAAGTGGTGTTTTATTTTTTCCCTCTTCAGCTGTCCTTGCACGGCATTTCATTTTCCTGTCGCTCTGCTCCTGCTGCAGCATCCACTCTCTCAGGTTCATCACTGCTTGTTTTGCCAATACTCTCGGGATACACTCCAAGAATTTGGGCTATTACTCACTGCAATAAAAGACCAATGCATCTTAATCAATATAGACTTCCAAAAATTAAAGATTTCCTGAAGCTGGGGTTCAAAAGGATCACATTAAACATCAAGTTCCTTCTTTATAAGTAGCAGATTTTTTTTGCCTTCTGAGACCATCACGCACGAAGGTATCTGTAATATGAGATTTATTTTCTTTAATTAAGGCCTTTTGGCAAAATGTGCCCTGCTCTAAAGGGGATGTGGAATTCCTCATGCATGCACACACAGACGTGCATGCAGATATTGTTCATTTTCCATGCTCATTAGTGTTTGTGTTCCCCAGCAGAGCCAACAGGAGCTGCAAGAAGGCACTTGGTGCTTCTGAAAATTAGGTTAATAAATCATCAACACCTGATGTGGGAGTTTGTGAGGGTGTTCTAGGCTGTTTAAAATACAAGATATTTGCTATTTGCACTGGCCTTCTGTTATGCAGTTGAGTGTCTGCTTGTGCATAAACATCACCATACAACTAGAAGTATTTATGGTGTATATTTATTTTAAAAACATTGCAGTTCCACGAATACCTGGGTGGAAAAAACCTGCAATACCGAAAGTTATGTGGCTCAGCATTCCAGTTTTAGGAAATCACTTGTTTATCAAGGGAAAGCTCAGTAAAAATGTGAACTGCTCTGGGTTGCAGGGGCCAGCAGCTGGGTTTTGCAGAATGGACTGAACACAAGGCGCAGCTTTGGAAATCTAGGGAGTGGAGAGAAATTCAGGAAAAGGTCTGGGAAGCAGTGGGTTTCCAGGCTTTTCTAACATTAGTACAAAATTTGCATCTGAGTCAGTGGGAGTCTTTGGTGCTTAATGAACTGTGCTTGATTTACAAACTTGGTATTTAAACTGTTTCTTTAACACAAAAATAAAGAGCGTGTGAGATTTACAACTGCAGTAAAAGCTAAAAAGATGCCAAATGAACTGTGCTGCATCCATTCCACTCAGAGCCTGCAGGAAAACGTTGATTATACAAAAGTGTTCAGTGCATTTCCTACGAACTCCCGGGCAGGAACAGCTCTGGCTTTGGTGGTGATGGCACGAACTGCTGTAGAAATGATAGTGAGTGATGCCTATAAAACCAGATAAAAAATTTATAGTTCATTTAGTAGGAAATGGAATTTGAGATGCTGCTGTGGGTTTAGGGTGTCCTCCTGCAGTCCTTGGGATTTAGGAGACTCAAATAACCACAGCAAGGAGAAATTTCTTCTGCAGGTGAAGAACTGGGATCTCTGCTGGGGACCTGCAGACAGTCACCACCAGGAGATGGGCATTTGCTGCAGTTTTTTTGAATAAATGTGCCCATAATTACCATCTGTTTTGCCTAAAATACAGAGTTACACAGTCACCCCATCTTTTTTTTATAAGCTTTGCAGCTTTTGTGTATGTTTTATTCATTGCGATTAAAAAGAGGTGGAGTTGTAAATAAGGCCAGTGGCAGGAAACTGTTGGTTCTAAAAGCTTCCTAGAATAATGATTTCAAGAAGCAGAGTAGAAAAAACAGCTTTAACTGGATTTCTCCAGTCTTCCCAGCCTTGTGCAAAATCATCTGAGTACAGCCAGTTTTTAAAAGACTGTTAATGTTATTCTGACTTTAAAGATGATAACTTAAAAGTGAAGTCTGTCAATAAAGGGAGAAAACAAATAGGTTGTAATCAAAAAAAAACAAAGGAAAAAAAGAATTATGTCCTTGCTAATGATATTCCATAATTAGATCTCCTTAATGGATGGGTAGAATAATCTATTTAATTGTAACTATAGTTTGTGATAGATTACTGTGCCTTATTGTATTATGTCCCTGTAATGAAAGAACCGGCATTACTTTCGCAGTAAATAAATGTTTCTCAGAATGTGTTTTTCAATTTTCTCAATTTGCTCATCATTTATGTAGGGCCTTGCGAAGTTTTTCCTTATTCTTTCTAATGAGACCAATCTTTTGATCCTGTGATAGAAATTGCCCCAATTTCTCAGTTATGCAGCAAAGCTTTTGGCCTTATATATTTCCAAGTAGATGCTTCTATTTAGTGATTTGTCCTTTACTGGCAAGCCTTACGTTGAAATATTCTTTATCTACAGCCTAATTAAACTAAACCATATACCATCTGTGTCTAGTTCAATTAAAACAAATTGGACAGATTGACCTCCTTAATACTCTTCAAAGCATTTTATTAGTCTGCAGAGTCCCTTCAAGATAACTTGTTGCCTGCTGAGACAATACTTGCTGTCTGTTAGAAAAAAGTTGGGGAAAATAAATAAAAATGTTTTATTTTTATAAATAAAAATAAAATCTTCCTGAAAATAAATTTTAAAAATGTTCATTTTTCGATTTAGAACCAAAGAAGAGTAAAACCCCTGTGGAGGTACATCAGGTGGAAAGGAGCAGGACAAACGTGGTCCAAGCAGTCGTTGAAACCCTTCTTTAATGGGCATTTCCCCTCAGCTTTTATTCTCTTTTAGGTCTTTGCTGTGGGCTTTTCCTGGTTTGTTTGGTTTCAGAGCTCTTTGGGCAGGTGAGGGTCAAAGGACCAGATTTCCACAAACAGTAAGCAAAGCTGCTCTTACTGCAGACAGAATATTTAACCTGGCCAGCAGAAACGTTCCTTGTGTACCTTGATTTGATCAATGCTCCACACTCTGCTTAAAATGGGGAGATGTGAAAAACCCCAAAGTATTTCCGTATTTCCTCCATAACTTTTATAATGATAATCAGTGGTGTTGAATTATTCCAGTACATCTGTGCTTTAGGTGGTGCCCTAAGTTTTATTCCTATTTAAGTGATTTCTGGGCATGTCTTTTTGATAAACAGCAAAATATAAAAGCAGTAAAGTGTGGGGACAGCTAATGGCTTTTTAAGTTATGACTTGCCTTCACTGACCTTGGTGGTCAGATGTAATAGCTCTTTCCTTCTCTGAGTGAGATGGACTGTGATTTTTGATTCTTCTACTGTGGTTGAAGGGGTTTCGCTTGAGTGGACATTGATAACTTTATTTCATTTCATTTCAGTGTTTGTTCGCTCTCTTGAATTCAGTTTTTAGCACAATAATTTATAATCCTTTGTTTCCCTGTTGAGCTGTGACTCTGCCCTCCTGCTGAAGGGTTGATCAGGAGCTCCTCTTCAATGCAAAGCCTCTGTTTCCCCTTCTCTGTGCTTGCAGATGGTGTTTCATTTCTTGCTGGGAATAGTCTCTGCAGAAGATGCTGCCAAAGTGTCTTCATTAACTGGCTGGCAGAAGTTTGAGCGATTGACCACCTTTCCCTCAGATGATAAAATCATTTTGTTTGGCAAATCATTTAGATTTTCTTTTAATGGCCTTCAGAGCTCCTTTGCAGCTCTCCTTGGAAGAGTGAGAACTGGGGAACACAGCACCGTGCTCAGGTCTTGTCACTGGGAATGAATTTCCTGGAATTCTGCTGCTTCTATTCTTCGTAGTTCATGCAGGAGAGCGAGTTAAAAATGGAAAAGAGAGTAAAATGTTTTATTCTTCAGACTAATTTGTCGTAAATAACTCTTCATCAAACTTAAAGAACTGTCAGTTTTCAGCAAACATTTCTTTAATAGCATGGTTGAGACTAAAGCACTTTGTGCCCTGTGCTGCTTTACTGAGTGGGGTTTTCCTTTGGGATATTCACAGCCCTGACCTTGCATAAACTTGCTGCTTCCAGAATATCCTCTGTGATCAAATGCTGAGATGCTGAGACTGTGCAATAATGTTCCACAATTTTCTTTAACATTCATTTTGATGATCTTTTAAAAGAAATTGAATTATTCTGGGAAAAAAAAAAGAAAAATATTTTTGTTTGTGATACAGAGCAGCAGAGAAGACAAGCAATAATCTTTGCTGGCTATTTGGGTGATTCAGTGAAGGCTGACTGAGCATCTGTTAAGCATTTTGAAGTTGGAGACTTAGCTACGAAATTCGTCATCCTGCAGTAAAGAGGAAAGTTTAATTCCACTGTAAATATGTAAGATGTAAATTTACTAAAGCTCCATGTTACTGTGAGTAAATTGTGTTTGAATTCATTAAGAACTTCGAAACAATCATCAAGTCAGTAATGAGTCATTAGCAAATGCAAAAGCAAGCTTTCAATATTAGCCCAGGTTTTGTCAGGCTTTGCTGGCTGCTTCTTGCTGCCACCTCTTATTTGGAAGCTGATTTTGGAAGGAAACTGCCTGTGTTGTGTCAGGAGCCTCAGTGCATCCTCCAGCCCAGGCTTTACCTCTTAAACCATGTCACAGCAATTACTTCATCTGCCTGCTTTGTCCTGCGAGTCAGGAGTTGTGTGTGGGTTTGTGCTGAGCAACCCCTGAGGCTCTGCAGCCCCAGTGAGGAGGGGCTCAGCCTGACACCCCAAACTCCCCAGTCAGCACATCCCTGCATTATGAGGACCTTTACACAAAGGTGTTTTACAGATTGGTGATTAGGCACAGAGGAGATGAGTCCTGCCTGGGTCACACAGAGACCTGGGGAGAATTCCCGCTCTCCTGACCTCGGATTGGTTCTGCACCCTTTGCTCGGCAGAGCTCTCTTTGCCTTCGCAGAGCACTGTGAAAATAAAAGGTCTTTGCTTCTCAGCCTCAGGAAATGTTTCTGGGGATAACATTTTCCAGTTGGAGACTGGGAGAATAAGGTTTCTGGTGTCTGGTATTGGCTCAGTTGGTCGGAGCCTGGTGCCAGAAACACCAAGGTGATGTTTGATCCCTGGATGGGCCGTTCCCTCTAGAGCAGGACTCGATGACCCTTGTGGGTCCCTTCCACCTCAGAACATTCTGTGATTCTCTAATCAAGAAGAAACCCAATCCCTTCCTTAACAAGAGCTCCATTTGGATTATTGCAGTGAGATATTTCAGGCATTTATTTCAAGGCCATGTGAGAAGATTGTATCTTTGAAAGATACTGAATATTTCAAATGAGTGTTCCAGGAGGTCCTGAATTCTCAAGGGACAGATTAATAACTGCAAGCTAAAATATTGCAAAATAAAAAAAACAATTATATTCAATAAGTTTTTTGTCTCCTTAAAAAAACCCAGCTGTGAAACTGGAAGTATATGGTACTAAGTGTTCTTTGTTCAGAGTTTAAAAATAATTCAAAACCCCAGGGATCTGGAAGCAGATGTCTGCTTCAGGAATCATAAGGCCCCAGAAATGGGAGTATCTCCTTGTCAGTGTATTGATTTCAGAGTCGTGTGGCACCCATCAATTCACTGCAAAAGTTTGTTTTTCCGCTAGTTAAAACTTCATTTTCAGATATCAGGGGTGTGGTTTTTAAAACTTGTTCTGTGTGCTTGGGATAATCATTGCTCCAATCTGATCCAGCGTCCTCAGATATGTCATGGAATGGTTTGGGTTGGAAAGGAGATAGATATATAGACAGATATATTTATGTAAGTAATCCAGGCCCTATAGGATGGTAGAAAGAGAACCTGCTCTTCCCACACCACTTACTGTGACATCTCCAAATTTCTGCTCCAGTTTTACTGTCTCTCATTTCCTTGTTCCTTTGTCATATTTTTCCCCCAAGCAATCCTACTGCCTTCAGTGACTCCGTACAGATTTGTCCCTCTTTGAACTGAGGGGTTGTGTTTCAAATCAATGTTGCCATTTAACCCTGCACTACCAAGATAAATTATCATTTTACTGGACTGACTCCTTACTCTAAACTCTCCGTTTCCTGATGCTGTGGGCATGATAAGTAAACTGGTAATATGTGAACTCAAATCCATGTTTTATCAAGGAGCATTATAGGAAGCTTTAGGTGAAGGATTTTAGTTTCTTTTTCATTAGCACCAAACTAATTAATGCTTTCCTGTAGTGGTTTTCATCCAGAGCTTTTGTCATTGTTCACTTGTTAACCTGCAGTTTATGTAGAGACAGTTATAACTGTATACATTATTCTCTGGAGAGGAGGTTTTTAAACATATAATCTTAGTTCAGAAACATTCAGCATTCATATTTTGGGCATTATTTCAGTCCATGTATTCAACATTTCTTTATTTAACAGAGAAAGCTTTGATTTAAAAAAGTATTTACCTGGTTCACTGTGTCTGATTAGACATGAAAACATCTTCCTGTTGGGTTTAAAATACTTGCTTAATACAGTCTTGAGGCAGGCAGAAAAGAAACTGTTTAATTGTGTTAATTATATTCTGTATATTAGTTGGGAGCCAATGTCTTTACAAGAAGTGAGTTGCTTATTCTCAGTAAAGTCAAAGCTCTGCATAAACGACTGGCTCAGTAGATATATTATATCTAATATATCTATATATATATATATTTAGAAGAGAGATACCCCATATTCTAAACTGATGCCTCTCAAGTATGGTATATAGGGTCCTGTTAAAAATTAATGTTGCATATTTTAAGAGACACTACAGCATATCTGTGCTGATGGTGAGTGTTGGGGCTGAAACCTGCTAGACACAGACTAAAACAATAAAATTGTTCAGCCGGTCAGAAGGTTGAGCTGCATCTGGAGCAGAAGTCAGACACAAGTGCTGAATGTATTGACAGAGTAGCTGGTACTTAGAGGAAAAATGATCAGCCAAGTGCTTGGATAAAGTCACTTGTACAGTTTTAAATCTGTATTCTATTAACCTCTCAGCACCCATGGATCACGGGCAGACAGTGGGGCCCAGCTGAAGCCCTGCTGGGGACGAAGTGCAGCAACCTGACCATGTCATATCTAATAGGAAATAAAAAAGTGCACAGCTGTGGGACTTCAAATTAATATCCCTCCATCATGAGAACTGCTGCAGTTTTTTTTATGGAGCACTTGGGAATTGTTCTTTTTTCAGGGTGAGGTTTCAGGTGTTTTTTCTTTCTTATCTATAGTGCAGTGTCATAGGAAAAATAATGAGGAAGGGAAAATCTGACTCACGGCATCTGTATTTGTCTGTGAAATCAGTGGCTCAGTGGTGGCTGTTGCACAGAAAAATGTCATATTTGATCAAACCTGTTGTAATTCTTTCTTTTAGTCATAGGTATGGATTGGTTTGCTGGTAGAGGACTGTCAGTTGCATAATGTAAAATCTCTGGAAAATAGTTCAGTGCCTTCCAAATGAAACTGGTTTGTTATCGTTTTAAAAAAAGAAGAAGTTTGGAGACTTTTATTTTGCATGTTTTTTAATTTATTTTTGAGGTTCTAGAACAGTGGTTAACTGCAAAATCTTCAGAATAAAACCCCCTGGCTGTGCTGCTCTGGGTATCTGACATGGCTTGTCAAAAACCAGGTTTGCTGTGACCTTTGAGGCTGCCCAGATCACTCCATGGGGAGGATTTCCACCATGTCTGGCATTGACTAATAAGTTAACTGGATTGTGCTGAACTGACTCGTGCTGTTGTCTGTAGGACAATTTATTTTGCTGGTTGACAGGCTCAAAATATACTCCTTTTCTAAAGAACTTCTTGAAAAAAATGTTATTGCTGTGGTAATAAAACATGTCTAAATGCTTTAATAGAGCTTTGCAGATAGTTCATATAATACAGGGATGAGAATTATCCTCTATAGGGAAAGTTCTGTGGTTCTTTTAGGTGCTTCCCCATTAATAATAATAATAATAATAATAATAATAATACAGAATAGAGCTGTGTTTATATTTTGTGTGCTTAAACTTTTATTGAGCTCTGATGACAGCTTTTCTCTTGATGTTGTGTTCCTGCTGCAGAGTAGCCTCGTTTGTTTTGCCTGACAGGAAAGATGTAAAAAATAAAAATAATAGCACAAGACCGTGCTCTGTCACACTTAAAGTAGCCGTGGGAGTTGAACGGAATGAGACTTGATAAATTGATGATGCTGGGTGCTGAAGGCAAATGGGGAAGTGATGAATGTGAGGAGAGAGGTGCCAGTCTCTAGTCCTGTGATTGACGAGCCAGGCACAAAGGTAATGGCAGAAACTCTGGGCAAGGGGAGAAGGCAGTGGATGGATTCAAGGCAAATGGGTGAATTTGGGACTAAAAGTAGCAGTGGTTCATAGAGACACATTTGTTTTAACCACTTTTAAGAGCATGTTTAGTTTAGGGAAGATAATATGATTTTCTAAATACTTAACACTGTCATTACTCTTTTAAAATGTTATAACCATGTGTTGTATTTTACTGCAAATTTAATTTGACTTTTCCAACTGATATTTATTATGAAACTAAATTTTTCTTTGAGCTTGAAGTGATTTTATTTCTGGGCTACAATTTTTTTTTTTTGATAATGCATTTTTATCCCTTTCTGTGCCAGATTCAGTCAGTCATGATCAGCTGTGGGATTTCTTGTGGTTTGGACTTTTGTCACCTTGCTCACGATAACCCAGGGCAGGTTGTTCCATGTTGAGTCAAAGCCTGTTGCAATGCTGGGTGTTGACTGGGGGCAGAGTCTTAAGGCACAGCAGCAATAATTGGCATAGGTGCAGGAAAAGTCTGTCTAGCCTGGAACTGAGTTTGGTTTTGCTTTGATTGCATGTCAGAATAAGGCCACATCAGGGTGGGCCAGGCTCTTGCCTTGCCCCAAATGCACACTGAGATGGGGATTGCTGCTGCTCTGGGTGACAGCAGCAGGGCTGAAATACCCAGTGGGGGTTGTGGTGGTGTTTCTGGTCCCAGATAAATTCATTTCCTGGTGATGAAGGGGTGTTACAAATTCTCAGATAACTTCTGGCAGCCAGAAGCTCTCCTGAGCGTGGCCTTTCCTTCCTCACCGCCTCGTTTGCAGAAAGTGGTTGAACAGCTCGCTCTGAGCAGCTGCAGCTCTGCAGCACAGCCAGGATAACCATCATCTGTGGGGCAGAATCCCTGCTTGTGCAGTGGCTGATTTGTGCCCCATGGCTGAACTGAGGTTTGCCCTCCATAGCTCACGTCCCACTTTATTTGTCTGGAATTAATCCCAAGGGTGGTAGGTGCAGAGTCAGCGACCACTTTTGGCTTCACAAATATGTCAGATTCCAGAAGCACCTGCAAAGGCTGAGTCTGCTGGAGCAGAGAAGTGCTTTGTCATTGTCCCTGCCACTGTTTCAAGGCATTAGAGCTGGCCATAAATCTCATAAAAGGGCAGTGCAGAGAGCTCTAACAAAAATCTGAGCAGCTTGAGCACTCAGGTATGATCTTGACTGAACAGGAATGTCCAAAATGTGGGAAGGAGGTTAAGATGTTGATTTTGTCTGGATTTTAAAAAAAAAAAAGATTCTTTTTACCAGATATTGTTTTCTGCTTGCACAACCCCTCCATGAATTTGATGGAGATGCCCTAAATCTGACTGGAAATGTAGCAGTCACAGGAGGCTTAGTCCTCCACTTTTGTGTGTTCTGTCCTCTGCACTTGCTGAAGTTTATGGATTTCTTCTGTGCCTCTCTTATCAGAGACACTTAATGTCAGTCCTGGATCAGAGGGACTACAGCACATTTTGTACCATGACTGTAGCTCTGTTGTGCAAAGCCTGTGATCCCTGTGCAGCACAGAGAATAAAATGCAGGAAAATACATTATCTGCTCAGTGCAGCACATCTTTGGTTTACTTGAACAGATGAAACATTTAGTCCAGCTTAAAATCAAAAAAAATTAATTTATTTCTGTAAAAAAACAAAGGCCCACTGAGGAACAATGAATGGATTTTTTCCTGAGTATTAAATTCTCCATATAAGCTGTAACAGAAGGATTTATGTTAGTATTAAGCTTTGTCATGCTAATTGCATTATGTTGCCATCTAATAACTTAGATTATGCGCATTGTAAAAGTATTATCTGAAACCATTTGTTTTCTCTGAAATGTGAAAGTTCATCTGGAGGGCACACATTATTGCTTCCTTGGATTTGTTTCATTTAATGGTGAGGACACATTTTCTGTGATGAAGTGAATTTTCTTAAGGACTCCTGAAGATGTAATTTCTGGGTGCTAATTCATTAATACTTGCTTTGCATTAGTTTTTTTCTGTCTTGTGCACATAGAGTACTCAGTCATGGAAGCATTTTTCTCCCAGGTTTCCATATTTAGTTTAATCTCCAACTAAAAAAACACCTCCAGCTGCTTCTTCCTAGGCTGGGGATGTCCAGGTTGTTGCCAAGGTGGCCTCTACAGAAGGAAGGACGGACACCTGGCTGGCACCAGTGATGTTCATGTGGTCCTACAGCCCCATCACCTGAGCAGAGGGAGCAAAACTGGGTTTCAGAGGTGTTTTCTTTGCTCCTCATGTCAGTCTTCCACATGTTTATCATATGAGGTTTTTCTTTCAGCAGGATTAATATTATGCAATTCCATTTGTACCTGGGATTAATTTTAATAATTGTTTTTGATGCAGCCTTACAAAGGCTTACCCAGCAGTGCTAGAAAGAGCCTCTGTTAATCTGTAGATTGGTATTACAGAGGAAGAGCAGTTTCTTTTCTTCTTCTTTTAAAAAATGACATTACTTGCAGATGAGGAATAATGCCCTCACTCTGCTGCCATACGTGCAAGCAATTTTCCTGGATGCCTGCTGTAATCCTGATAAACATTGCTCTGGAATACCTTTTTATGAATAGAACATAAGATCTTTCCAATTTTTTATTTCCTCCGTGGCAATATCAGCCTGCAGAGCCCCCAGCTAAAGCTGAGTCGAGGTGATAAATGATGCAATGAGCAGACAAGTGTCCAACCTCGTGTCAGCAAATTAATTACAGCTGTAATTACAGTTGTCATTGCAGGGACTCCCAGTACGTGGTTGGTGACTGAATTTTGTGAAATGAGGGCAGAGCCAAAATGGCACAACTTTTCCCCTTTGTAAAGAGAATGAAAAAAGCTCTTTATTTTTTAAATTAAAGCTTTTTATGTATTTTTCACTCTATTTTTTCCCCTGTCTGTTGCTCTTGCATATGTGTTTTCTGGGTAAAACAGAACTGGTAGCACTCAAGAGGATGAACTTCAGCAATGATGGATCACATGCACAGCAGCATTTAGGACACCATAAATTTGCACTGGCTGGGAGCTCTCAGGCCGAGGAGGAGGAGGAGGAAAGAGGAATTCGTACTGAAGAGCCTTACTTGACCTGTAAAACCCAGAACTGTTGCAGTCAGTGTCACAGATGAGGATTCTTGGGAAGTTTGGCCGTGGTTTTTCAGTTTATGTTCCCAATAACAAGGAGAATGAAGAATTTATGGAGGTTCATGGTGCCCTGGTGCAGGTGAACACTGCAGTGTTCGCTGCAGCAATGAGATTTCATCATCACAGGCTCCGCTGAGGGATGTTCTTACCCACAGAGTGATTTCTGAGAAATAAAAAGTAGGAATCCAAACTCGCCTTCCCTTTGTTGGGAGCACACAGTGCCAGCAAAACGCTTCTGTGCAGGCTTTCTTCCAAACCCAGAGCCTTCAGTAATCTGGGAAGCTCCTTTACCATCAACAGCCTTGGGAAAAACACTCTCATTAAAGAAGGAGAAGGAAAAATGCTAATTACTGAGATTTGTGTCCGTGGATGGGTTTTGGGATGGGCACACTGGAAATAGCTGGGGGAGGAAGTTGCCACGTTACTAAATGGTTTGGTGAAGGCTTTCTGTATTTCCTTTTTTTCTTTCCCCTTTGAAGAGGCCGGAGTTAATTGCCAGACATTAAATATTTATAGATTTTATTATAATTCATTGCTAAATGCTGCAAGGACTTTTCCTGATGCTGTGAAGCAGTTCAGGCTCATTCAGCCTTCGGAGCAACGCGGCGATGGCAGCCGTGAGGAAATCCTTCTTCCGGGGCTCCCAGCACTCCCCTGATGTGATTAAACAGCCCTTATTGTGTTCAGGTTTTTGATTAGAAAACCTCAAAAGGGTCAAATTCGACTCAAGGGACAGATTTGTCAGTTCTTATTTTTAATCTGAGTGTGCCCTCAGCTGTGGTCTCAGTGAAACACTTTTCTCCCAGAGAGTGGCATCGGATTTTGGGTTTAAAATACAGAGTTGGCAAATGTTGGTGAATCAGGAGCCTGTGCTGAAACCTGTCCTTCCTTCAGGGGTTTTATTGTGCACTGTTAACTTTTTTTTCCAGTTTCAATATTGTTTTCTGGATTTTTAATTGGCTAATAAATAGCAACTGCTACATTGGCATGGAAAAATGTTATGGGCCAGACAGCTTGGCTGGGATCTCTGCCACTGTGAGGTCAGGATCTGAATGCTAAAGCATGTCAGAGCATCTTGCACATTCACCCTTAGCTGCCTGCTTATATTTTAGACAGACGAGTAGGATTAGTGGCTTCTTACAGAGAGAAATACTGACTTCCCTACAGAAAAGATCCCAAATGTTCTATAAATACTAACAAGTCTGATGTGTGTATTCCTTGGTCTGCAAAATTCAATGTGCTTGAGTTACTTTGCTGAAGAAGGGTTATTTAGACATATGGAAAAACATCTGCTCCATGCAGAAATAAATAGTGTTTGAGTGGTTATACAATGTAAAAGACCATCCAAGGACTCTGTGCCTGAGCATCTCCCATGGTGTGGTCATGGCTATGATTTATTGAGAGCAGCGTTTTTCACACTGAGGTGTAGATTTGGAGATAAACATACCTGAATCAAATCCTTCAGTCATTGATGGGATGTGTAGGTAGAGATCACTCGTGGAATTTTTTGTCTCTGGAGGGCAGAATTCTGCCTGTGTGGTGAAATGTCTGCCTGGTTTATAGGTGGTAACGTTCATACCTCTGAAAACGCAGAGCTGAGATGCAGAACAGAACGGAGACGGTGGGTTTAAATTATGCATACTTTACCCTCCCTCCTGCCTTTATTTTGGTGCTTAACCAATGTATAAAATATCAGGCAAAAAATGAATTATTCAGTGAGTAACTTTGAAGGCAATTTGCTCTGGTGTTTCAGCTTCATGTCTGTCTCTAATAAAGTTTGTCAAATGGAAAGCAGAAGGACACCCCACAGGTTCTTGTGTGAGGGAGCTGTTGAGTTGTGAAATTCTGACTGATTCTGAACCAAAAATTTATCAGACTTTCCAAAAATCACTGTTTCTGGGGTTTTTTCCTCAGTTCAGCACTGTTTTGCCGTTGTACCAGAATAAACAGATGGGTCATTTTGTAAAGGGCAGGAAAATTTTGAAATGTATTTATTAGTTTGTATGTGATTGACAGCGGCATGATACCTGCTGAGACATCAATGCAGGATTCCAGTGGAGTGTGTCCAAAAAAACAGTGATGAATGTGCCAGTTCTTAACTTAAAATAAAAGTAAAGGAGAGATGCAGAGCTCTGGGGAGTGTATCACGGGATGTTCCCTGATTCTGTGTTAATTCCCTGGGACAGACCAACTTCTCTGTGGTTTTCCTTCTCACTGTGCAGGGAACACCCTCCTGCAGCACTCAGTTTCCACAAACAAATCTGTACAGTAGTTAGTGGGGTTACCTTCAGCTTTTGGACCATATGTTGGTGTATAAATGGGTGCTGCATTTTCCTATTTGGTAGCAGTGCATCCAGACATATAAATGTCTTCCCTTGGAAATCTGCTGAAGTGTGCAGCTGCTGCTGTGGGAGGTGGGAAGAGAAGGAGCTATGTAAATAGGTGGGTAAGGGTTTAGTGAGAACAAGCAAGGTGTGCCTTTATAAATTGGTGGGTTCTTCACCATTTTAGAGGGGGAAACGGAGGAGGAGTGAGGAATGTAAACCAGTTATTATTCAGGGCCTTGCATATTGAATCAGCTCAGAGGCAAAGGCAGCAGCTCAGCGAGCTGCATTCCTTATCCGCGCTCACAGCGCCGCTCCCACTTTGCTCTGGGATTATTTTGGCAAATCAGCTCAGGGTTCTGGGCTCAAATCTATCACTTAATAGTTGTAAAAACCTTCATTCAAACCACCTTAGGAGTAGCTGAGGGTGGATTTGGCTTTACCAATAAAAGCTCGAGCTTGTTTCGGTTTTGCTGTTGGCAGTGGTCAGGAAGTTCGAGGTCACAAAGACTCTTTCTGAAGCTCTAATTTGCCAGCAGTTAACTTCATTTAGGGCTGTGATTGCTTCCTAAAGGGTGTCTGGAGCCAGTACCATTTCCCCCTGGATTCTTGGATCCATGTTCATACAATTCCCTGTAGGAACAGCGTTCCAGCTCCAGCACATGTTGAATTGTTTGACCTGATGCCTCTGCCCTCGGAGTCACTGCTTTTGCAGGGAAATGGGGCATTTCAGGTGAGGATGGTTTTCAGCCTTTATCTCCTATCATTTTCTGTTTAGGGGAATGAGAGATGGATGATATGAGCTCCAGCTGAGGATAATGAGGAAAAAAAACTGAGTTGTATCATGTCTATCACGAGCAAGTTGGCCAGTAATGAAATATTTAAGAACTGATGGGAAGGTCTTGGCCTCAAACATATTGAAACATTTAAGAATTGATGAGAAATCATTGTACACAAGTATATTAATGTAAAATAATTCTCATGCAACCTGATGTCACACAATTAAGTCCTTTATCATGTTAATGATGTGCTGCACCCAACCCCATTGCAGATCCATTAGGAAGAATAGGAACTCCACTGTAACTTGGAATATTGAACAATTCACCATATTGTACCTTTGGAGAAATAGCAATACTCTTCTATACAGCAGGAACTTACTAAAATTACTTCTTGCTTCTGATCAGTTTAAACTGTATTTTGTAATATGTTTTCAAGTTGTAAAGTGTGCTCTGTGTTGAAAAGTGTACCAGTTCAACAAATTAATTAACAAATTACAAAACTATATAGCTAATAAGTTAGGGGGTTTAAGGAAGACATATACAGCTGTCTCTGGCTTTCTAGTGCTCCTTTTGAATCCACATCCCTGGATTTCATCCTTGTTGAAATGATTTATACACAGTAACATGATGGCGAGTTGTAGCTGAGTCTCCCCCTTCTCCTAGCCATGAATCATTTTCTAACAGGATCTTTTGTTTGTGCACTTTCTGTAATTATACTGCAGTTTCTTCATTAAAAAAGAATGAAGAAAAAATAGCCGGTAAACACCGAGTCCCTTCCGGATTTATGTGTCTTTCTAGTAATTAGGAAATTACAAATCCCTGGGAGTACAGTCATGCAGATCTTCTTTCTCCCTTTGCCAACTCAATCAGTTCTATTCTATACAACAAGAACATGAACAAAAGGCAGCAATCAAAATCAGTTGATTCAATGACCACCTGTTTCTTTTAATTAAAAATAATAATTTAATGTGAATTCCAGGAGGGGACTGAAAAATCTGCCTTTGAATCATTTTGAACTGTGTTCACATTGTGCTCTTCTATACAATTATAGGGAAGAAACAGTAGATTGAAAAATTTCAATTTTCTTTAAAGACAGTTTTTTTCTGTTTGTGTACTTTCATAATTCTCTTTAGAGTAGTAAAGAATAAAAGTGGTCCTTGTAACACAGAGGGAAAAGAGATTTTTGTTGTCATTTTGGGATGGGGTGTCATTTAGCATCATGAAAGACTTTTCTTCTACAGCACTTGAGAATCAGTCTTCATTTCTGAATGTCATCCCAGCCCTTGAAGCCAGTGAGGAATGGGCTGGATTTTGAACTTGCTGTACTGCAGCTGCTCTCAGGTGCTGGTGCAGGTCTGGCAGAGGCCCAGCAGGCTCTGCACAGGTTACATCACCTGGATTTTTGCTATTTTTGCTCAGCCTTTATTTCCCTGTCCCACCAGTACCTGCCAGTGTTACTGTAGAGCTGAATACAGCTCTATTTATGCTCTGAACACCTACCAGTGTGTTCGGGTTTCCCATCCTGCAGATGTCAGTGGAGTGAATGAATGAATGCTTTCTCCAAGTTATTCCTTTGAGTCACTCCGAACTTCACATTCTGCCTGGAGGTAGATTCCTGGAAAGAGTCTGGGTGTAATTTCTCACCAAGTAGGAAAGCACACTCGTGCCATTCCTGCCCTCCTCCACTGCAGCGAGGAGCTCTTGGTGTGTCAACCTGGAAAAGATTTTTTTGGGTGCTTGGCAGGTAGATTTGGAGCTCTGAAGTGTCTTGCAGCTGGGGAGGAGTAACTCTCTGAACCAAACCCAGCTGATTGGCCCCACTTTGAGCCCAATTTGGGCTCAGGAGTCTCAGAGATCCCAGCCAGCCTCAGCCCTTCTGGAATATCTTTGATTTTGAGGCAGTAGAAGTCTGATCTTTCATTGCACTTTTCTAAAAGCAATAAAACTTTCCTGCACTGCAGCTCTGAGAGGGGAAATATCAAATGAGCTATAAGCATTTGTACATTTTATATTAAAAAATGATATGATCCTAATCATTCCCAAGAGCCTCAGATTCTCTTTGCTCCCAGTCTCACTCAGCCAGGGAAGAGCAAAGCTGGTGACCAGTTAAACAAGGACTTTTTCCTCTTCCTTGCTCCTGAGCTCTGGTGACAGGAGCCACATTTCAAGCCATGGAAGTTATTTCCAGCAGAAGCATCTGGCTCCTTGGCTCTTGCAGCTTCAGAGCTGAAGCTGTTTTCTTAAATTCAGATGCAGAGCAAATCACCAATCAATATTTTTGTTTTCTCAGTGCGAAAATAAATAGCAAACAGAAGAAAGTGTCTCAAACAGTGCTGGGATCTGAGTGGGGATCCTGGATATTGTAGTCACTGCTTGGAAGGTGTTTAGAAAAGCTGAGTCTGAAGACCTTCAGAACTGAGAGGGAAATTTGCCTGAGGACAGCGTGGGCTGAATGTGGGATTTGGCTCTGTACAGAGAAAACCACGCTCAAATACATTCTCAAATATGTTTTATTAACTTGGTATTCGCGTGGGGAAGTTAGAGCTGTTTTAAGGGAAATATATGCAGTACAAATTGCAGTGGTTTCATTGATCTGTTGCAGCAGATCCATACTCCTGAAGACATTGGGAAGGGGGACGAAGAAAGATGGAGCATTCAGTGGTTCTGTCACAGTAGGGAATGGCTGAAGGCTGTGTATCAAATGAGGAAAACACCTGCCAGTCCTTCTGGGCTTTTCCATTGGTGAGGGGGAGCAGGGACCTCGTATCTCTTGTAACAATTTGTAAGTTGTTTTGCATATATGGAATATATTGTCAGCCCTGTTTTCAGCAGGAACACAAACAGCACCACAATTTGTGCTGCTGACGTTCAGGAATTACTTTTTTCTTTTGTCTAAGGTAAGTAGTTTGAAAATTTTAAGCCTTTTTTTTTTTTTCCTGTACACCTGTTAAATTAGTAGCTACATGTATTTGTAAGTTTGACTGGGGATGAAGGATAATCTTGTGGTTCTGTTAGGGAAATAAAAAACGGAAAATTGGGTACATTTGCATTTCTTTACACAAAACTATTCCTTGTTGTATTAGGCTCTGATACAACCTGAGGACCTCACAGCTCGTCTGCAGAACTCCTTTAAGGTTTTTTTGTAATGGAAAATATAATTCTCCATTCCTCCAAAAATGTTTTTGCATTTGCACTTTTGCATTTTCTGCTTCTTAATGATCATGAAAATAGCAGTTCAGGTATGGAAAAAAAATCCTTTCACCAACCCTAAGCGGTTTAAAAATTTAAAAAGCTAATCTTATCTCCTGCCTAACACCTTATTAATGTTCATGTGTTGGCATTAATGACTGAAAATGGTCCTTTTTCCTCACACCTTAATCACCAGCACAGGCTCTGGCACTGACAGGTCACAGAACCACAGAAGG
>VZRR01014189.1:232717-265343 GCA_013398015.1 Oreocharis arfaki | reverse complement strand
GCTGCCCACGCTGGGGGATCAGCCCAGGGCACGGTGGATCCTTGGTTCTGGTGACACAGTTGTTGACAGTGTCAAGTTGCATCCCATGAAAAGACCTCACAAGTAATAATCTGATGTGCTTGGCGTGTAAAACCTCCTCTGGTGCAACATCACACAAAGTGGAGTTTGGATATTTTAAAATTAAAGGCACTGTGGTGATTTAATGCCTGCAAAATTATAGCAGGTTCAGTGTTGCTATCAGGGGGAATAAAATTCTGATCAAAAGGGAGCTTTTAGAAAGAATTCTGAGCTATAATGCTCATAAGATGTTTTGTGATGTGTTAAGGCACAGTTTGACATGTGCTGCTGGTTAACCATGCACTTTCAATTATTGCACTCCCCCGCCTAAGAGCCACAGAAATTATGGAATGATTCCTCACAGGGGGGTGCTTTCCATCGCTGTTCAATAAAGGAAATGGGTTCATTTGTGCTAGACAAAGGAAGAAGGCTGGGATGGTGGCAGGGGGCAGGACACAGCTCAGTGGCAGTGGATAGATGGAAAAACGTGTGGGGTTTGGGGAGATGCCTCCGTGTTCTTCTGCTTCCCTCTGCTGGAGTGCGGCAGGATTCCTGCCTGAACCCCTGTCAGCACATCCGGAGCTGCCTGGGCAAGAGACTTCTGCAAACTCATTTTTTATTTTCAATGTTTCTGCTCCGTTTTCAGGGTTTTTTCAACCTTCTCCTGGTGGCTGTGTCTCTGTGGCTGCTCCTCTCTGTAATCATGTCTCAGCTTTGAGACTGATGAATAATATTCTGATTTTTGCGGAGTCGTGTGGGGTGTCGCTGCCTGGTTGCTGTTCATCTTTATAGGTTTGCTGCACCCAGGCTCTGAAACCCCAATCTATTAGAAAGCATGCAAATGCAGAGCTAAATTTATGCCAATTCAAAGGTTTTTCAAAGAAAAATATCTAAATGTCTGTGACACCAATTGCCCAGAAGTTTTTATCCCATTTAATTACACTGTATTGCATTAAGTTGTATTTACAAAAATGGAGGACTGCCCTAACATAGCAGAGAATTCACTTTTTAGCATGAAAATAACACAAATTTTAATAGAGCACATCATTCATTCCCCATTGCTTTCCCATTGCCACTTTCTCCCCTCATAACTTTGACTGATTTTGGAAAGAGAAGTCGGTTTTCCCTTTAGATTCACGATTAATCTCTGCCAAGTTTAATGCAAAGTTCAATTCTCTTGCAAATAGCAGCCATTATTTGGCAGTTCATCTGTCAGATCCTGGCTTGGCTCCCTGTGTTTACTACGAAATGGGGCTGCCAGCTCTGCTTTGGGAATTATTGAAAGTTTACATTGATGAAAGGGGGATATTTGTAGAAAATTTAGAGGAGCTTTCCTTTAGCTCCATGGTTTGCCTTCAGCCAAAAAAATGCTAAAGACGGCGTGATTTCCTCTATGATGCACACAAGCTCATTAATGCATCTTTAACACTGGGAAGTATGAACCTGCATTAACAACTGATAAAATAATTGCTGTTAATCTAAGTGGTTAGAGCTGGCAATGCAGTAATTATTATTAATATGATTGCTTGTAATTAAGGTGCAAGCCATAGGTTCAAGGGTAGTTCGAAGTGCATTAGAAATCCTTGTGAATATAGGAATGAAATGAAAAGGTTCTGTCACCTGTGATGGGCGGGTAGTGGTCCCTTGGCTTTCTCTGGATGTTCTCAGACCTGTTTCCTAAATAACAATACCTTCCACGCTTCAATTTAACAAAAAAAACCAAAACAAAACACAAAGCATAGGATAGAAGCAGAAAATTGGATAAAATACTGATGAAGAGTGTACTCTCTTATGTTTCAAATGGTTTCTAGGACATTCTATTAAAAGGATCTTGGAAGAGAGATTTCCTACAAAGTTTCCAGTTCAGAAGTAGTTTGGGTACTGTTTTCCATTGTCCTCTTCTTATGAAGAATGACTTAGTGTGTGCCTATAGAATAACAGCTAATATTAGTCAGAACATATTTACTTCTCCTTACAAAATCTAATTCACATTAAATTTTTCATTTGGAACACCCCACAGGAGGAATTTTCACAGAAGGACAGAAAACTGAGATTCAGTATAGAACGCAAACCATGATTCAAGTTATGCACATTGAGTCATGCAGGGCCAACTCCAAAGTTTGATCCAACTTGATTTATTTATTTATTCATGTGGCTGGTTTCTGCTCTTTTCTAAGAATGTTTTTCCTGGGATTTTGTAGTCACACAGAGCTTTGTAGTCAGACAGGAGCCCTCACTTGTTGCTTTTCAGTGCATGCAGAATTGTTGTCCTTACGTGTCACAACGTTTTTAAATCACACACACCCCTGCTTAACTTAATTCCATGCACATTCCATTGTTTGGGATGAAATTATTTGGCAGTGTTACATAATTTCAGTATAATATACAGGTTCAATGTATTTAGTAGACTGACCACAATAATTTCCTTACATATAATAAAATAGTTCCTTTCCCTCTATACCGTTACTTTATGCTCATAAATACCCCTTGTGTCAGATGTTAAACAAAACTTTAAAACTCTGTTTATTCAGTGTCCTTAGGAGCTGTGGCTTTTGTCCTTCTCAGCCACAGATGTATTACCAGAGTAATGCTTAAGTGTAGATGTTTGGAAGGCAACAAGTCCCCTTCTGTCATCTAAACAAAACGATTTAGGGAAGAATTAGCTTCCCAACTGTGGTTTAAATTGTTTGGAAGGCACATAGTCACCGAGCCACCAGAGAACCCTTCTGCACAGCCACGTTCCCATGACCCTGAGCCACAAGGCCCGATGCTGGATCTTTACTAAATAATGAAACAGATGTTCTCTGGAGCCCTGGCTGTCACTCCTTTTAGGTTCACTGTGTTTACAAAATAAATACAGTTGGTAGCAGTTTGCATTTCATATCTCAGGCTGTACCAACGAGCAGAATTATTGAAATAATTTCAGTTTGAATTTTTAATGTAAAGTCTTTACTTGTTATCGTGGGTGCTCTATAATTTCTTTCTATACAGTGAAAAGTAGTGGTTATAGATTCACTGTAAAACTTAGAATCAGTGCCAAAATGAATTCACGTGAAGAATGCTACCAAAATACTAAAAACCTTCACAAAGGGTAATATGACAAAATAGTAAAATTTGAAGGCAAAATTTGCCTTCTCGTAATCGTATTTTTGTGCTGATTACTAATCAAAGCTCCCAAATTTCTTGAGGAAGCACTTATACTAGAGAGATCTTTTCTTTTTGAGGAAAGAGTCAGCAGATTTTCCTTTCTGGGTAACAATCTGGGTTTTTCTTTTGATTTTTTGGAAAGCTTTGATTGGCAGGTAAATTTTAAAAATCAGTATTTTTATAAGACAATTTAACAGTTCTTATCTAATATAAAGGTGTAATATAAAATGTAGACAGGAGGAAAACATTTTAGTGTCTTGTTTTGCAGTTGTGTTTTCACTGAGGATGTTTTAGACCTGGCAATTGATGATTCCCATGGTCTTTCTGAAAAGAGTGTTAGCAAGGATTGATTTCAAACCCCAGTGTGGTTTTTAATGAAGAGTTACTGCTTTTCCAAATTTCTGACCAAGACTGTGCAGGGATAGGTCAGACTGAAATGGAGCTGGAGCAGGAAGGAGTCATAAAGGATTTCAAGATAAA
Organism: Oreocharis arfaki; assembly: GCA_013398015.1. NCBI lineage: Eukaryota > Metazoa > Chordata > Aves > Passeriformes > Paramythiidae > Oreocharis > Oreocharis arfaki. The sequence continues at coordinate 261,659 of VZRR01014189.1, read as the reverse complement.
GGGGGTGTGCCCAGGACAGGGCCATCACCTCGTTTATTTTGGCTTTGCACATCTCCAGCCTGGTGTACGTGGAGCTTTGGAACGAGCCTGACATGGGGGAACATATGGAAGATGTGGTTTCTTCCTCGGAAATAATTGTTCCTGGTTTTCCAGAGGGGACCCTTACTCCTAGAGAAACAGCAGATGCCTTTGGGTGTGTTATTCATTTAAGTGGTTTGGGTATATTCCCTTTCACTGGTCCTAAATTAGGAAACATTTCCAAGCTGCTGGTGCCCTTAACATGTCCACACTCTTAAGTTTCTCTGCTCAAAAATCACATGGGAACAGCAGTCTCTGTAAAATATTTACAATGTGCCAAGTTAGAATTCATTTCCTTTCATTTACAACAATAGAGATTGTCAAGTCGAAGCATTTCAAGATGATCCCGTCTGTAAAATCCTGATTTTACAGTCATTGGACTGTATTCCAGATTAGCCCATGAACAGTTCCTTCCCAGTTTTCCTGCTGTATTCTGTGTCACATTTCAGGACGGTGACAGCAACACTCTGTGATCAGTCTGTGACTCTTCAGCCACAGACTGAGCACTGCTATTAAACTTTATGTATGTGAGCAGTCAGTAAATGAAGTTTTAGTGTGCATAAATCATGGGAACAAGCCTGAGCTGACACATTTTTTCTTACAGCGCCATAAAAAGGAGAATTAGGAACTGAGGCCAACGTGCCTGTGCCAATGCAGGTACCACTGTAAGGCTGTGAACAAGCTACACACTGAAATGTATTTTTCTACAGCGTAATTTTCAGAGCTGGAAAGCTTTTGGTATTTGAAGTAGTAAATTAAGGGCATGTCAGTCTTATCTTTTATGACATGAGAATCTGTGTCTGTTTTCCCTGCAGGATCCCAGAAGCAAGCACAAGTTCAAGATCCACACCTACGGGAGCCCCACCTTTTGTGACCATTGTGGGTCGCTGCTCTACGGGCTCCTGCACCAGGGGATGAAATGTGACAGTAAGTGAAGTTTTCCTTAGGCTACCAAAGGGGTGTTCTGGAAAGTCAGTGGAAGCCCTGGATAACAGCTTCTTACTTCATTTCTGTGGAAAACACCATTTCAAATGTCAGCTATTTATAGCCCTGGTGTATTTCAAGTGGATATTTCAGTACCATAATGATGTACTAACGAAAATCACCTCTTCTGCTGAGAACAGGGTGTGTTCAGCTTGATGGGGCTGGAGAGCCTTTGTCATGGCAGTTTTGAAAAAGCCTCTTTTTGGACTGTCTGGGTGAATATACTCTCAGAGACTGAAAATTCAGTTCAGTTTGTAGTCAAGGTCTAGTATTTTCCTTGTATTTAATTTGTCTTGGAAGTCTCCCACTAGCAAAATCTAATAATCAGTTTAAACCTAACTCCCTTCATTGCTGACGTGAATGCTCTGCTTTCTTAGTCATATTCCCAGCAAGTCTTTATTCCATTTTCGCTTTTTTTCCCCTTGCACTTCATTAATGATGTGTTTAGCTTCCTGAAATAGATCATTTTATTTTCTGTTGTATTAACTCTCTGCAGAAAGCATTGCAGGATGGAAACCAGTGGTGGTGTTTGGTTGAAAACCAGCAGCTGTAATCTGAAAGTCTTGCCAGTAATTAAGCATTTAGTTTTAATTTTCACTTTAAATTAATTTTCACTTAATTTTTAGCTTCTCGTGGGTGTCTGAACCATTTTTATGTCCACAGCCTGTGATATGAACGTGCACAAGCAATGTGTGATAAATGTCCCAAGCCTCTGTGGCATGGACCACACAGAGAAGAGAGGAAGGATTTATCTGAAAGCTGAAGTCACTGGTGACAAACTGGAAGTAACAGGTAAACAGCTCATTCTGGAGTTTTTCATGTTTTATAAATGTGTGATACACACTGTGACTTTGTGTGCCTTGGTCAGATCTTTGTGCGTTGAAGACACTGATGGAAAATTTCCTTCCAGAAGTGGGAGGATTTCATACAGCGTGGCTTTGAATCAAGAAACTCTATGAAGCTGTGTTCATAAAAATAAGTAGAAAAAAGGAAATCCGTAGTAACAGCTTTAAAACCTGGGGAATATTAGTTAGAAAATCACTGTATTGTCGGTTTTTCATGTCGAAAGCGGCCCAGCAGGATGAGGAGCTGTTCAGGAAGTTACCCATCATCTTCAGAGCACAAGAGATACACTAAACCTTCATCAGCTGAGGAGTTGTTTCCTGTATTTCCAAGTATTGAATAAACAAAGGCAACTGGGATTCAATCCCAAATATTGCTCCCAGTGAGTTTTAAAATATAAAAAAAAAAAAGTTCTCACATTCTATAAGCTTAAGGTTATCAAGCTGGGGAGGAGGCAGAGAAGGGAAGAAGGGAGAGGGTAGCAGTTCATTTCCTTGGAAGTGTTTCTCTGGGATTTGTGAATAATCTGTGGTTGTGCACACCCAGATGTGCACACCCACACCCCCCACTGACCCACCCTGAGCCTGAAATTCCAGAAAACACTCAATGAAACCAGAACAGGGTACAATGCTTCTGTCACTGCCTGTTTGGGGTTGCTAAATGGGGTTGAATTTGGAGGCAGAGTCAGAGTAGGACAAATAGGAGGTTTCTTGGAACATCTCAACTCCTGCCTGTGTTTCCTGGTGGGGTTGTTGCTACCTGTGGATACAGAGTGTCCTGTCAGTGTGGCTCAGGTGACAGAGCCTGGTACACAACAAAAGGATGTTTCTTCCCCTCCTACATTCAGTAGAGGCCTTACCCCTTTTGACAGAGGAAATCAGACCATCAGTGAATTTTCACAGCTTCCAGAACCAGCAAACTTCCATGCTGACATTATCCCTCCATGGCTTTGTTCTTTCTAAATCCAAATACCTCCATATTCTCCTGTCAAACCCTGTAAAACTCATTGAAAAGGAGAAGTTTGATAAAATTTAGTTAGAAAGGATCAGAATAGTTCCCAAGTGATGCTTAATTGTGGCTTAACTTTTCAGAGAGCTTCCTGTCAACGTGGGAGGGGGAAATTTGTCCAAGGTACTGTCATTAACAGAAGGTGGTTTCACTAAGTAATGAGGCGTTTCAGAGATGGTGATGTGGCTTCTAAAAGTAATTGTACCATGAGAGGGAATTAATTTAAAAATCATCCAAGTGACAAAATTTAATATTTGCTTTATTCTAGGCCGCTTTGCAGCAAGGCTCTTAAATATGGCTTAAACTTTCTGCAGTAGTACACATAATTTGAGAAATAACATGTGCTTATTTCTTTATGATTCAGTTGGTCTATAATCCTTTTAGGGACAAAAACGTTTATCACCAGTCATTGTGGAACCAAGGCACTGTAAAGTGATTATACAAACAAGGATCCTTTTAGCTCAGAGTTTTATTTGAAAATGTCTTGTCTGCGAGGCGAACATGGCAAAACTGTAACATATTTTATAGGTTTTCTCTATAGGCTCTTTTTGGTGTGAGTGTACTTGGCAAATGTCATTTCTATTGTGTTTATAAATAAAACATTTCCTTCCCTCAGTTAAGTAGGTTTCTGGACAACAAGAAGAATATTTACTATAACTTTGTTATGTATAAAACCATTACAGTGCTGTGGTTGTGGTTGAGGATTGTCAGCATTTCCAAGCTTTCTGAAAGTTTCTTTAAATAAAAACGACAATTGTCCTGAAAGCAAGCTGCTTTTTTTGGTTTTTACATAAAGAATACCGTATGGACTAAGCCAAAATGGCATTTCAGGTGCCTTTTGTGTTTGCTTAACTGAAAAGGAAATAAGCAATTGCCAGTTCACGGACGTATTACAAAATGGGAAAAAATTCTCCTAGAATGTCATTGCTTCTAAAATATTTATTGACAAAACCTTTGGTAGAATATACAGTTCTCAGAGCTTCCAGGCATAACATCACTGCCTGTAGCTTTGGGAAAGGAGGTGAATTAAATGTCCAGGAAGTTTAGGAGCAGCAGGAAAAATAATCAGTGATTGACTGTTTGGTTTGAGCCTTTGTCTGAATCTTTTTCGAAGGAATTACTCTGTAGGTGTTGAACTCCTTCAGCTGAATTCCTCAATATCCCTGCTCTGTATCCTGTTTTCGTTGTTAATTAGTTCCTGCTGATTCTTTCCCAGCCAGCCTTGATTACGTGCAAAACATTTGGGCTGCTAAAGGGGACCTGCCACTGGTGTTGGTGAATTGCAAATCCATGGGCATCCCAACCATCTTTAAAATATCAGGGCACAGCTGGAAAGGACAGCTGCAGGATGTGGTCCTTTAGGGGATGTGGTTTATTTAGCACATCCCAATTTGTCCTTCTTTCCCTCTGCCTTCTTCTTTGGAGGGTTTTGTGGTGCCTTTTGTTTCCAAGAAGCCCCACAGTACAGGCACACAGAGTGTTTTCCAGATAAAATGTTGGAAATAGGGCTGGGTTTAATTCCCACTGAATTCCAGGAAGGAGGTGAGGCAGGCACTGCCAGGTGGAGCTGCCCAGTGGTTCTCTCAGATTATCTCCAATCTCTGAGCTGGCAGGTTCTGAATGGAATTAATGGTGGGAATCATTCAGTCCTGTGTATAAACACACTTCATTCCAATGAACTGAGGCAGATCTTCAACCCAGGTGCATCAGTGTGGACACCCAGGTTTGTCTGTGGGAACTGCAGAGACTCTGCCACACTTCATCACAGAGGAGATGGAATTTTGGATTGATATCCTCTGCCATAACCTCGCCATCTTCCCAGGGCTACTCAGTCTGCCCCATTCAGTGCTCGTTTGTGTTGTAATTCTTAACCATCAGTGGTTTATTTTCAATGGTTGAGTTACTTGCTTGAGAGTTGCGTTGAATATTAATAATTTATGGCACTTGCAGTGCAGAAATGTGGTAGTTTTCTTTTTATAGAAACACTCTTGAAATGCATATTTCTGAAATCTCTGAGTTCGTGACCCTTTCAAAGGTTGGATTGACGTGGGGGGTTTGCTCTTAAGCATAGTAAAGTGCTTTTTGCTATTCTTAATCTCTGCTTTTTACACTGAATTTTCTTCCTCCTGATGTGTGTTAAAAGTTTTTTCACTCTTACATTTACTCCTTGACCCATCTTATAATTTAGGGCTCTTGTGAGTGAGTTTGTAGGTGGTTGAATCACAGTTCTGATTTTTTTAAACTTTATTTTTGAATAATTTTCGTAGCGAATGAACAATAACCTTTGTGAGAAAAATAACCCCATCTGGTGCATTGATATATAAAATGCTGCCACCATATTGGGACTTGAAGCTGTGACCCCTCAGGCTCTGGAAGTTGGATGTGACAGCAGCTGACAAGGAGGATCTGCCCCCCTGACACTAATTTAGAGACAGGATGGTTGTGACTTTCTGGCAGCTAATGCACCCCCTGTTACATAAATCTTATTAAAACACATATAGGCACAGCCCAGAATTTTCAGGGGGTTTTAACTGTGTTTTCCTAAGCTTCAAGGATCAGAAAATCTGGTTTTATTCTTCGGTGGTGCTTGTGCTGTTGAGGAGCAGAGGAAAGCTGGCAGTGATCCCTGCAGAGGCTGGGAGCTCACAAGAGGCTCTCCAGCAATGCTCTCCCCAGGAGCTCCGTGCTCCCCACTGGACATTTCCCAGATTATTTATGAATGTGAGGATGCTGAGCCACCTCCTGGCACTGCTCATTAATGTCCTGTCACGCTGCCTGGGGAGGGCAGCTGGGGCAGGAGCCTCCACCCAGACAGGCTGGGCACACAAACTGCAGAATTCTGGCACATTTCTGGACTCTCATCAAAATTGGTTCCTTAAAAGACCCCACCACGCACACACTCTGATAATTTTATTGTGATTTTCTAGGTCAGTGTTAGTGCTGTCTTTGTTAACATTAATTTCATAGTCTGCAGCTGGTTTTAAAAGGGAACATAAATGAATATTCTGGCTGTTGCACCAGCTTTTAGTGCCAAATGCCTATAAAGTGATCCCAAATAATTGTTACCATGCGGGACACATTTTTAACGTCTCAAAAAACACGAATCTCATGGTTTACTTCACTAATATCTTCTTTCTGACATTCCCAGAATCTGCAGGGTTGCTGCAGTCATTACAGGAAAAGCTGTGCCCTTAGCAATGCCAGCCCTGGTGACGGCTAAAAGCTTCCTTCCCACTTCAGCCATTAAATTCACTTTACCATGAAGAAACAGGCAATGCAAGGGGTTTAAAAAAACCATTAATTTTTCAGTAATGGCCATCTGCATGTATCCAAAAATATTAACTACATCCTATATATTTATATAAGGCAAGAATTAGAAATGTAGCAGCCTGAAGCCTTTTCCAGATTATTTGATCCATCTTGTGGTAAGATTTATGTTTCATTAAGCAGCTGTCCTGCCCAGTAGCACATATATTCTAAGATGGTATTTTTTATTAAGATAATCTTCCTTTAAAATGAAAATAGAATTGCTTCTATGAGATTTCCAGGTGAACTTGAAACTGGAGAACCTACTGCAGACACAAGAACTTAGGAAGTGTTAGGGATGATGGTACATTTTTTGTGAGAAGGAGAGAATATCTTAATAAATACAGAGGAATCAAGTCTCATGCAACATCGGTTTATTTTTCTTCTTGTTTTAGACAAGGATATTCATCAACTGTTCCTTGTACATCACCTGTACAGTGCAGGTGTTCATTATGTTGCTATTTTTCAGGGCTCAGGCACTGGGCTCAGGAAGGATATGAAAAGAAATCTTCACTGGGCAGGGGAGTAGTTATGGAACAGAGAAAAGTCTCATCTCTGAAAGCCCTTTTAGTGATGAAAACTACAGAGACTGGAAATTGCCTGGAAAGCAGGATTTGTTTCGGAGTTGGTTGTGCCTGTGAGTCACAAGCAGCTCCAGAAAGGGAGCATTCAGAGAGTTTTAATGAAATCTCTTAATAAATCTTCAATGAAAGCAGAGCGGTTTTGGAGGCAGCTTTGGATTTTGCATACGGAGAGTACAAATGCAAAAATGGGAAGAAAGACTATTTTCAGTAATAGGTAAATCTTTTAAACTGTCATTGAAGGGTGCAGGAAGGTACTGGGGAGAAAGTCCCTTGGCTGGGACTGCAAGATCTTCTGTCACTCACTCAGGCATCTGTAGACTGGGCAAACCAGAAAATCTGTACCAGAAACTTCTTCAGGAGGCAATGAGAATTTTGGAACAATTTACTGGTGCTTTGTTGTGAGAAGACAGGAGCTTTATGATGTGTTGGAGCTAACACCAGTCCCACTTTTCCTTCATTTCTCTGGGTACCATGCCAGGTGGGACCACTGGAGTCTTGCAGTGTCTCCTTAAAGCAGCTTTAGGAGGGTGAGAGATTTCTGCTCATCTAAGCTGCCTGTAGGACTAAAAGATTGGCAAGAAATAGTTGCTGGCATTAGTAAACTGTTTTATTATCCACATTTGGGAATTCAGGAAAAAGGTAGCTGTGACTCACTCATAAAGGAACTGAGTGGACTCATGCTGCAAATCACTCAGCTTTGTCCTAGGGACAGAAACATTTATTTAGTCATTCCCATGATTAAATTTATCTGCTGGTACCACAAGAAGCTGTAAATCCACAACTGCATAGGGCTTGCAACTCTTGACCTGCACGATCTCATGGAAAAAGTTTCAGCTTTGTCATCAACTCTCTGAATTCCTTAAAATCCTGCCTGAATTTCTTCTCTTTACATGAAATGTCAGTTGTTCCCTGCCAGCCCACTCTGTTTTATTTAGGTTTTTATTTAAAGTATGAGTACCTAAGAAGCAGCTCTGTATTTGCTTATGTCCTTACATTATTCCTGGAAAAGTGGTAGTTCTAATTTTGGGCATGGCTCCTGGATGGGTACTGCTGGTTTATAAATAGTGCTTGATGGAAGAGCCATAGGACAGACAAATAATCTGCATTTTCTGCTGAATACACATTTATGATCTCCATTAAGAATGAGGAAGAAAATGGCACATTTTTTCCCCAGTGCAAGTTGACAATTATTTCTGGGTTTGAGAAGGAAAACCTGAGCGAGACTGAATTTATTGGAGACTTCAATCCATACTTGTCTTTGTTGTCTTTTTATCTGTGTGCTTTCTCAGTCCCCATTAAGAGTCCAACCTGGGCAAAACGTTAGGAAATCCAACTGGTGGCAGCTGCTTTGCTCAGTACAGAGATTGTTATCATCCTTAATACTGATGACAGAAAACTGACAAGGAGTATTTCAGCTTTCTGCCCAAAGTGAGTCCAAACTGCACCTCCCTTCAACTTTGTCTAATTTAGACGAGCATCTCTATCACACTGTTGAGTTTAATTAACCAATAATTACCAAGCAGGATGAGATTGCTTGCTATGATTACAGTTACAGCAGAGTTCAGCTGCTGGAAATTGATTTATTTTCATGGAGTTTTATTTGCCATTTAACTTTCTCAACCACACACAAGAGAGATTGCCTTTGGTGGGGAGGGGAAATCTCTTCTTTGTGTCAGTTCTCCCAGAGAGACCTGATCTGTCCTGTTAAAAATAGGGCACATTAAAGAGATGAACCGCTTGGATGCTAATTCTTGATAAGCACTATTTAGCACAAGTATCATCAGGCTGTTTCCTCGGGAAAAGAAGTGCTAAGTCAGTTGGAAAAAGATGTCTAAGGGTATTAATTATGCAGACAAAAGTACAAATGGGCCAGATATCTTAAAACAGGGAGTGAGATAATGACTTCATTAGCAGCCTGTGTTTAGTACATGTTGCATTTTTCCTTCCCAATTAATCTTTGAGCTTCTCTTTCTTGCATTTATAGGGGTTTTTTTATCCATTTTCTCTGTCTGCTGCTGAAGAAAGCAGCAATTTTACACGTTCTGCTTTGTCCTCCTGCTGCCAGAGCTGTTCTGCAGCATTTGTCAGGGCTGGGCAGGGGTGGCTTTGTCCAGGGATCTCTCCATGGCAGAGCCTCCACATCCACCCAGCCAACCACTCAAAATTCTGTGTTTCACACTGAGCCTCTGCAGGTGAAATTTAAACATAAAAGCTCACCCTGAAAATTAAGCAATTTTGTTCAGAGAATTTTAGCAGAAAACTTCCCAGCGTGTATTTTTAGGAAGCTGTAGAACATGTGGAGAGTTCTGCTCCTCACTTATGGCTAAGTGCAGCATAGAAATGAAAACCAAAAAGTGGATTTTGAAGTAATAGCTCCTGTGCCAAACCTGGCAGGGCAGTCACACAAACCATGCAGAAGAAGACTGAAAAAAACCCAACCAAAAAAGCCATCATAAACCCAAATATAGGATGAGAGAAAGCAGCTTGCACTGAAAGCTGTCACTTCATCCTTCACTCGCTTCATGGTTCTCAGTCCCTTTAGGATTGTAAATACTTCGCTAAAATAAGTTATTTCATCTCAGTGTTATTCCTTGGAAGTATTTGAAGATTATTTTTAGTGCGCTAAATTTTAAAAATTGGGTGTTTGGGGTTTTTTATGGGTTGAAAAGAAATGTTTTTCCAGCTCACCGCTGGGTGTGAAGACCATCAGAGGGCAAAGTCAGAGAAAATGAGAGTGAGGACAATTTCTCTGGCCTGGAAGTCACCGTTTCCCTGCTGCAAAGCCCTGTCAGCTTTAGACATGCATTGTGGAAAAGCACAGATGAAATGGCCTGCAAGAAAGGTGCATTTATTTTCTGTTCTCTTAAAACACAGTGATTTTTTTCCTGATAGAATTCTTTGAGGAATACACATAGCGAATAGAATTACACTTTATTCTAAAATTTTAGCCCATAAGTGTTTTCTGTCTCTACTTTTAAAACCAGAAATGTAAGAAAGTTAATCAGTATCAACTGTTGGGTCAAGTTAATGTGATTCGTTTCCAGCCATGATCTGATTTCATTAATTAATTTACATCAGAGTATCTGTTCTGCATGCGAATTATCTTGACAAACAGAGCAGTGTCTTCCAAACCAGTAGCTCACATTCCTGTACTCCTCTTATTCTATATATAAAATAATATCTCTGTTGTTTGGATGCCTTTTGACCTCCGTGCTGGGAAACAGCAGATTGAAATCCAGGGTAGCATTGTAATTTTTGGGTTGTACTATGAAAACACCATTTAAGTGTGGGGGAACAGAGAACAATACCTTGAACACACAGTAACTATTTGTTGCTTAAGATCCTGACACCTTTTTTCTCTTTTTTTCCTTTTTTTTTGCATAAGCTCTAACTGACTTTCAAGTGGTTCTAAAGTCCAAATTTCTGTGGGAAATACTTTCCAGCAAGAAATATTAAGTTACTTACAGGTTGATCATTCTTAAATTTCCTTTCAGATTTCTTCAGTTTGGTAGACAAATTTTAGAAAGCCCTCCTGAATGAAAGCAGTAGCTGAGGGCAGTGTCAGTCCTGGATAATCTCTCCAGTGGCTCTCAAAGGCTGGAATCCCTTCATCCCTTAGGAGCCACGGCACCCTCAAAGCTTCTTGCAATCTTCCTTCTAGAAACAATTCTAACCTTAGACTCTGGCTGTCACAAAGGAATTCCTGGGTGGAAGCTCTTTTCTGTCCCAAACCCCAGGGGGCTGCTGCTCCCAGGTTTTGAGATGCCCAGCTGTGAGCTCCGAATTCCCCATCCCAGCCCGATCCCAGTTCATCGCAGCACAGGCTGGTTTGGGTGGGACAAGGTTTCACAGCATGAGGAAAATTCACCTTTTATTCTTCAGAATTCTTCTTCCATGGTGTGGAAATGTTGCTCCAGTGTCTGACAGAGGGAGGGCAGTGCTGTCTGTGCTCACCCTTTGAGATACTCCAGCCCCTGCAGGCTCCTGACTGTTCCCTCTCTCTTTGGGGATCGGGAACAACTCGAGATAATTAACTCTGTTTCCTTTGACATTGCAAAAGTAGAAGCTGCATTAGGATTTTTGGGAGGCTGAAGCTTCACTTGCCTTCCCTGCACTTTTCCTTTGGTTGCTGCCATGACAATGCTCACAACGATTCCATCTGACAGCTAATGAGCCGTGAATCCGTGGGAAGGTTGGTGTTAGAAACTTTCCGAGGAGGGCTTGTGTCAAACAGCTGATCCTCTGCAATCCACCGTTATCTGGCTGTGGCTCTTACAGTATTTGGCTCCTAATCCTGTGGTTGTGTAACCTAAGACTGATGAGGGAACAAAAGCACAAAGAATTGGTACCTGCTCAGAAGAATTACAGTGATGGGTTTGGGTATTTAATCATTGCACTGCAGGGAGAGCTGCCTGGAAGCTGCCTGTTGCTTGTGAATCACTCTTCTCTCCTGTCATTGCTCCCTGCTATTCTTATAAATATCACTCAGTACAACCTTTCTTTACAAGTAGTTTCTTCCATGCCAAGTCTGACAAGTGGGTTTCACATCTTATTTATTTGTCAATGTGCTTCAGTTGCTCTGGTCTGACATGTAATTTCTTACCGGTGATGTGTAATCCTGTGGTTTATATTGACAGTGAGAGAAGCAAAAAACCTCATTCCCATGGATCCAAATGGACTTTCAGATCCTTATGTCAAACTGAAGCTCATCCCAGATCCTAAGAATGAAAGTAAACAAAAAACAAAAACCATACGTTCTACCCTGAATCCGGACTGGAATGAGTCATTCACATTGTGAGTTTAACACCCTGATTTAATGGGGATCTTTGGATTTATTCAATTGTTTATTTCAGTGTTGACAACAACTCCGTTTCTCTCCTTTTTAGTAAATTAAAACCTACAGACAAAGACCGCCGGTTATCCGTAGAGGTTTGGGACTGGGATCGAACAACCAGGAACGATTTCATGGGGTCTCTCTCTTTTGGGGTGTCAGAGCTTATGAAGATGCCAGCCAGTGGATGGTAAGAGCTTCTGAAAAGAAAAGGAGAGAATATGTATCGCCAGAAGTTTTAAACCTGTCTTTTTTTTCAGTGTGATCTACCCTTTTTTTGAGCTTTTCGCTGTGTTTCAGGCTATAAATCCACTGAATGTTCAACTAAACCTAGGAAGCACAGGCTATATATATCGAAGGAGGATAATAAAACAATTGCTTTTCTTTTGTGCTGTTCCTGAAACTTTTGCTGGAGCCAGGAGCTGCTGCAAACTCAATTCTGTGTACACAGTCTTGTGATACAAATTTTATTTTTATCTCCAATATGATGTGTTCAATACTAAGTGTATCATGTTATATATAGCTCTGCAAAGTCAAAGCACATGGAAACTGATCTCATCAAATGCCATCTCATCACCTACCAGGAGAGGGGTAGAACTCATCACATCTCCTCAAAAAGGACATTTCTCCAAACACAGCTGTTTAGGGCTATGGAAGCACTGGAGACAAAGGTTCCTCCTCAGGGTTGATGTCTCCTGTCAAATCCCAGGATGAGTGGGAAGAATCTCCTTATCCATTAAACTGCCTTGACAGATAGTTTGGGATTAAAGATCTGATTTCAGGTAAAATACATTCTATTTCTGAGTTTGGTGTTAGAGACCAGATGATGTTTGGTCTTTGAGCACACAGATCAGTTCTTTGCATACTTGACATTGATACAAACCACACACAAACAGCTAAACCACATTTTAAATCTATCAGGGAAAAATTATAAAGTCAACAGTTTCTTTTCAAATCCACCACAGGTACAAGCTGCTGAATCAAGAAGAGGGTGAATATTACAACGTTCCAATTCCAGATGCTGATGAAGATGGAAATGCAGAGCTCCGGCAGAAGTTTGAGGTGAGGATTAAACACAGATGTGGGCAACTAAATATTGCATTTATTTTTCACTTTATTACAAAACAAAAAAAAAGGTTGTTAAAAGATACATATGTTAGAGTGCTCCTATTGCTGTTCCTGTGACAGCTCTGTGTGTCTTTGGTTTTCTTGAAGATTGGACCAAATGGTTTAATTCAGAGGTGGCATCATTTTCCTGACAGTTCAGCTTCTCTGCTATGACACTTAGAAGTTGGTATTTTAAAATATGTTATGTCAAGTATATGTAATAATTTCAATGTCTTTTAACAGTTGCTGTTAAAAATCTGCCAGCCATTATCACTGATATCTGCTTTATCTGACAAATGAAATTCTCAGAAACAATGGTATTTTAGTACTTTGAATGTTTCATGCTGTAAGTTGGGGTGTTTTAAGAAAATACTTTCAGTGTTCATGCTTTGGAGCTTTAAAGTCTTTGCAGAAGAATTTCATGTGAAATTCTGCTCTCTGTAAAGTGGGGAAGGATGTTGATGTTTTTTAAGGTATTTTAAAGTATTGTTGGTTATGTACAAAAGAGAAAATCCAGAGAAAAGTGATGCTTTCTGCAGTTTCTTGCCTCCTGTGGTGCCAGCTGGAGAGGTTGGTAGCCACAAGAACGGTCTCATGTGCCACACAAAGGAGTTTTTGTTAATGATCAGACTCTGCCTCTTCTGACAACCACAGCCAGAATTACAACAAAATATTTGCTGGCCGCTGAGGCCAGGAGCAGGACAGGTATGGCCTGGGGTGGGAGGGGTTTGCTGGTGAGTCCAGCTTATCTGCCCTGCCTGCTCTCCCAGCTGCACACACAGCCAGGAGTTGGAAATATTCCAATCTGCACTGTTGCTTGGTTGTTTTTTTTTTTCTGGTAGGACATTTACAACCTTAGCCAAGCTGTTTATCCAAAACATAACGAATGTACCTGTTGTGCATAAACCAACCTGCCTGTTCCTTTCAACCTGAAATGGCAATTTTCTATGTTCACCATCAGGCAGAATTCTCCATTGTTATTATAAAAGATGGGTTAACCCACGAAAGTGAGGAAAAACGGCACATGCTCAACTTTCAAGAAAGAAAAAGAAAAGGTGCACCAATTTCTTCTGAACGCATTTGGATCAGCTCCCATGTCTGCAGCATGAACTATGATTTTTGTTATACATTTGAGAAGTATTTGAACCTCCATTCCATTTTCCTTTCTTTACAATCGTGATCTGACCAGTGTGATTTCATTTTGCTGCACTAGGTCATTTGCTATTCAAGATCATGTTTATTTTTTATCCTTCCTAGAAAGAATAGATTCAAAAGTAATTCTGTCCATGTTTCTGTGCATTATGCAGAGCCTGGAATTGGGTGAATATTCATATATTGGTATAAAAATTTGCCTATTTTGTCTCAGGTCAGAGACAGCACAAAGACAAGGCACTAAAATTGTCCACTTTAAAATGTCAGATATTACGTGCAGTGTGGTTGCATATTGAATTTACAGTCTCTGAGGTTGATTCTTAGTCCTGCTGTAAATACTTTGGTTACAGGAGGAACAGTCAGGGTTTATCCATGTCCTGCAATGAAGTGGAGTAGAAATCCTGAGAGGATTCATGTAAAGCTACTGGACCTGCTCCCAGAGACAGCAGCTTCACCAAGGGGCAGCTCTGCCTCAGAAATAATTAGTCTGGCTCAAAGTCTAATTAGTTCAGCCTCAGCACTGTGTATTTGAGGCTCTCCCTGTTCTGGTCTAGCCTGGTTGGTGCTGTTTGAGTGGCTGAATTAATCCGGGGAAGGGAATGGGACTTCAGCAGGCCCGTGGTGTCTCCAGGAATGTAATTTCCCAAGCTGGACAATGAACAGTTTTAAAACTCAGTGATGATAAATGAGAATATTGGGAGCTGAACAAACTCTGTAACTGCAACGAGGCCAGGGCTGGTGTAAGGTAGTGTTACATGGCTGAAGGATTTGGGTTCACCCTCTTATCCTGTCTCAAAGTTTATCATTCTGAAAAGCAGCAGAGGGAAGCAGCCTCCATGGAATATTCTTCCTTGGTTTCAAGGGGCATCACTGTGATGGCTTCTGAAAATTCACAGCACAGATGTCTGAATGGTGGTATTTCACTTATTAGCTATTCTGGTATGGCATGTAAGTGGTGCTGACTCTGATCATCTTTTACTTTATTTCTGTTATCATTTATATCCTGGCTTGCACAGGCATTTTATTTTAGGTGCCCTGTAAAAAGGAACAAGTAGACAGCACTGAGAAAAATGCTGCTATTTCTGATTTAATGACATCATCTAAATAAATATTTCCACTGTTCTAAAATCAGCATTGGAGCCTTACAGGAAGAAGATTGCAGGTCTTGACTGTCACTTTCCTAGGGGAGTGAATTTGTCAGGAGATTAAAAATACAGGTAGACCAAGGGGTCACACTGGGCCACCTTCCCATTTATCAGTTTATGGAAGGACTAACTCCAGAGTTCTTCCCAATCCAGTCTGCACTTGTGGTGCTTGGTCTATTTTCTGATATATGACCATGTGATTGGTAGCCAAACTACACTGATTTAACTTTGAGTACAAAATTACAACAATTTCCACAAAAATACCCTATTAGTAATGTCAAATACTTAAAATAAATAATGGTGGCCCCCAGAGTAAAGGGCTGTATAAAAACCTTTACAGAGTAGAAAAACTTTAGGATTAGGATTTCATTGCTTCATATTAAGAAAGAATAAGATTATTTTCAGGTTAGAAAAGACCAGAGAGCCAATAGATGTAGAATTTCTGAAACCAGTTTCTGATCTTGAAAATTCTAAGATGTTCTGAAAATTGACTTCACCCTTTTAACTAAAGTTTAGAAATGGGGGTAGGACCTCCAAGACCACAGAGGAACTACCTCCCATTTAAATCCGAATTTTAGAAATATCTGCCTGCATCCATTTTTCAACAGGCAGCTTTAAGATTTGGCCTCCAGCTCTCATTGATCTCAAACCCTTTCCAAAGTACCATCACATCCTTTTTAGCACATCACTTTCACAACCCAGATTTCTTATGGAAATGTGGCTCTTAGCCACACAAATCTCGTGGAAATGCTGCTTTGCTCACTGGACCTTCTGGCACGAATTTTTAAGGCATTTTTTCAATGTAAATCTACCATAAAATAGCTATACAAGATTATAAATAAGGAAATAATAATAGATTCAAACATTCTCTTCACTTGTATTTGGAATTGAATGTTAAACACTATTTGTCATGAGAAGTTTCCTCACGGCCCATTGTGCCACATCTGAATCAGCTGAACAATTAACACCCAACCTTTGCCCAGAATGGATCCTTTCCAACAAATGGAACCAAATTTGGAAAAGAAAGAACTGAGGAGGACGGTGGTTTTTTACCTTCTGTATTTTATTGCAAGAAATTTTCTTATTATATTCAATGTATAATCAATATGAACTTGTGCAGAACATAGAAATTGAGGTATACTCTGCAGAGGTGCAATGCAGTATTTTCTATATGAGAAATTTTATTCAGTCTATGTATTTTCTGGATCTCACCTCTCCCTAAAACTCACAGATCTATTATCTGCTCGTTTAGCAGTGTGATCAAATCTGTCCTCAGTGATTTATACATGATACATCATTATTAGTATTTAGAGATAAAAATATTCTCCTGTAGGAAGTGGAGGCAGGATAAAATCTGTCACTATTTTTCAGTTGGTTTTAACCTTTAGTTGTGAATTTTCTCTCTGGAATGGCATTATTTGTGGCCATCTCAGAATGAAACTCCCTTCTCAGCAGGCATATTCAGAATAATTGTGGCTGCTCCATAATTGTCCGTGCTGAGGTTGCCATGGGAACTCCCAACAGTCCCAGGTGCCTCCACGGACCCAAACTAGCAAATCTTCCAATGCAGCATCTACTCTTTGTCATGTACCTGTTTTCTTCTTACAGTACTTTTCTAGTCAAAGAAAAAAAGCAGAATATTGAAATAATGCAACCTTCTGGTATTTTTTTCTACCTGGTTGTGATTGGAGCAGTGAGATGCCTTTGCAATTTAGAGCATCATTCGTTTCCTCCTGAATTTGGGGGAAAGAAACCTGTAAATTCTAAAACTTCTAATGTGGGAAATTTTTTGAGATTGGTCAAGTACTTTTTACTTTTTCTGCTTAGTAAAGCATTTCTTGATACTTAAATATCACCTTAGAATAATAATAGAACAATACTGGTTTAAAAGTGGGCTGGTAAATTGTTCTATGATCTCTCTGCTTCTTTCCACATCACCAGCACTGGGAAATGTTATTAAAAATAAAGCAGCTGTTATGGTCCATATAAAGGATTTTTTAAAATTAAACAAAGAACAGAGCAGCCATAATCCTTACCCATGGACACATTTACTGAGCACAAGGTATGTTGGTGATGGGAGCAGTCTGAGGCACTGCACCCAGCTCTGGCAATTGCAGCGATCCCAGCACGTTGCTGCTAGGGAGTGGGATTCTGCTCATAAATCCTCATTTTAGAGCATCTCTGGGAAGGCACACAATGGTCCTCCTGGTGCACACTCTTCACGTGTCAGATACGTCCTTTTGTTCTAATTCTTTCCTTTAGTGTGGCTCTCTGGGTGGCTTTCACAGGAATGAAATCCTTCCCTGAATTTCTGGCTGCTGTCCCAGCACGGGGACGGTCCCTGGACCCTGCGAGGGGACAAACACCCACATGCACATCCCTGGCTTTGAGTCCCGTTTGTGTGAGCGATTCCAGCTGCTTTGACCCATGGAACTGCTGGTGGAGGCTGTACTGGAGCTGCACCTGTAGTTCCTTTTTGCAGCCCAGAGCATGAGGAGAGGGAACAGAGCTGAGAACAGGGTGGATGTGGTGTCTGAGCGCTGGAAGTGGTCCGTCAGTGGTGATGTTTTGGTGACATCTCAGTGCTTCTAAACAGAACTATTATTACTATCCTGAAGAAAATGTCTTCTAAAATGCTTTAGCATTTTAAAGATAAGAACAGGAAGGATGTGGAGCTTGGCCATCAGGATCGGTTATAAATACCTGGAACCTCTCCGGTGACGCAGGATCTGGGAGATATTTCTGTTCCTGAACTCCTCCAGGATGCAGGGCAGCACTTGGTTTGACCAAACTCGTGTGTTAATCCTTGTGCAGACCCGAATTTACAGCCCAGAGCCCTCAGGCTGTGTATCTGCACACAAAGCTAACAAGTATTTGCACCATCAGGCCTCTCCTCATGGCAGCACAGCTGGTGTTAAACAGGATCTGAAACTGTCCCCAGAGTTCAAGGCACGAGTAAAACTTTCTGATGAGTTTTGTTGCTGTTGCAGTCTAATGCTTAAGAAACCTCTTTCATTTATTTATAATTCCTTTTCTGAACGTCAGTACATTGTTTCAGATTGTTTCAGTGCAGGCCCTGCATTTCTTAGATCTTTAACACTCCTCTTAATTTTTTAAAAGCCATTTCTGTCTGCTTCGTTAGAAAGGAGAAGACCAGAACTTTCTTGATGAATCTCATGTTCTTCTGATATTCACAACAATTTTAGATTAAAAGGGCATTATATTTCTTCCTTTTAATCAATGACCAGGTCATCCTAGAGCTGTCTTAATTCTGAGCTGAAGGCTGGGTAGAAATGCTGCAGTTGCACAGCCAGGGCCATAGCAGATACTCCAGGGACTGTTTCAGTAGCTTCTTGAGAACCCAGTGAGTTTTCTAATTAAATCTGTTTTCATTCAAAAAAACCACCCCGAACAAACGAACAACCACAAAACCCCCAAAACAAACTGTAGAGGAGCTTGTGACTTTGTTAATTTGTGAGTTAGGTTCTCCAGGTCTCTGCAAAGTGTTATAAGGGCTGTGAAGGAAACATTGCTTTTACATCTTTGAAGGATGGTGATGTTTTGCCCCAGAGCTGTTACACTGCAGTTACTTTACTTTTTTTTTAAAAAAAACAAATAAAAGATATGATCTCTTCCATATCTGTCTCTAACCAATATGCATTCCCACTTTGAAGCTTCAGGCAGGTCAGCAAAGGGGACATGCAAAAGAGAAATAATGTTGCTGACACTTGGAATTGCAAATGACAAGATTAAATTTACTTTTCAGGAAACAGACACTAAGCCACACTGAAATCATGACCAGCCAAAATATCACTGGCACATCAATCCACACTCATTATGCATATAGAGATATAAAAAGAAGAGCTGCTTTTTTTGGCCATGGCACTCATTCCTATTTTTAAATTGTGCATATTTAATCATTAGAGAATAGTTTGCAGCGTTATAGAGATGCTGTTAGATGACTCCATCTGTTCTGTACTATAGTTTGGCAGGGGGAATTCCCATATGCAGTTGTCTGGAGGTTTCCCATCCACTCACCATGGCTCAAACTGGAGAACTTGAAATTTCGTAACTAGATGGCAGAAATCTCTGGTTTCAGTTTGCATCAGCTGCTGATTTGCTTAAGGCTTTTGTCAGTGTGTTGTGATTTGAGGTGAAGAATGTAAAAAACCATGTTAATAGCAGGGATTTCCTTACCTTTTATCTAAAAGTGAAACCTGTGTCGCAAAACAAGGCAAAACCAAATCTCCCAAACCCCTGGTGTGCTGTCAGAGACAGGTCACACACCTGCCTCCGAGGTCATTTAGTGGGGAGAGCCGGCGGTGCCCGTGCCCAGCCGTGCACACGGGGAGGGCTGTGCCAGGAGGGCAGTTCCGTGCGTGGGGTGTGTGTGTGTGTGTGGGGCTGAGGTGGCTCCAAGGAGCAGCACAGCCCCGGCCCTGGCTGTGCTCCTGTCCCCCCTCCTCCCTGCTCGGGTAATTAACACCGATTTATTTGTCGTGGTTTTTCTCTGTGCTGAACAGGCGTGTCCATTTCTGTATTCCCGCTGCTGCTGTGTCTGTATTTGTTTATTCTGCTGCTAATTGTGGTTGCTGTGCTGAGCCAGCCCATTACTAACCACGCAGTGTTTCTCCCTTTCCTGTCTCTTCCAGGACTGTCATGTAAATATCCACTTCTTCAAGGTAGTTTTCTCCTTGGTGTTCTCCTACACACAACCCCCTTTACCAGCATCTGAAGTTTATTAAGTTTAATTTCATTCTCACCATCTTTTAAGGATGCACTTGTTTTTTTTTCCCACTTCAAGCTTTTCTAATTGATAAAAAAAAAATTTAAAATTGAAGTACAAATCTTCCATAGTTTGTCATAAAGTGATCCCCAGATTAGAATTTTACTACAAAAAAAAGAGTGATCAAACCTGAGCAGATGCAGTGTGCCTTTCTTTTTGAAGGAATTACTGAAATGAGTGCCACCTTCTCACGGAAAATGGAAAAAGGTGCATCTTTAATTTGAAAGACATTCATGGAACTTTAAGTGACTTTCACAGATAAAATAATGCTCATGGTCACTGTATTTTTTAATAGATAAATTTAGATAATAGAGCATGCATGTTTTATGATTTAGCATAGAACATCTATTGCTGAATGTTATTTGGAGTATGCGATGTTGTGACAGATATTACCCATGTGCACAGATGCTCTGATACCCGAAGTACCAATTCACCTGTTTATTTCTCATTTTGCTCCTTTCACTACTCCCCACATCGCTGAGTTACTGCCATGAAAGTTACATCTCAGCATCGAGAACATCCGTGTGTTTTGTTTATATTTGCATGTACCTCTAACTTATCTTGCTTTATTAGGGCAAAGGCCACTGGCACAAACCACACTTTCAGTTTCATACACTGGTTAAGTTACAGTTTAAATTAAAATTTGAAGCTTGTTGTCAGTTGTTCTAAGACTCTAAGATTATTGAAGCCATTATTATCTGCAAATAGTATTTTTACAACTGAAATTGACCTGGAGCACTTCACATTATCACTGAAGGCTTAAAATACTTAATTTAAAAAACAAATGGTTTTTTTTTAAGAGTTGTTTATGTTATTAATGCAAGATTTTAACAAATGTTCTAACACTGAACCAGGAAAATCAAATTAATCACTTTTTCTTACTTTTGATTCTTTATCTCAGAAAAGCCTGTACAGAAGAGAACTGCCCTTCCTCAGTCCTTTACACCCCTTCGTATTTTAAAATAAAATCTCATGGTGGTTTCATTGGTGCAGCTTGTCTCATGCTGGGCAGTTGGGAGTTTCTCTGCTTAAATGGATTTTTGAACCAGAGCAAAAGTCACCCTGATAAAATGCACCTGGGATAAATAGGAATTTTTGTCACCTCCTTGTAAAATCCAGGCCTTGAAGAGCACTGATACAAGCTGACAAAAGTCCTTGATTAATTCATGTATCCACCATAGGAGTGCACCCAAAAAAAGGACTGAAGGGTTTCCCACAACTGCTGCTTCCCAGGCAAAATTCATGTTTAGTCCTGGTGGATTATAAACATGAATTCCAACAGAGAAAGCTGGCACTCTGTTTCTATGGGGACACTCTGGAATTCAGGGTTTTTCATTGAAAAAGCGCTTCTTTGTTCATGATCTGTCTTTTCTCACTAATCACTAGCAATGCCCACTCCCCTGCTGCTGGCAGGGACCCTGAGCCCTGAGCTCAGCTACCTCTAACCCCTGGGGGGATCCTGGGGGGATCCAGGGGGTCCCTGTGCCGGGAGCACATCTTTGGGAACGACCTGTGGGGGATCAGCTCATGTGGGGCTGCTGGGGAGGTTCCCTGCCCGAGTTTGCAGGACTGGAACTGAAAGGAAGCAGCAGGAGCAAGTGAAGGAGGAAGGGCTGCGTTCCTGAGGGTAACCCAGCAATTCTGAGCTAGAAACCAGGAAATGTACAAAAATTGATTTATGATATCATAGCCAATGGGAGTTGCTTATGGAATAATGGGACACTGGGAAGGGTCACACACCTATCCTGCTTTCTTCCCACTGCAAAGTGTGTATTTAAATAGATTATTTCTCAACATCATGCAGAAAACACCTTCATCTGTGTGTGTGTGAGTGAGAGGGAGATAAATCATTTCAGAGCACATTAAGATTTGGATACAGAATCTCAAGGTTATAAAATCAGTCCTGGTTGCAGCTTTGTGTGGCTGGCAGGGTTTGATTGCAAGGATTTGCTCTAAGATCAGGGAGAACTGAAGTCCTTAAAAATTCTTTTAGAACAGAATTTTTTTGTTCCTTTATTGAAATGAGTTTTATGCTTAAAAGCAAATTCCACACTCTAGGTTTTTCTATTATTGAAAACTAGCAGTAATTTGCATAATTAAAGAACGAGAGAGCATATAGAAAAGCAATTCTTCCTTTGACACTTAGGGATTCACTGTTGTAGCATCCTATTTGCTTTTGGGGATTTTTATTACTACTACCACAGGATACTTCTGCAAGAATTCTTGAATATTATTCCTAGGCAGCCTCTTTAATTACATTTCATCTCGTTAGGCACTGCTCTGTTGCAGGGGAGGGAGTGTTTGGCAATAAAGGCAGGAAACAAAGTGGACTCAGGTGGCTGCAGGATTATTAAACAGATTAAACATGTTGACAGTGCCAAATGGGGAGCTGGAAACTCTTCCCTCTCTGGATTTCGCAGCTCACACTGACAGACATCGTTGTCCAGGGCAATATCCCCTGAAACTCCTGTCTGAGGACAGACACATCCCTTTTCCCATGTCTTTCACAGCCATTTGACTTCACTGTCTCCATTTCCTAGGGAATATGGTTACCTCCACCTTGTGCCTGGCACACTGGGGAATATTTTAGAAATCATGTGCTCAGGTACTTCATACAGTTCTAACTTCTATCCAGCAATACAAAGAAAGGTTTAAGAAAAATAATTGAATGGGGAATGTTGCTATAAACCCCACAGAAGAGGTCATTTGAGATGCTCCATAATATATTAATCTGTTGTCTTGTCCTTTCAGATTCCCTTTTTTCCTTTATCCTAAGTAAAGTTGAGCTTGAGAAAATAATTTCTCCTCAGAGTGAGAAACCACAAGAGGTCACCAAAGAACAGGGAAAAGCTCCCAGAGCTGAGCTGGCTCCAGCAAAAGGCCTGAAAAGAAGGAGATCATCCACATTGTTTGTGAATATATATATATATATTTAGAAAGATACAAACCCATTAAATTAAACCATTATTTCAGTAAAATTCAGTATTACATTTTGCACACAGCCCTTTATTCAAGTGTTATAATTGGCACTGATGATAATTTTTCCTCTAATCAAAATATTTTATAATTGCAGGTGTAAAAGCAGGTACTGCTCTGCTCACCTCGGGATTGCTGGGCCCAACACTTTGGTGGCTTCGGGAGTGGGGTTCCTGTGTCCTTGGACATGCTTCCTGCAAAAGGCGTCTTTAATCCTTTCCATATACAGCACAAATATTTGTTTCAGGCAAATCCTTTAAATAAATTTACTGTTAGTAATTAACAGGGTAAATACAAAGTCATTTTAAGAGGAGGAGGAGAGGAAATGAGGGGAAAAGTAAACTAAAGACATTAAATAGTTGGTATTTAACTCCCAGGTAGAGATTTATCACCCACCATAAAGATATAAATATTTATATCTTTATGAAACATCCCATTTGCCTTCATGCCTTTTTACTAGCAATAGGAATTATATGAATTTTTTCCCAGCTCTTTTCTCAATAACTGTTTTAGCCATTGAAAGAAAAACGCATTTTCATTTTTATATATTGCATTTTTTACTAGTTATATCATAGTGCACCGTAGTGACATT
The DNA here is from genome assembly GCA_013398015.1 of Oreocharis arfaki. Classification (NCBI taxonomy): domain Eukaryota; kingdom Metazoa; phylum Chordata; class Aves; order Passeriformes; family Paramythiidae; genus Oreocharis; species Oreocharis arfaki. The sequence continues at coordinate 238,267 of VZRR01014189.1, read as the reverse complement.
GCTGTCGTGAAAACGAATCTCAGGGTGCTGATAAACAGCTTTTTGGTTATTGACATCTCTTCAGTGCTCCCCTTGCTGCAGAGAAGTGTTGCTGCAGTGTAAATTCACCAAGGCATGACTGAAATCCTTGTGTGAACCTCATGAATCCTTGATGGTGTCCCTGGTACAAGGCACCTCCCTGCTTTCCAACAAAACTCTTTGCTGATGGATTATAAACTGGCCCTAGGTTATGGCATCAAGATTAAACCTCAGTCCAGTGAAGCATTAGGTCTTGCTCGGGCTTAGAAACGGACTCTTCTCATTTCAAATTCTCAGCATCCTGGTAATTAAGTTGTAGAAACTAGGGAATTGATAGTCTATCATAGCATCTATAATTACATGGAATTGGAAATGCAATAATGGAAGAAACAAGCTGCCACAATGACAGAGAACATTTCACTGAATGGGAGAGCTTTTCCTCCAGATTTTGCCTTGAAATTTATTGGATTTATTTGCTTTATTAAAGGCTTGCTAATGGCTCAACACATTGATCAAAGTCCCCACTTCATGCACGTGACTGGAAACCTGAATGCGTCCTTCCTTGAGACTTGGATAAATCGTTATTATTTCAGTTTTTCCATCCTTAGTATGAGCTTTGCTGGTTCTGTCAGTGACATCTTCTGTGGTTTGCCTGAGATCTGAGCTGCTCTGATGCTTCTTGTGCAGGGTCTGGGTAGTGACAGGCAGAACTGAGCGTTCATTTCACACCTGCAGCCCCCTGGGCCGGAACAATGAAACTGGAATTTTACTGTTCAGGCTATTCCTTCCTCGCTTCTCACCATCCATTTTGCCATTTTTGTAAATGATATGCAGAGTGCTACCTGCAATGGCTTTGGGTTAGTTCAAGAATGAGGAGCAGAAAGCTTGGCTCAAGATGTGGCAGTTGTGAGTTGGCTGATTCCATCACGCAGGGACATCTGAAGAGCAAAATTGCTGGTTGCAATGTGTGAAGCAGGGATTTTGTTATCATTTTAGAGGGATTAAACCATTCCTGCTCCGCAAATCTCCATTCCTGGAACGTGAGATGGGTTGTCCAGAGCAGCTGTGACTGCCCCATCCCTGGCAGTGTCCAAGGCCAGGTTGGATGGGGCTTGGAGCAGCCTGGTCTGGTGGAAGGTGTCCCTGCCCATGGCAGGGGGTGGAATGAGATGATCTTTCAGGTCCCTTCCCAAATTGTTCTGTGACTCTGTGACTCTGAGATGAGCCCTGTGCAGTCACACCTTGGGCTGCTGAGCCTCGTGCAGTCAGAGCTGTGGGGTTTGGAACAGGGAGCGGGCAGTGCCGCGCTCTTGTTCCATCACTCATTCACTGCTTTCAGCGACTGCACGGGCAGAGCAGGGGGTGGTGGGTGGAACCAGCTGTAAACATGAGGAGGGAATGCTGGTATACATGTGAAGCAGAGCTGTGAGAATCCAGAAGACTCAGCTGTCGGGAGCAGAGCTCTGAATTTCCCTCCCCATCAGGTGTTGGTGGGGCCAATAAACATGGGATGGACTGTGGCTCTCCACACAGCACCCTGATCACATGGTGGGAATTCAGCATTGTTGTTAAATATTTTTTCATTTATGACTCTTTCCTCTTGAAAACGTGATGCCAGGGATGATCCTGCTGGCATCTGGGAACTCGCTGGGAGTGAGTTTCCCTGACAACCGAGGAACACATCCTCTAGTGAGCTGCACACAAAGCTTTGTGTTGGCTTGGATATCTTTCCATGGGAGAGGGTGTGGGTTTCACCCTCCTGAGGCTGTGCTTGGGGGTAGGAGGGGGTGGCTGCAGGTTTGGGCAGGTTTGGATCCTCGTTCCCATATGGGAACAAAGCCAGTCTTACCAAGCTGAGTGTTGCAAAGAGCAGCAGAACAGAAGCAGTGGAGGAGAGCAGTACAAGGTGTTAAAGCACTGACATCTTGTAAGGAGACTCATTGCCCTGAAGAGATTGGGAGTAGGAAAGGGAATTTTGTAAATTTTTTTTTCAAATCCTCACAAAGTTTATTTCTTTTTGGCTGATGTGGAAAATGACCAATTCAATCTTTTTGCTGTGTAATTCCTGAGATTCTCTACTACAGATATACATGGAGGGCAGAAGAACCGACATTCAGATTTGTTTTGTCATATTTGATTGTTTTCACAGGGAAAAATCAGAAAGTTTTGAAAAGAATCAAGGAGAATTACTGCAATTGCCATAAAGAATAAAGAATTACTATTCCCTAAATCACTTCTGTTTCTTCTTTGCATCACACTTCTCATTAGGTTTCGGATAACTTTTTTCATATTTAATTAAAAGTACAATTGTTACTCTTAGATTAAAAATAAATCCAAAGCATTTTTACTGTGAAACCTGAGATATCTTTTCCAAAAATCACCTTTTCCAAAAATCACCGCTGCAGTGTAGCACACTAATTTCTGTAACACTCCATGGAGAAGTGAGTTTGGGCTGAATATATAAGATATGTCTCACCTGTGGTTTCAGGGTAAAAGAACTGGCCGAGATAAGGTGCGTCCAAACCAGAGGAAGTAAGATGATGTGCATGTCTTGTTTTCTTTTTAGATTAACTTTCCTGCTACCAGTGCAGACTAATTTATCTTTAGCATTCTCTTTTCCTGGTTGGTTTGCTGCAAGCTGGCTTCATTGTAACAATGCTGTGTTTTTATCCAAGATAATAAGCTGAGGAGTTGGAATGTGGATTGAAAATTAATCCAGGGCCTGGAATGCTGTCTTCAACTTCAGCAAGTTTTAATATCCATAAAAAACAAGGGAGGATTCAAACAGGATTCTGCGATTTTCAATTTTAGTTGTGGTAGGAAAGGCAAAATATCAATCTTTTCCAATATGCTTTTAGGAATAATTTGAGTTTATGTCCCTTCTGTAGCTGCAAAATTGGTTTTGCTCTGGCAGTCTGGAAGAGGATATTGGCTGCATGGCATTTTCTCTCTGCTATAGCCAAGGTGTTTCAGATATAAAACTCATGATACGGCTCAGTGAAATGTCTTGAAATTCCCATTCTGTTCCCACTAGGACCTTAAGCCAAAAACCAGTAACAGGAATTCACATGCCAGATGTGAAAAAGGGTTTTTTGCATGCTCCTGAAGGGATGGTGGCTGGCCAAGGTGATGGGAAATAAGGGCCTTTGATAAGGTTATGATAATTTAAGGAGTTCCTGCCACTTTGGGGCTATGTGCTTCCTTTCAGTCAGTCTGGTTGTTCCCCAGCATCTCCTGGCTGCCCTGTCCCAGGTTTTTACAGCTGCTTTGCAGCAGGGCTCTCTCTGCTCCTCCCATGGCAGCTCAGCCAGGGGATAACCAGGATTGTCACCTTCCCGTGGGCTCAGGTCACTCACACAGCTCAGCACAGCCAGTAAACTCCTGCCTCGTTCACCTCCTGCCTGGGTCAGGCAGCTCAGAGCCCACCTGACCACACAGGAGGAACCCCGTGTTCTCCTCAGAAATTGCCATCTGCAGAAGGAAATTCTCACACTGAGAGTGATGGTGATGCCTCATTTAAAAAAAGATGGAAAATGGAGTGAGAGGAGCATGTCTGTTGCTTGTTGAATCTAAGTGCTCAGAGGGTGCAGAGAGGCCTTGGCTGGGTTCTCAAATATTATTTTAAGATCCTGCCTTCAGTTCCTGACAATTCCAGCCCGTGTTCACTCCGAGTGAGTGCAGTGCCTCCAGCTCTGGAGCCAGCAGCAGGCACAGGAGCCTGCTGGTGAACCTGCCATGCTTTTTTATGGAAGAAGTGCTGGAAACCCCAGAGCCTGAGATTTCAACTCTGTGGAGAGCACTCCCTGCCTGGTTGGCAGGTTTGTACCCGAAAAAACAAGTGGCCTTGGAACAAGATGTGATTTTTTGTTTCGAATTACGCATTTTTCAAACAATCTGCCACCGACCTGCCCAGTGGGTTTAAAGTGTAACAAATAAAGCTGGTGCTTTCCATTCAGGGCCTGATTTGGATCTCCATTACTTGGTGAAAAGGAGGATATTGAAATTGCTTTGTGCATCAGAAAAGCAAGATCTTTATCTGAGATCCCATTTGTGGGAGCATCACAAAGGCAAGGCCAGCAGAGCTGCTCCTTGTCTTGTACAAATAACGGATATTGGGATTTGGGGTTTTTTCACTTGTTTTGCTCATGGCTCAATCTTGTGTGGCCTCAAAAGGAGCTTTGTGCTGCCAAAGAGCTCCAGCTCAGATTTGTCCCAGCAGCCAGATCTGCCACAGGAGCATCCCTTGCAGACTCAGGGATTTAAGCTGAAATCCAGGACTGGCTCTCCCTAAATGTTTGCACAGCACCTGATCCTGATCAGCATCTCCAAGTGCTGCTTCCATGCCAACCAGTAATACATTGCTGTGGAGGAAATTCCCCGTTCTAAGCCGTATTACAAGTTTTTTAATAAAGAGATCTAAACTTGCAAAATTCAGGTCTCTGTGGCAGGGCGTAAGATTCTCTGCGCTTACAGAGTTGCAGGAAGAGTCATTCAAGCTGAATATGGTTTCCAAGTGACAGGTGGTTATTTTGTCAGATGATTATCTGAAATTACTGCCTGCAAGGGTAGATAGATGGAGTCTGGGAATTGAGTCCCTCTCAATTTTATGGTTTTAAACTCCTCCGGGGAGGAGGAAGTTTGTAACTTCCACTTTCCGGTGCCAAAGGTGTAGGCCAGGCCTGGCTTTTAAAGGGATAGATTGTGTGACTTTGAATAAACCTATATTTTTGTCATTTTCTTTATCTGTAAAACAGTGATAATACACAAATATTGTCCTTTTGTGGAGCAGAGAGAAGAGTAGTTACCCTGAATTGTCAAACACACTTCAGTGGGACAAAGTAAATTAACCGTATTAGAGGTTATTAACCAGACCAACACACCAGACAGATGAGGAAAGCACTTATATCCCAAAGAATTATTAAACCTTATTGGCTTTGCTTCTGCTGGTATATGGGATTATTTTGAGAAAACAACAAAAAAAAAGGGATATTGTCTTGTAGCCTGCATTATCTTTTGGTGAGTCTTACTTTTTTCTCTTCTGTTAACTCTGAGATCTGAAATGCAGCTTACTTGAGCCGTGACATGGTGTCTCACGTGAAATACTGAGACTTGCAACCTCCTGTAAACCAGAGTGTCTGGCCAAGGCAGAGCCCTTGCCTGTAATATTCCCCTTCCTCCCTTTTCCACATCAACCTTTGATTGAAAATCAAAGTTGATTGTACTGCTGGTTTGAAAGTGGCCATGTTCATCTGCATTAATTCTCATGTGTTGTGGGGGTTTTCAATGCAGGTTATTTTTCTTAGTGCATGTCAAAATTTTCTTAACTCTTGCTATGCAGTGACTTGAAGAATTCCATTTTAAACGAGAATGTTTTGAAGAGGTTCTTTATATCCTAAAATACCCAATGTACATTACAGCATGGTATTTCTGGATAGCCTCTTTATTTTTTTTTTTTGTATTTCAGAACAAAAGCGCCATATAAGCTGCTTTTGGCATGAAAGTCAATGTTTTTGGTTTGTTTTTTTTTTTTTT